>MNCI01001817.1:5205-162581 GCA_015680685.1 Gnetum montanum | reverse complement strand
TAGTGCCATTCTTTCTCTCTCAAACTCCATTGCATTTTCAAGCATTTTCCTAGCATTTTGGCATTGCACCAACATTTTTTTTGCTATTTCACATGCATTCACACGTTTGCACCATCACATTTACCCTAGGAAACTCTACTATGCTCGGGCTTAGCCAGCCCTGGTACCACCAAAGATATCGTGTGAACCCCTAGCACTTATTTATCAAAACACCCTGTAAGTCCCGATTCAATCAACAAGACCATCCTAGGCACTTTGCCTCCATTTTCACCTCCAGCAAGAGCCCTTTAGATGGGGGCAGGGTTAGGGCTATACTCCAACTATGGACCCCTCAATGTGACCATTCTAGCCACCGATGTTTTTACTCACTACAATTTTTTGGTGCTAGAAGGAGGGTCATACCATTTCATTCTACATTCAATGGTAGTCCCATGTGCTCTTTGTACCTCTATTACTAGCTTCAAGCTAGTGTAGACCTGACACCCCTATGGACCTACAATAGTAGTAGCTGGACCATAGGCCAGTGCAAGAGTTTTCTATGAGTTGGTCGATGTAGGTTGGACCTAGTTGTCAATTTCCCTAGATCCCTGCTAAATGAAAGCCAAAGTGTATCTTTGGCACTCACCCAAAACTTTATGTGCTCAAGAGAGCATAGCTGGCTCTTAGTGTTAGAGCATAGCTAGCCCCAGCATAGTGAGCATAGCACACCAAAGTTAGTTATTTTTAGACTTAGCAACATAGAAAGCATAGCAACATGTTCAAACTTATCCATTCTTTTAGTATTTTTCAGCATCTTCTTACTTAGCCATTTTTCACAGCATTTCTCTAGTGTTGCTTGGCCATTTTTTAGCATCTGTAACTTTTTCTTTTTTCACATAACATCATGAATCATAAGCAACCCTCAACGTCTACCCTAAGCATGATTTTTATTTGACCTATTCAGTGGAAGATCATAATTAATCTTCCTGGGGCTAGGGCTCTGCCTTGGTAGAGAGGCAATCGCTCAAAATACGCAACCAACCTCCCAAGTACATGATACTTGATGATGAAAAATATAACTTCCTTTGCATGAAAATCTAGGTGGGTCTATCCCTAGACCACCACAAAATAAACACCAAACAGGATTACAAAATTATACACTAGAATAGTAGGGATTACTTCTCTACCCCTAATGATTTCATTCTGCTCACCAAGACCTTTCGGTGGCTGCTTGACCAACTCATTCAACTAAGTGGGTCAAATTAGCATGATGCGGAAACTGACTATGTGGAGCCCTTACAGGATGAGAAAGATGAGTTTGAGGCTCATTCAAAGAATGAGAACCCCTTTTATGCCTCCTTTCAATAGGCTACCTTAAGTTTTATCCCTCCATAGTCTCATCCATCTACCTTCTATCAGGTAGTCACATCCACTTTGTCACCTCCTAGGTCAACCCCTGTGGTGGCAAGTCATCAAGTGCACATATACTAGGGTGCAAGAGCATCTACCATCCTCCCCTTTGTGACATCAACATAATCTATGCAATCCTTCCTTCCAGCATCCATCATCTCCACGCAACCTTACATACATACTATGTAGATGTCCTAGCAACCACTAACTCAAGCATCATACATTCTACCTACCTCATTAGCACCCCGTACAATGGCACAAGCCACAACTACATGGTGGACCCTAGCCTCTATGCCCATGGTATAGCACACACAGCAATACATGTAATAGCACATGCAACAGGCATCTCACATAGTCGTGCAACCCACAACAAGGTTGTGGATTACTCAAGTAGCACAACCGGTGTAACCCATTGCATCCACCCTGAGCTTGAACCAAACATTCTAGCTCATTTAGATGCTCACCTATGAGGTTAAGTGACTCAAAGCTACCTCTTATGAAATGGTCCACATGATGGACTTTTACCAGGATGACCCAATCATTCCTACAGTCCCATCACTAACCCTACCTCTTGGAGTCCAACTTTTCTAGTTCTTTAAATACAATGGTGAAGGGGATCCTAATGTCCATCTAGTGACCTTCCATTCTGAATGCTTTTATCACAGGCATGGTCACATGCAATCATCCATCTGTTTATCATATCCTTAATCAGTAAGGCACTAAACTAGTATTGCACACTCCCCAAGGCCTCCATATTCTCTTTGGAAGAATTGTTTAGTCAATTTGTCACTTTCTCCAAGTACAACTTAAATCTTGAGTCAACCTTGGATCAACTAATGCAAATCAAGCAGAGCCACTTAGAGCCCATGCAAAACTTCATCTGATTCTAGAGAGCCACCCTCAATAAAATTCATGAGCCCATTGCAAAAACCTAGCTACTAGACATTTTCAAAGGTGCAGTGAATGACTTCATAGAGTCAAAGCTATACTACCTTACCTCACACTCCTTGAGCCAAGCATTTTCTAAAATGAAGAGCATTCAATATGCAACAAAGGCCAATAAGGACCCAACCTACGTGGCCTACAAAAATGCACATGCAAAGAAAGACAAAGAAAAGGGTAAGGCAATCACAACTACTACAATGATGTCCAATGAGGCCAAGCTAAATAACACCAAACCAATAGCCAAGGCACCTAAGACCCTAGCCAACAACAAGGCATCTGGCTTTGGCATCGTGGCGATCAACCAATCTGCATCATTGATGGTCATGGGGCAAGCTTCCCCAAGGCCAAACTTTGAGTCCAAGGATCATTCAAAATATACATCATTGCCCATCAAGCCATCCAAGCTCTTGGGTTAGTTGCTTAACATTGGGTGCATCTAATATAAGCATATGTTTGAAGATGCTCACAAGCATCATAATCACTACTACGAGCTCCTTAGAGATCCATTAGTTGTTACACCAAATGAGCCTTTGATCCCTAAACATTTCAAGTTGGACCAGCTTTTCCATTACCATCAACTGCTTGGCCATGACACGAATTTCTACATGGCTTACAAGATAACATACAATGCACGATTGATCAAGGTAAACTAGTCCTTGATGCAACCAACCCAGTTCACCTAGAAAACTAATCAATAAAGGTCTATAAAGACCCTCTCAATGCAAGTGGTGTAGCCTACATTATCAATGCCATCAGCATTGAGGATCACTTAGAATTGGCACGGGAGCCATTCTTGGTTCGTGTGCCCTCTAACAACACTGGGGCCTCCTCGGTGTCAAAAAATTTGAGGTTCCCTTTTGTCATCAAACCATCACCTCAAGTGCCCATGACACCCTTTGTGGTTAGGACCCCATAGCATGTTGCGGCAACAGCAACCCAGACATCCTTCATCATTAGGATGTCTCAATGTGTGAACTCCTCACCTACTCAAAGTCTGGTGGTGGGGACTGCATCAAGCCCTGCTTGTCTAAAGCATCATCTTGCATACAACAATAAGTAGTCTATGTGGTATCCCAGGAGGCCTAATGAGCACCTCACTAACAAAATGATTAGGGAACACATGGAGCTAGGTCCGCCTAAGCCCATCCCCTTGTCTTCCATCCTTATGACCACATTGATCAAAATATCCATCACAAGTAATCAACAACCAAGCACTATGGCTTAAAAGTAAATAAAACAAGTGAAGCCCAAATCTCCTCCTTGAGAGATCCATCTCCTGGGCCACATGGAGGAGATGAAGGCCAACAAGGTAGCTAACAATGATAAAGATCTCCTAGATGCATTGGCACAAGTCAAACATGCTCTAAAATAAAAAAACACAACCTTAAGCCTGTACAACTTGGTCATGACCTCCTCTAGTTACCATGAAGCACTAGTTCACATGTTGACCTATATTCCTATTAAGGAGGACATCCTAGTAGGTGAACAAGCCATCCATGCTATGATGCTTTCCCCTACACCACAAGAATTAGGTTCAATGCTCCTAGCATTTCACAATGAGGTGATCAATGTTGATCCTTAAAAGAATCAAGTCATCACCACACCAATGTTCATAACAATCCACGTAGGGTAATGCAAGGTTCATAGTGTGCATGTTGAGGATGGGGTGGCAACTAATGTCATCCCATTCCCAATCATTAACAAGCTTGGCCTTGCCAACCAAATCATACCCATGAAGACAATGTGCCTGAAGTCCTTTAATGGGTCACGCATTATTGTAAGGGGGATGGTCATGATAGCTTTTGTGGCAGGGGAGCAATTCCCCACTACAACTAAATTCACTGTCATCAAGGGGATGCCCAGGTTCAACCTGATCCTAGGAAGGCCCTGGTTAGCCCAATTATAGGTCATCTCTTCACCCATCCACCAAGAGATCCACCTTCTGTACAAAGGCATAGAAGTGATCATATATGGTGACAATGCAGCCCCTCCAACCATCAACAATGTTAACACACAATAAGGATCAAAGGTAAAGTTCCACAATGACATGTTACTCATGAAGGATGAGGGTCAACCTCATTTGACAAACCCACCTAAGGAACCAAAATAAGCTAACAACCTTCCTGAGAAAGCTCTATGGGCAGAATTACCTTTTAGCATCACAGATGAAGGTCTAGGAGAATATTTCCTTGTGCTACCTAGGCCCTATGCATCCCCTAACCCAAATTAGGTTAGGAAGAAATTATATAACTAAGACATCTCCTTTGTCCAATAGGTGCTAGGTGCCTACTTGCCCCTAATCTTTGCATGTCCTGCTTGCATTTTGCTTATGCATTTACATTTGGCATGATTGCTTGCATTTTACATTATTTACTTCATCACACATTTTTTCTCTTTTCCTATGCACTTTCACTCACTTAACTTTCTTATGCATTAAGAACATTAAAATGCATAAAAATTACAAAAATCAAAATTACAAAAAAAAGGTATTGTTATGGCCTAAAACTAGCAACCCTTTTTCTTCTGTCACAACAATATGAAATGGCCTAAAACTATCACTACAGCTCACCAAGGCCTTAAACTAGCACCTCGTGGCCTAAAATGGCCTAAAAATATTGCATGATCCACTAGGGCCTAAAACTAGCAAAACTTTTTCTCTTTATTCATGGCCCGAAATGGCCTTAAACTAGCAATCATTGTAGCCCAAAATGGCTCAAAACTAGCAATAGCCCTCCTGCCATGGCCTTAAATTGACATGGGATCCACAAAGGGCCTAATCGCATCAATCCACCACATTGTTAGCATGCAACACTTATCAAATAAACACAAAACTCTACATAGTATGCAAACCACATAGCAAAAAATAGTTTATTAATTCATCAATAAAATGCATGGAATGACTATACAACAAAAATGGCCAAAAATGAAAAATTTCCCAATAGCAAGGCTACATCAGGACTACTTAGCTAGTAGTGTTTGGTGGGGGTTGAGGCTCCTCTTCCTCTTCCTCTGCCACTCCGCTAGGACCTGCGGCATTGCCTGGCACCTACCCAAAGCAATGCAAAATAGTAAACTAGTCAACAAATGCACAACATGCAAAATTAACATGAAAAGCACAAAATAGTAAAAAGTAACTAACCTGAGAGGGTCCTACATCCATCTCTAGAGGCAATCTATCAAGGCCCTCGTCCAAGCATTAGAGGATTTCAGCCTTTGATAGCTGTGTCTAGTCCTCCTAGCCAAAGTCAATACCCGCAAGGCTCTTGCCTTTGTCCATAGTGGTCCATGTGGGCAGCTCAATCAAAAACATGAAAGAGGAAACCTTCCTAGAGATCCACTCACCACTATGTGATGAGAGAACAACTTATAGGCTCGTGTCCCACCTATTGCCTCAAGGAACAACTTGTAGCAATGATGTGCAACAGATTCTTCCTTATACAGTTTAAGGTACACATTTCACTCATCCTTGTAGTGGTACTTATGGTTCTTCTAAGTCTTCCCCCACTTATACACTTTGGCACTATAATCCTTCCAATCTTGATTTTTTTGGGCAAGCAAATCCATCGATAACCTCTTTGGTGGCCTTGTTTTTTCCCCAGATTGTCGACTAGTACTTGGCATAGTTAATCTTAGCTGTATGCTAGGTACTGTTCCCTCATGTGCAAGCTACAAAGAAATCATAATGGGACTACAAGTCCTCCATCTTGGATTCTTGGCTCATCATCCTATCTTGGAGTTCATGTGCCCACTTCCACAAGTGCTTGTTTGTGCACCTGCAAACCCATAATGCTTTACACACAAAAGCATGCACTTACTTGCTGCCTCATACATGCAACAAGGCACTTGCTCCACTTTAGGGGAAAACTCAGGGATGGCATCCACCCTACTCAAATCCCAACAAAGCTTAGAACTTGTTGGCATACAACCAGCAAAACAACATTAGTCATAGACTAACCATCAAATCGATAAAGTAAAGCAAGAAAAATAATATCACAAGCATATCAAGCTTGGGATCTACTTGCTATAGGTGGTTCACCATATCCTCAACAAAGGTAAAATTTTCAAGTGCCTCTACCCATGGCTCCATGCAGTAGGTAGAGGTGGACGTCAGACTGCTCATAAGTATGTCGGTAGCTACGATATAACAACACATCTAGCAATAATCAAACAACCAAAGATGCAAGGGTAAAAAGAGAGTGATGACAAATGGAAATGCAAAGAACATATCTATTAACCCCTCAAGTGTGAAGTCAGGGGTGTCACCTAGTTGCACATCATTAAATAGGCTATCAAAATCATCTCTGTCAAGGTGAAGTAGTACCTCCTCCTCCAATTGTTGGAGGAATTTTGTAGCCTTGCATAGCCCTTTCCCTTGTGCCTTGCACTCCTTAGTTTGAGGAGAGATCTCGTCTACTACTACTTCTACCACTTCTCTAGGAACCCTCTCATCTTAATTTAATAATTTGCACACATACATCAAAATCAGCATCTTAACACTTAGCATGACAACTTAGCATATCATAGCATAGAAAAACAAAAAAACAAAAATACAAAAATATAAACATATAAAATGCAAAAAATGCATTCAACTTGTACTAACCCACAACATCCATGCGCAAGTCCAAAACTTTTGGCAGATCCTCTTGCCACCTACTCTTTTGACCTCCCATGCAATCTCCTTCGTAAGATGTGGCTTCTTAATCTTTACCTTAGATAGTTCCACCATATTGACGATGTAATTCCCATGTTCCTAATATTAGTTGGTAGCAGCTCACCTACACTATCACGCAAGTAGTGAGATCACCCCAAATGACCTTTAGTCATTATGGAAAATGACTCACCAATTACCTCTAGGGGGTCCTATGCTTGCGTGGTAGTAAACAAGTGCTTGACCCATGGCTTTGAGAGCTACGTGCAGTCCTGCACCATCCATTGTCCATCCTCACAAACTACCAGAAGCTCTACAAACCTTCGTAGGCACCTTGCAAAGAATGCAAAGTGCACATGTGACCTTGCCTAGAGGTTATAGTACAACTTGACAATCCTAGCGTGCAAGCCACTAGAAATGTGAGAGGCCCAATTGTACCTTGTGCCCTCCTCCAACACGTCCCTCATCATCCGAGCTTGCTTCACCCCCAAGGATTTTTCCTTGAAAGAGAAACTTTGAAAATGCATGAGCATGGGAGAGAGGGTAGAGCTCTTGGACCATAGGCACCTCCACGTTTCTAATGAATATGCCTTTATGAGATTGAGAGGTTTCTAGCCACTTCTCAATCTTGCCTTAATGGTCCACCCCCTCTATTGGCTTTGTCAATAACTAATGGGCCATCAGAGGGGAGGCCAAAGAGGTCGACAAAAAATTCATCAGTGAGGTCCAAAACCACCCTCACACCACGTATCTGCATGACAAAGTGATGAGTGTCATTGTTGAAGGAATCAATAATAGCAACCATTTCAACCACTGGAATCCTTGCACTAAGATCCAAGAAAAGGTTCATCAACCCAGCCTGTGTAACCTTGCTTGTCAACTCTGCTGGGGCCTAGTGGCACAACCAATGCTGTGCACCCTCAACATCACCATACTTCATGATGAGGGTGACCTCAGTGTGGCCCGTAGCAACCATTGTGACCTCTCCCAAAGCGACTATAGCTGAAATACAAGCAAAAACACTGTTAGCATCAAGCAAAAAGAAAAAGTGGCAAACACATGAGAGAAAAATGATAAATTTCTTACATAGGAAAAAAAGTGTGCATGATGGTGGTGGTGGAACCAATGCCTCCTCAACACTAGGTACACTATCCACCCACTCCACATCCAACTAGCCATGAATCTGACACCTCTCATAGGCTTTCGAATACTGACAAGGATAGTCCATCAAGTCAAATCCAATTTTCTTGATCACCCTTGCACAAATACTCTCATAGGATGAAAATTCCTATAGGGTAGTGCGAGTTAGGTTTAGGGCCCTCTCCTCATCATGTAGGTCATGCTCATCAATGCTAAACCTAGCAACAAACATGAGCAATTAGCATCTTAATATGAGCCAATAGCCAAAGGAATAATACAAAAATCATAAGGACACTCATCCTCCAGCATAGTACACCATCCCAGGTGGGCTCTGAAACAAGGTTTGCATATGTTGAGCAACAAAGAGGGTGTTGCTCTTGCTATAACAACTAAATTCTCACATCTCTTAGATCTTAGACAAAGGCCTAACATTGCTAGGGCCTTAGCCTGAACCCCCTGCTCAGCCATCATTGGTACTAGCCTCATCAGACATGAAACTCAAAATGCTCTAGTTTTCCCCAGGCAGCAATGTCTTTGTGATGACACTAGCAGCTTCTACCACTAAGTGTGACCACATCATCACACTGAAGTGTTGAAGCAAGAGTTCCAGGAACTCGCATGCTCTTGGACAAAACCATATCGCCTGATAATCCACATGCATGTCTAGTGTGGATGTGTTTGGAACGAGCTCACTCATACAACAAAGGATGCTAGCAAGCTCCACAACGATGAGGATTGGCTTCAACAATATCCTACAACTACAAAAGTAATAAAGAAAAAGTGTTAATATACATTGGATGCACAAAAATACATTAAATTACATTGAACAAAATTAGCAAAGTTAACATAGGGTAGTAGAACTTAGCAGAAAATATATCTTTAAGGTCCCCTACAAGCCCCACAGGCATAGGATTTCAATACACATGTTTGACAAGCCTAGTGTTCATTGGGGTATAGCACAAATGTAGCATTAGCTTTTTGTGTTACATTCGTATGTTTTGCATTATCCTGATTCACATGTTTTAGTAGTTTGGCACGTTTGGTTTGTAAGTTTGACATTTTTGCAAAGCTCTGGTACACTTTGCATTTTGTTTCACATGTGGCATTCTAACACTTTGCATTCTCACACTTAGCGTTTTTCACATTTTGCATTTTATTCCTACACTTAGCAAATTCTTTGAATTTTTTCTAACTTTGGGTAGCATTGCCTAGGATACCAAAAAAATTCTAATTCTAGGTTACCCCTCTCAGGGAGCATAACCTAGGTAAATGTCAAAAAAAATTTCTAACTATCAACTATGCTCCCCAAGGATTGTAGCCCCAAAACATGAAAAAATCAACAAAAAATTCTAACGGTGGGGAGCGTAGCCACAAAATGGCCAAGAATTTTGCAAGAAAAAAAAACTAACTCCTTCCATGGCCATCTACATCAGGTACGATCCACTGAAATGCTTGTCATGGCTATGGCCCTAGTTATCATCCCCTCTCACCTCACTATGCTCTGGCACTTTGTGCCTTGCTACACTCTAGCAATTTATGCCTTCCAACCCCTACTACATTGCGAGACACCCTCTACCCCATAACACTCCATGCACCCTCTACCCCATGGTATTCCTACATGTCCTTGCTCCTTGAAATACCTCACCCTTGCCCTGCCCTTACCTTACCCTTGCCTCGCTCAATTGCATGCCACATAAAAATGGACAAAACATAGAAATATGGTAGGGAACAAGCCCTCTACCACGAACCCATNTTAGAAAGCAAATGAAACAAAAAATTACAAGAATCCCTTGGCCACGCCCTACGCCTAGGGTCATCCCCTATCATGCATCTTTTTTCACGAAAAAAGGGAGATAAAATCTTTTTTTAAAGTCTTACCCCTAGCCCATGCGTACAATGGTTCTTGACAACCACCACCCCAAAATCAAATGCCTCCTACCCCACATGGTCATAGAACCCCTTTCAAGAAGGGGGGGACGAACACAAAATGAAAAAAAAAAAAAAGGAAACCCTCACTCCATCTAACCACACAACCATCTAACCCTACCACTGTGATAGGCCAAGAGGCCAACCCATTGGCCATGCCCCAATCACCCATGCCCACACAATGCATGCATAAAGAAAAAGAAGAGAAAAATGTGCAGAAGACAAAAACCTCTTCCACACCTATGCTTTCTCCCTAGTTTCATGGTCCAAACAGCCACGACACCAGCAGTCCCTGCTAGTGCAGGGTGCCAATGTGAGACAACCACCCCAAGAAGCCCCAACGCAAGTGCAAGAAATGGCAAAATACAAAAGAAGCTATGCAAGGGTGGAGTGTAGTAGGGTACCTGGTGGATGGTAGCTTCCTCTGTTCCTTGACATGTATCCAAAGTAGACATCTCAGCACTCACTCTCCCTTGTCTACATTGGCCAAGCTGGGGTGCTGACATTCACTTTGGTGCATCATTGTCGGCTACTACACTCTAGTTTCTACACTCTAACTTCCACTTCTTGCTCTAACCATGCTACACTTAGTAACTTCTCATTTTCACTCTTGAAAATGATAGTTGACCCTTAATGAAGATGCACATATATACCCTCCCAGGGTAATTAAATGTACTACTACCAAGACCATGCTCCACACTTTCAAAGTTGACCCTTAATGAAGATGCACATATATACCTTCCAAATTTTTCTCAAGCGTAGCAAGGGGTGAGCATAGTAATCAAAGTTACGAAAAAAAATTTCAAACTTTTTCTAATAGTCTCCAGACTTAGAAAATTTTGCAAATTTCTTCTAATTTCCCAATGAATGCCTAACACAACCCCACATTCCAAGCCTTCTTTGCCTTAACTAAACTAACGCATCTTGCATAGTCAATGGTCTACTAAGACCTTAAACTGGCAATCAATGGTCTACTAAGACATTAAACTAGTAATCAATGGCTTGTCGAGGCCCAAAATTGGCCCATGCATTTGCTTTTATAATATTACATTTTCAAACTTAAGCGAATCTTCATTGCATTGTTTTTCCTATTTTATGCATTTCGACTCCATTAACATAGATGTGGCTTGACATTGTTTCTAGTTATTTTGCATGATTCTTGGTAGGATTACAACATGAGCACATATGAGCATCTTCACTCACCTCTGGTCCTCACCAGATTCCATGGTAACCTCATGCGATTCATTGATACCGAATGCCTAAACCTTGAGCCCATGGCCTATGAAAAACACATAACATCTATAGAGGCACTGCTACATTGGCTAGACCATCTAGTTAAATATTTAGATCTAGAGGTAGGCAATGTCACTAAAGATCCCCTTGTTGAAGTCCCTGTAGCAACACTTAGTAGTGAGGTGAAGACACTAAAACTTAGTTCCTTGTTAGAGCCTCAACACACCCAAAACATTGTCAAGGTACTCAACGACAACATTAAGGAGTTTGCATGGTCCTGCGAAGACATGCTAGGCCTAGATTCTTGCATAGTGTAGCACAATATAATCCTCAATCCTCACATAAAGCCAGTTAAGTAGAAATCCTACAAGGTTAGGCCTAAGGTGGTGTTGGCAATCCATGATGAAATCACCAAGCCCTACAAAGCTAGTTTCATTTGGGTAATTGACTATGCAAACTGGGTCTCCACCATTAAGACAATTTTCCTTTGCCTAGTATTGATCAACTAGTTGATACCATAGTTGGCCATGCCTTATTGTCCTTTATGGATGGGTTCTCTGGTTACAACTAGATTCGAATCAAGCGAGAGCACTAGCTTAGTACTACCTTCATGAACCCTTGGGATACATTTTGCTATACAATGATGCCTTTTAGACTAAAGAACATAGGAGCAACCTATCAACGTGATATGAAATACATTTTCAATGATTAGTTGCTAGATTTGCTCAATGATTACATTGATGACATAGCAATTAAGTTCAAGATGACACATAACCATGCAGATGACTTAGACCATGTACTCAAACATAGGTAATCTTACACTTTGATGGTGCTTCAACCTCTCAAGGGGGTAGTGCCACTACTTTAATCATGTTTCCCTCTAAGGAGATTTGACCCTTCACTTATCATTTTGCATTCCCTTGCACTAATAATGTAGTGGAGTACAAAGGCCTCCTCAAGGGTATCTTAGCATCCTATGACCTAGGAATTTGAAACCTAGCAATCTGAAGCATTTCATAGTTAGTCATTAACCAAGTTACAAAGGTTTACACTTGAAAAGCACAACATTTACAACCTTATTGTGACTTGGCAAAGCACCTGCTCAAATGATTTTCAACCACAGAGATCCATCACATTCACTGAAACAAGAACACCATTGCCAACACATTAGCTATGTTAGCCTTAATCATTACATCTAACATGTCTAATGCCTTGCTTGCTTTAGTAATGGAGTGCATTAAGCCTATCACACAAACAACTAATATTGCATCTGTGGCCACAACAAGCACAACTCATGTAGTAGAATAGTACAACAACATTAAGGCATACCTTCAATAGGGTGAGCCTCCATAGCATTTAACCACTACCCAAGAGGGTGCAATGCGAACGTGATCATAGTAGTACATCATCGTGGACGATAGCACACTCTGTCATAGAACCTATGATGGCATACTAATAACTTATGTTAGTGATAGTGAAAAGCAAATGATTGTTAATCAAGTCCACGAGGGATTGTGTGGAGGTCACATAGCACCCAGGGCAATGGCATCAAAAATCAAATGCTTAGGCTACTGTTGGCCTTACATGGAGTGAGATTGCATCTCCAAGGTCAGGAAGTGTGAAGTTTGTTAATGGCATGGCAACTTAATGCATGTGCCTCCCATTGAATTACATACCACATAGATCACATAGTCATTCCAATGTTGGGGGTTGGATATCATAGGACCTATCATGCCTAAGTCTTCTACAGGACATAGCTTCATCATAACTAGAATTGAATACTTTACCAAGTGAGTTGAAGCTATTCCCCTTAGGAAAATGACATCACAACAAGTATGCAAATTCATCCTTGATAATATTGTGACCTGATTTGGTCTACCCATGACTATAGTCACAAATAACAGGCCACAGTTTAGCAATGTAGAGACCAAAGCCTTCTACAAATACTTTGGCATTAAGCATTTCTTTTCATGGTCATACTCTCTACAGGAGAATGGTCAAGAAAAGACTACAAATAAGGTCATCAACAACCTTCTAAAGAAGATGCTCTATAGCAACAAACAACAATGGCATGAGCAACTCATCTACCCACTATGGGCCTACCGCACAACACACAAAACAACAATAGGTAAGATGCCATATAGCCTTGTATATGAGTCTAAAGTGATTTTTCCTCTTGAATTATAGGTCCCATCACTCTGTGTGATCCTCTCAAGCTTCATTGATGAGGCTCAGAACAATGAGTTGAGAACCATTAACCTCAACTCTATAGAGGAGGAGTACTCGTAGACACTTGATCACATCGAATGGTACCAAAAAAAGCAACAGAAAAAGCACCACCACAATCAACATCAATGCCTAATCAGAAGAGGGGACTTAGTCCTCAAGGCCATTCATGAACCCATGGATAAATTCTCAACTAATTTGGAAGGGCCTTTCTTGGTCACCAAGGCCTATGACAATGAAGCATTCAAGCTTGCTGACCTAAATGGTAATGAGTTTGCCAATCCGATCAATCATTCATACCTAAAGCCTTACTATGCCTAAAACATAGCAACACATCAATAAAATTAAGGTAAGTAGAGCATCCACCACAACGTTAAACTAGCACATAGTGTCTGCTATGATGTTAAACTAGCATAGAGCATCTGCTATGACATTAAATTGGCCCAAAGCATCTGCTACAACATTAAACTAGCACAGAGCATCTACTACAACATCAAATTGGCACAAAGTATCCACTATGATGTTAAACTGGCACATAGCATCAGCTATGATGTTAAATTAGCATAAAGTGTCCACTATGACATTAAACTAGCATTAATCATCTGTTATGATGTTAAACTATCACACAGCGTCCTTGGGCCATGACATTAAACTAGCATCCACAATACTCATCCACTATGATGTTAAATTGGAACAACATAGTTTTCTATGAATATAAACTAATGCCCCATTGTCCTTGAGCTACGACACTAAATTGGCACCCATAGCATAGTCTACTACAACTCTAAACTAGCACAACATCCATAGTTTTCTAGGACTATAAACTAGTACATCATGGTCTACTAGGAACTTAAACTAGTATAGCTTCCAATCTACCAAGACCTTAAACTGGGTTTGTAGTTCAACACACATAGTTTTGCAAACAAGCGAGTGACAATACTTCCAACTCCATGCCATCTTCCCACACCTTGTGGTTAGGGTGGGGACTCTATAGTTCCAAAATTGATTTCCTATCATCAGAAGCCTCTAGGACACTTGCAGTGTCACTACCCCTTAGCATTTTGCTGACCTTCTAGATTCATCCTTGGACATTTTGCTAACCCTTAAAAGATCTTTCCATAGTCACCAATGTTGTCAGCCCTAGGCTGCATCTACAACATTACCAACCTTGGGTATTTCTTTATTGCTTGGAGCTCTCATCATCAACACAACTGTCTGGAGAAATGGTAGCATTAGGGCCTTGATCCTCTCACTCATTCTATCGAGCTCTTGCCATTGCTCAAACACTCACCTCCAGTGCAACTATTAGATCTTTTGCTACCTTCTGGCTTTAGCACCTACACTGGCCTTCCTACTTTGGCACTGCAAGCCTTGGCAACTGGTCCAGCACTCATGGCACTTGCAATGTCCTTGCAACTAGCAGTTTGCTACCATCTCATTCTATGTGGTCATTTTCTTGTTTTCTTTGTATTTTGTTTGCAAGTAAAGCCATAGAGGTGGTCATTCCAAGACATGTTTCATCACAGCAAAAAGTCACCACATTACTCTAATGTGCCTAGTTAGACTTGCCAAGCCACTCAAGAGTGCACATCCCTATTACCCCCTATAGCCTACTTGTATTTACCCCTTTACCTTACATTTCCCCATCTTCCCTATGAGCTTTTCTTATGCAAATGGCACCCTTTTTTAGTTGACCACAGAACCCATGATGGACATAACACAACTCATCTCATGGAAAGCCTCTATGGATTGGTCAAAGGCCAAGTGGATGTAATGTAACTCATCCCAAGGAGGAAACACCTATCCTACAGATGTAATGCAGTTGCCTCTAAGAAAATCCCATTGAGTGGAATGTAGTCCACTTGATGATAAGCATCTTCTAGCTAGCATTTCATAAAGAAAAAAGCATAAAACATAAAAAAAAACAAAGGGAGGTAAAACATGTCCCTAAGAAGAATTTAGCAAATTTGCAATTTCACAACTATTCCAACCCTAAATTTGCCATTAGCCTTCTCATAACCACTCAAACGAGAGGTCAACATGTCAAGGGTAAGCCATTCTAGTGCTATGGGTCATAGCTCTTTCACAAGAATTCTGATGAGAGGTTGTCATTTTGATGACAATCCACCCTAGTGCCATGATCATGATCAACCATGCTGACTCTGCATCTTGTAGCATGATACACCATTTGCATTTCATTCCTCCCTTGCTATCCCAACCCAATTCCCTATAATGGTTACCTTTAGCATACTATTACATTTACCACTCGCAAGCCCAGCGAAGCACAATCTAACTAGGTATCAGTGAGCAATGTTGGCATCATGCCTACTATGGTGTTTTGAGTTCTTTGTTAATGGCTCTTGGGCCACTCCTCCATATGTTAACAAAGAGGGATCAATGAAACACCACCAAATTTGGGTGACAGCACCTCAATAGAAAATTTGTCTAAGTGTCAGCATGAGGCAATTTTTTTCTAAGTTTTTGGGACATGCTTCCACTACTAGAACTACACTCTAGAGCATAGTCAGCATAGCATGTAGACAAAGCTAGATTTGCAAAATTTTCTAAGTGTCAACAACAGTTGCAAAAATTTTTCTAAGTGTTGTTCTACACTTCCATTCTCCCTATTACACTCTAAAGAGTAGTTAGTGTAGCATGCACTTTAGTGGCTAGTTTTCCTAAGTGTCAAGCCAAGAGCTATCAAGCTAGCTTAGAATGGAAGAAATAATTTGGTAGATTTTCTAACTCCTAAGGCTACCCCTCCTACTATGCTCTATAGCATAGCTAGTGTAACTCAAATGAGGACTACAAGTTTTGCCAATTTTTTCTAAGTTTCAATGCTACACTCTCACTTTTCCTGCTATGCTCTAAAGTGTAGTTAGCATAGTCAGCACTAGACTTCAATTTTTGCTAAATTTTCTTAACTATTGGGCTATGCTCCATAGTCTAGCTAGCATAGCAATGCAGGAAAACCTCCAAAAGCTATCAGAACACAGCACAAGCCTTCATCTCAACTCTAGCACTCCTCCAAAAAGCAAGATAAAAAATTTGCATTTCTTTTACATCCCCCATTTGTCCTAAAATTATACCTATGCTCAATCTCACTTGAAATAGGGAAGACCATAGTCCCAAATCATAGCCTCTAAATTGCACTATTTTGCATTGCTTGTAAGTACATTGCAATTTTTTCAACTCTAGCACATGTAGTTTGGTAGTGTAGTCATAGTCTGGTAGTCTCTCGAGGTCCATTAGAGCACACCAAAGTGTAGCACTAGTTGCTCTATTGAGAGCATAGTTAGATCAGTGTAGCCTCAACTATCCCTTTTGCCACGTGGTACCCAATTTGCATTTCACATCAATCCTAAACCTAGAAATACCCCTACATTTCACATTTTAGTGGTTGGAAAATCAAAAGCATGGTGAGCAATCCTTACATTTAATTGGAAAACCTAAGCATCATTTGGCATTTGACGCATATGGAGCACCCCACACCCCCAAAACACTTCGCACCTTGGTAACACCTTTGTATACCACTCAGCATCATAGCACACTGTAGTAGCTAACCTAGCAGGCACAAACTTCATAGTGGGCATTAGTTTCCATATCCCTAACACCCTAAAAAATATGACTACTCTACCTACTATGCTTGTTTGCACACTACATACCTCCTTACCTCTCCTNTTTGGGGTGGTGCCATTTTTTCTCTCTCAAACTCCATTGCATTTTCAAGCATTTTCCTGGAATTTTGGCATTGCACTCTCATTTTTTACTATTTCACAAATATTTGCACATTTTCACTATCATTTTTTACACCTAAAAACATTGTCATGCTACAGCTTACCCAACCTTGGTACCACTAAAGACACCGTGTAAACCCCTAGCACTTATTTGTTGAAACACCTCGTAGGTCTTCGTTCGATCAACAAGACTATCCTGAGTGCTCCACCTTCATTATCCCCTCTAGCAAAAATCCTTTAGACAAGGGTGGGGTTATGACTATACCATGGTCGTGGACCCCTCAGCATGACCATTCTAGCCACCGACATTTTCGATCACTACAATAAGGTTCTTTCCACAATATCTAAAACTTAGTTCATTGAGGTATGTGTGTGGGGTTCTAGTAGAAAACCTTATCTCTAGGTTGAAATTTGACTTTTCTTATTCTCAAGTCATGTTATGTCTTTCTAAATTCCTTGTGCACTTCATTCAAGGACAAGGCAACCAATTTATTTTCATCTAGCACATACAAGTTGATTAATATTAATTTTTGTACTAGGCTAAGATCAAGGTCCAAGTCATAGGGTATTAAAAGTATAGGAAGCTTAGATTGGATAGGTAGAGTTGGTAATTTTTCATACACTAACTCATAAGGAAAGTAGCCAATAGGGAGTTTTCATGTTGAGTGGTAGGCACAGAGGGCATCGTTGAGTTTTGTACTCTAGTCTCTCCTATATTTGCTAATAGTTCTCGTAAGATCTTTGTAATCTCCTTATTAGTAACTTTTCATTGACCATTGGCTTGGGGTGGTAGGGTGTTATTAGTTTATGTTCAACCCCCAAGCATTGCATAATCTTGTAAAAGGTAGTGGCTGTAAAATGGGTTTTGTTATCAAAAATTAGTGTACGTGGCATCCCAAATCTATTTACAACATTTTGTTGTACAAATCATGTAGCAATAAATGATGTACAATCAATGATGGTTGATGCTTTTGCCCATTTTTTGTAGTAATCAACAATAATTATTATGTATGAATTTTCATTTAACATGGGTGTGATAGGACCCATGAAGTTTATGCCCCATATGTCAAAGGGTTCCAATGGTTGGATCCACTATTGAGGTTCCTCCATTCACACAGTCATCCCACCATCTTGTCAGCAACATTCACAAGATTAGACAAATTGTTGGACATCCCTAAAGATGGTTGGCTAATAATACCCTACCATTAGGATTTTAATCACCATGATTCTCCCAACATAATTTCCCCCACAAGGACCCTCATAAGCATCCTAGAGAACACATAGTTGCTTAGCATCAGGGACACATCAATGAACTAGGCCATTGGTGCACATCCTATAAAGGTCTCCATTGATTTCCATAAAGCACTTAGCCTACTGAAGAAACTATTGTTTCTTTCTATGGTCTAGATCTCAAGGTATCTCTTGAGTAAGAAGATAAGTAAGGATGTCATCATATCATTTTGGCTCATCGGACACTTGTCCATTTATTGCACCTATAAAGAGGAGTTCATCAAGAAATTGGTCAAAGAGTGGACTCTCCTCCTTTTTGTTATCCCATCATAACTAAGACAAGTGACCAGCAACCACATTCTCATTTCCCTTTTCATCTACCATCGTAAAATCAAATTCCTACAAGATCACCAGCCACCATATGACAAAGGGTCTTACCATTGGCTTGTTCATGAGGAAGCGAATGGCACTATGGTTAGTGTGCACAAACACTTTGTATCCAAGCACATAGTTCCTAAACTTCTCTAAAGCATACACCACCACCATTAGTTATTTCTCCATTATGGTGTAATTTAGTTATGCACCAGTAATTCTTTCACTTGCGTAGTGGATGTAATATGGATGTTTCTTATCATCCAATTGCATAAGCATGACTTCCAAGACATAATTTGATGCATCTATCATTATATCAAATGGTTTGGATCAATCAAGTGCTCATAGAATTGGAGTCTCTATGAGCTTCTACTTGAGGACTTGGAATGCATTTTTTCATTCCTTGGTCTAGATGAATGGAGCATCTTTCTTTGTAAGCTCAACCAATGGTTTTGCAATCTTAGAGAAATTCTTTATAAAACATGATCCAAGGAATGATCAAACATCTTTAATAGTTTCTAGTTAGTGAGTTATTCCTTGGATGACCCTTATCTTTTTAGGGTTCACCTTAATCCCTACCTAAGAAATTCCATGCCCCAGTACAATGCCCTCTTAGACCATTAGATCGCTCTTTCATTAATTGAGCCAAAGATTCATCTCCACACACCTTTTAAGCACTTGCTCAAGGTGATCTATGAGTTTCTCAAATGTGGCACCATAGGTGGAGAAGTCATCCATGAAGACTTTCATCCCAAAACCAATTTTTTGTTGAAAAATGCTCAAAACCAAGTATTGGAATGTTGCGAGAGCATTACATACACCAAAAGGCATCTTTCAATATGCAAAATTTTCCTAGCAACTCATGAATGGTTTTTTTACCTAATCCTCTAACATGATCTAGATTTGGTTATAGCCACTATAACCATCTAGAATGCTATAATAGTAATGCCTAGATATAGTATCCAACACTTGATCCACAAATGGCAATGGGAAGTGATCTTTGAATATTTTCATATTCAACAGCCAGAAGTCGATATAGATCCACCACTTGCCACCTTTCTTTGGCATAATCATGAGTGGGTTAACCCACTCACTATCCATAATGGAATAGATAAACCCTACCTTGAGGAGTTTTTCGATTTCCCCTTTGATGATTTGCTTCAATTTGGGGTTTAACCATCACTACGGTTGTCTCTTTGGCTTCATGGCTGAATCAGTGTAGATACGATGTTGGCATTTTCTAAGATCAATCCCTGTGAGTTTAGGATATGACCAAGAAAAGGTTGTTGAACATTTATTAATCACCCTTAACAACATCTATTTCTATTCATGAGCAAGAATAGCATTGATGATTACTAGCTTGCCATTTTTTAGATATGCATACTCCATGTTGGTAGGTAGACTTTTCAACTCTAAGGGCTCTTATTTAAAATTATCAAGCATTTCCAACTCTCTCCAATAGGTATCATCATTTACATTATCAAATAGTTGGTAATGAACTTCCTCTAGTTCATCCATTCTTTCAAGATAGGCACATGTTAGGTTCTCAACAAGTTCCATGCAAAGTGTGCTGCTTTCAAGATTAGCTATCAAACACTAGGTGCCTTCATGTTTTATGGCTATCATGTATAGATACCTTTGAATATCTGCCTCATTTGCACACTTCATGCATGCAGAAATGGATGATGCTCTTTTTACCAACTAGAGTTTCTACACACAATTACACCTTGTATCACTGTATGCGATGCATGGAACTCATTTCATCTTAATCTTTTTGAATGTATTTTCTTTGAAAAGTTTTAGAGAAAGATCTCTAATGTTCATTTTTGCATCAATAGTATTTAGCCACACCCTTCTCATAATGATTAGAAAATCCCCCTTGTAGTTCTCAACTTTGATTACTAGGAAATCAATAGGATAACATCACCCACAGATAGTGTTCACAATATCTTCTACCAGTCCCATTGAAATAGTGATGGACTAGTCTACCAATGCTAATCTGATATTTCTCTTATTGAGAAGTGATAGGTTCCAAATAGTATACATCTAATGAGAAATCAAATTAACATTGGAACCTAAATTCAAAAGATCTTTACATGGATCATTCCTAGTAATCTGCAAATAGATAAGTGGACTTCTAGGATTGGTAAATTTCCTAGGAAGGTTCTCAACCTGGATCCAGTCAAATACAACATGAGTTAACATAATAGTGCAAATCTTGGAAGGCATTTGATTTGAAGGGCTCTTGATTTGATGACTTATAGAGGATGAGAATGGAGCAGGGTGACCAACTGCATGAGTTTGTGAAGGCTTAGGAGAGTTGTTGGGTTAGAAGAATAGTTTTTTGTGAGATTTAGGTTCCAAACCACTTGGTTGATTAACCAATAGTATATTAACAATCCTTGTAGCATTATGTCATTATGGCTAGGCTAGAAGCTCACCTTGCATGAATGGAGCAGGTGGTAGCTATGTTGAGGGTGGAGAAACAAGTGTAGACACATGAGGAGGGTATGGATGGAATATGGGATCCCCTCTAGGAGTTGGAGAATGAGTTTAGTGATATTCTAGAGGGTTGTAGTGATTCTAGAAAAAAGAAACATGACTAGAAGAGTCACATGGTGATAGGAGTTGCTAAACATAGTACCCATATGGATCCGGTTGCCTAAAAGGGTATTACTACCATGGTGGTGGCATCCCCCATGACTATGGTTGCTGCCACTACTAATATTTCTCATATGGTTATAGTGGAGTTCCACTTGGATAATAAGGATGTCCCTGATGTAACTACCAGGGATTACCTTGAGGATAAGGTAATCTTCTGTGTGTTTTCCTTTTTGATAGTCATGGATTTAGAGCATGCACCCTAGATTCCTATAAGTGTGATACAATAGGGGAACATCCCTTCAAATGTTCATAGTGGAAGATTTTACATCCATTGTCATCATATGATTCAATCTTCACAACTTCTTCTACTACAACAGCTTTGTCCTTACCTCTTTGGTAGGCATGTTTAGCATCTTTCCACCTCCCGCAATCATGATCACTACTTTGCTCCCTTGATTCTTCAATGACTTTTAGAGCAGTTTGGAATTTTTAATCCAAAAAATTTCACATTTTATCTACCTTGCTTGAATTTTTAGACATAGATTTTTGGATCAACAAGGTCTTCCATTTCACCACCTCATCAAGAGGCAACTCCTCCTCACTATCATAAAAGTGGACCTCCTTCTTTTTGATGGAAATATCCCTATTATATTCTTCTACACTTTCTTGTTTCCTCAACTCTCCTTCTTCTTTTCCTACCTACTCAATCAACATTTCTATCTAATGGGCACTTAATTCCGATAGTCTTCCTTGGGCATAGAACCCAAGGGTTCTTCATGATTCTAAGGAAAGCCCATCTATGATATGGTGAAGTTGTTTCCACTGAGAGTAACCATGGCCAGGTCATTAGTGTAATAATGAATAATATTTGCACATGACAGTATCCAAGGGTTCATGTATTTCTTGTTTTTAGCCTTGGATTTGCCTTCGGAAGTTTGACACTCTAGAGTATGTTTAATATTTGTCACTAAATAATTCTAGCATTGTACTCCATTGACAAATTGATTCTAGTTCTAGAGACTGGTACTAGCGTTTTTCTTTCTTGATGAGTGTTCTATGAAATAGCTTGAGCTTTTTCTAATAATTTTCAATATTTTGTAAGGTACAGGCATCGTAAAACTCTTGTAAATGCATTTGAGGATCTAAATTATATCCCTCCTTAAATTTGAAAATATTGTTCATGTCTAGCCTCTTGATTTGGCTATCTTTCACCTGCTTGGTAGGAATTCTGATAGCCTCTATGATATTGAGCATATTTCAAATGGCTAATAGAGGTTCATCATCATAATCTTGATGACACCTATGATGTCCTCTACCATCCATTCATTCATGATGGTCTCTGCAATTATCATTGTTGTCCTGTCACATGTGATTCTTTTCAAATTCAAAGAAAGAAGCTAATTCAAATGAAGAGGATGAAGAGGAAGAGGGACTAACACCATCATCATGTCTACCACTTTCCTTCATTTGTCATGGCCATGATCCTTATAGTGATCATCATTATTCTTGTTCGAGTTCCCACTTCGATCTCTTTCTTAAAGTTTGCACAATCATGGGACTCATTATTACCTAAACCTAGATTGTTTATTACTAATTTAGGATTTGGATCTAGCTCCACTTCACCAAAGTTAAGAGGTGGAGAGTCTACATGTTGAGAACCCTCAAAAAGAGGTTCCTCATTATGCTTTTGATCTAGTAGGAACAAAGAGTTAGTAAACCATTTCTCCTTCATGTCTTCATTACATTTTTCCTATTGCCAATCTCATTTGCATTATGTCTTAGTGGGATGGTACTCCTGAAAGTCATGATCTTTCACAACGTACTCTCTATGAAGCTTCTCAATGCCCAACCTTGTAAGGGTTTGGAGCAACATCTTGGGAACAAATTGATCAGGTGGTAAGATGACATTCCCCTCCATGTCACACCACCACATTTCTTCATCCTAATGGAGGATGTAACTAAATTTAGGTACAAACTCATTAGGATGAGTGTACAACACATTGCATTATTGTGGTACTGTTGACTTAGAATGATCTCACCTATAAGAAGAAGAAGAAATGTTTGTTAGAAACAATTTCTTAGTGTGCTTGTAGTATACTTTTGATTAATTATTATGTATTTCTTTTTTTTTAATGATTATGACATTAGGATTTGATCCAATGATCCAAAACAATATTCACTAAGTCCTAGATAGCACATGTATCAAACTACAAGTCCCTAGCAATGATGCCAATGTTGAGTAGTGAGTATCCCCTACACTTAACCATACGAATCACTAAGTGTTCACTTGCAATCCAGTCGAATTCCATGGACTTATAGCCTTCTAAGAACATAGGTCTCTAAGAAGTAACACTAACAATTGGAATCATTATCTTCCCAATTACACTTGTGAAATGCAAAGGTATGGTTAAGTTCAATTGAGGCATATGATTTTTATCATTTTTACATTTTATGTTTTAAGTCACCTAAGGATGAAGAATAATGAATAAAACAAGATAATTAAATTGCTAACTTAATCTAACTAGCTACACCTAACTAATCCTAATATAAGCATCTGTTTCCACTTGTCATACACATCCTGAACACATTTAATGCTACTAGGTTACCAAATGTTAAGAGTTACTAGGATTACCAAGTGTTAAGTGTATGCTTGAAGTGGTCATGCTTATGTGCTTAATTAATTACTATTTAATCTAGCTTAATTTATCTTAATTACTAAAAGTATTAAAAGAAATTGCATAAAACATTAAATGCATAAGTAAACAATTAATCTATTTCAAAGTGCTGCAAGGTTTATCAGAAAGCTCATCTTTATTGTCTCACACAATGCTATGCTCAAGTACAATAGTGCTTGAATAAAGATCCATACAATCTTTTACTCCTACTATGGGCACTTAGAAAAATATTCTAACTTTCAAATGACAAAACCACAAGAGCTTTGGTACCACTATGACAAATATATATGTCATAAACATGGTAGGTGAGCATGTATTTATAGGCAAAAATAAACACTACATTGTTGGGACCACATCAACGCATGAAATCATGTGTCGACGGGGCCTAGTCAACAAGGCCCAATTAATGCAACCAATTTACAATTCATTAATTAATAACATATGAAAATATGAAAAGTTTTTAATAAATAAATGTAACATTTCATGAACATAAGGAAAGACACAATAGTTCATAAATACTAGTCAATTTGTACGAGAGATATAAGCCATGGATTTAGTTTTTTCTAATCATCATCATCATGATATATAACACACATCATACCATAGAAAGAATAACCATGACTAAGGAAAGAGAAAGGAACATGTGAAAAATATATTCAAGGATGAAGAAGAAAAACAAGAAGAAATGGCATAAACTAAAGTTTTATAATAAATACTTATAAATCATGTTACAAAGAAGAAAGCAATCATAAGTAAACTTCGACTTATGAGTTACAACAATAAGATAGAAGAGCTTATGAATGCTAACCAAAAATGAGGACTATCATTTAGAAGAATGAAAATAGTAACTATGAAGTAAATACATAAGATCGTAAGTAATCATAACATTAATGTGATGCTTATAAAATCATGAATAATGGAGTCATAATAGTGAATTATGAAGCATAGATGTACATGAAACATTAATTAAATATGGAGTTATGATTGTTAAGAATTATAACTTATGATAAATTTTGTAATTAAAGAGTTGAAAGAGTCATCGAACATCCATTTTTAGGGAAGTGAAGAGACACAGGAAGATGTTATAAAGTACAGGATTCATAATAAGCACCCAAGCACCACAATCAAGCAATTTAAGAACTGAATTAAAGTTAAGAAGTGTCATAGGAGAAACATGCAATCCCTATATCATTGGATCTTGTTTCTTAAAGAAAAAAATAAGGTCCAAGTTATACCAAACAAAGCCTAGGCTAGTGTCTTAAATAAGAAGAGAAGACCATCTAGAAGGTTATGATAATGAAGAACGAAAAAGGCTTAAAAATACGTATTTCATAAATCATAGTGAATCTAAGATAGGAGGGACTTAGCAAAGTAAAGAATTTTGTGTAGTTAAGTTAGAAGAAACTTAATGATGCATAGTAATCAAAGTGAAGATAAGTTGCAACATGAAATTTGTAACAACAATAGTTACAAATGATAGTTATTAGGAGTAAGGAGAATTAAAAAACCTTAGAAATGAATGTTATCAATTGTGAACATAAAAAAATGTTATCTTTAAGCTATCTTGATGTTACCATCAATTACAAAAATTATATCTCCATGTAAAAGATTCTAAGAAAACAATGTTGTATTATGAATGCTATAAAAATTTAACATTCATGTATACATAATATGTGCATTACATGGAATGAAACTTTAAACCTTTGTGGTTTCAATAGAAATAGGAAAAAGTTTTGAAAACTTAACTTCTAATCTTTACAATTTATTTAACTTGACAACAATTTGAATCAAGCTTTTTAATATATTTTTTTGAAGGATAGTATTTTTTTTCTTTTAATTCAAAATTTGCTTATGAGATTATTATAAGAATGATTTTATTCATAAAAAATTTAATAAGACCTAGAAAATGCATTTATTATTGTAGTTTTGGATGAAGAAAATGAAAGACATTTGGAGAGCTCCTACATTTTCAAAAATTAATATTTTTTATGATATTTTATTCATCAAGGTCTTCCTATCATCAATTGGTATAAAAATGTAAGAAATCTGTCTCTTGAATGTCCTCTTTGCAGAAGTGAAAACTCATTTTCTCATGTTTTTCTTGAACATCTTATTGCTTGGCATTCTTGGAAATGGACATCAAGAACTTATAGTAACTTTTAATCAACCATTAATGAAGTCATTTTAGTGATCAATGTACTTTATATACTTTCTTTATTTACATTTGGATATGTCTTTGATCCCTTGTTCTCTACTCTACTTGGAAGCATTGGTGTAGTTACTTTCTAGTACCAAGAGCATAATTATGATCTTTCTTTAAGAGTTAAATACCAAATTCTCAAAGATGTCACCTTTTTTCTATAGACTCAAATAAAAAATATTTTAGTGAAAGATAGAGAAATAATTAATTTTTCATAGTATTAATTTCTTTTTGTTTTGGAGGCTCAATGATGGGAAGCTTTCAACCTTTGTTACTATTTGTTTATTATTTCTAATTGATTTATTCTTTTATCTTTACAGAAAGTTTTCTTCTTCTCTTTACAAGAAACCTTTTACCAAGAAGTGAAAAATTGTAAGGATACTTCTATATAAGAGTAAGACCTAATCCTTTTTCTATCCAAGAGGGAAGGTTTTTTAGGATTAGTTGTAAGGATGAAAATCAGAAAGGAATTCTTAAAATCGTTGGGCTTTTTCTTTAGACTTCTAATTTATATACTTGTGACTAGAATCTTTTAGAATTTTATTGTTAGACCCAAGACATTAAGGAGATAAACTATGAAATGTATAATAAGTTTCATGCCCATAACGTTTACCTCTAGGTGTAAGAGGTCAAACCATACATGTGATATGGAGTCTTATTTCTATTATTAGATATATAAAATAAAATAAAATTTAATATGAAATTAAAATTATATCACAATGAAATATCACTCCCAAAATAAAATTTCACTAGATAATTTCAAGGCTAGTAATGTCCAATTTTTTCCTATGCAAGCCAACACATTCTTAGGAATTCCATTATCATTTGCTATAAACATTCAACATCTAGGAAGGAAGACCTAGAAGGGGATATGCTAGTGGAATTCATTGATAACAACACTAGCAAATCAAGTGAAGATAATAGAGGCAAGACAAGGAAAGACCAAGAGGACTATTAGCCATCTAAGGATACTATAAAACTAGATCTAGTTGGAAGGAAAATAAAATTATCAGTAGAAGACAAACACAAATTTTTCTTAATTTGTGAGACCATAGTAGGTAGGTCCAACATTATAAATATTTCCTCTTCTTAGCAATCTTTTAAAATAAATTATTTTTGTTATCAATATGAATAAAAATTATAATTTTTGCATTTGGATTTTATTTTAAAATTACATTTGAAAATATTGAGATGATTATTATTAGCTCTTGAATTTTTAATTAATGGATTTATTAGATCTAGTTATTTTTAGTCTTTAGTCACTTTATAAAAAATTTCCACAACTAGATCCAGTTTATTTTATTAAGTTATTTTAAAAATCCATAAAATAATTTTATTAAAATAATTCTACAAAAGCTTAAGAATTTACACATTGAATTTTTACTTGCATACTTTACTCTCTAATTTATTCAAGAATATTTCTAAGGATTTACGTAATAAAGCTAGCTTTTGATGACTTATGGGACTTGCATGAGTTAAAAGAAAACATTTTACAATCTTTTTCATTCACTGCAATACTCAAAATGACCTTTGCAAGTAAATGAAAAATAATTTGAAATGAATGTTTTTGATATACAAAATGATATTTCTTACATTTTATCATGCATGGAATCTAGAACATTAGCAAACATAATGTTTTAACTTTTAAATGGTAAAAAAGAATGTAAGATGAGAGAATAAAAATCCATTTTACAATTAAACTATATTTTGTATCATGCAAGTTTAATTTTTAAATTTATCCATTTTTTGTATTATGCAAGTTTAATTTTTAAATTTGTCCATCTTTTGTATTATGCAAGTTTAATTTTTAAATTTATCCATCTTTTGTATTAGGCAAGTTTAATTTTTAAATTTATCCATATTTTGTATTACACAAGTTTCATCCTAATGTGCCTAATAGGATTTTTTATTTATTTAAAATTTTCTAATATTATAGCCCAACAGAGCTTGTAATTTTTACATCAAATAGAAACGTTTAGAAGCTAGAACTCCTATGGTGTCACATGATCTTCCTTTATTTTTTCATGTATCATCATTCTATACACTTCTTTTCTAAGTTTAGGTTAAGGGTGTGACATTATGGTTTCACAACTATAGTCTTATTGAGCATGAAGACTATGGATTTTCAGTAATAGAAAGTTGATTTATAAATCATTTTACTTTCTCAAGAGGATATGAACAATATTTCATATAACTTTTCATAAATAACTTTGGTATATAAAAAACAATGTTATTAAGTTGGAGAATCCATAATTCAAATTTGAAGAGGTTTAAGTAATTGGGGATAGTAGTAATTTGTAACTAATGGCTTGTTAAGTTTATAAAATGAGATACTACCAATAAGAGTGGATCACATGTCCATTAATAACCCCATTTGATATTATGTAAGTTGGCCATAACATAATGCATAAAATGATAAAAAAATGCATGGTAACCTTTCTTTTTGAACGCATATTAAATAACTTCTTTCTTGGGATATATTAAAATTATGTAGAAAATGAAGATAAAGGATTTTTCTCCAAAAGATACAAGTTGGAGTAAAAGAAAAAAAAATAACAAACTACCTATGTCATAATATGATTTTCCTAATATGAATTGAAGTCTTAAGATGAGGTTAAATTTGGTAGTTAAAGAAAAAGAAAATTAGAGAGGGATAAATTAAAGCCTTAAGTTGATTTTTTTAGAAAACATCAAGTCTACCTAGGATATTTCCATAAGCTAGCAACATAGCCTAGGGAGTTAATACTGTATACGAAAGTAAGGAAGTTGATATTAAAGAGATTTCTGTAGTTCATGTACTTGAAGATATTTTCAAAAGTGAATTACTAGGGATGTCTTCTAGAAGAGAGATGAGTTTGGTATAGATTTGAAACCTAGTATGCAACCTGTATTTAAGGCATCATACTAAATGTCACATATGAAATTGGTGGGGTTTAAAAAACATCTATACAAATTGATGGATAAGAGTTTAATCAGACATAACTTCTTTGTGGGAAGCACTAGTGTTATTTCTAAAGAAGAAGGGTACTATAAGGACGCATGTTGACTGCATATGACTAAATCAGTTGACTATTAAGAATAAGTATTCTCTACCTTGTACTGAAGATTTTTTTAATTAGCTAATGAAAATATAGTTCTTAGGACATGTTGTGATTTGAAGAAAGTATATTTGTAGGTCCTGAAAAGACTAGGGAGTTTCAAAAAGAATTAATACGTAAGCTAGTTTTAGAAGTTAGAAGTTTTTTTAGCTTGAAAGGATTATCATATAAGGTTTGTGGAGATTTTGCCAAAATTGCAAAAAACATAAGAATAGATATCTATCACATAATTGGGAGCTTGGAGCTATTCTTTTCTCTTTGAGGATGTTGAGGTACTACTTATTTAGAGAGAAAATTATTTTATACATTAATCATAAGGAATTCCAATACATTATAAATTAGTTTCAATTACATTTATGATAATGAAAATAAATAGAGTTATTAGCTAAATTAAACTTTACTTTTTAGTATTATCTATGTGAAACATCACATTTCTAGATGCTATGATAAATGTCAATATATGTAACATTCGGTATTATGCATATTAAATGTGATAGGGAAAATGTAGAAGAAAATAAAAAGGAAGAATTATTAATGTGTAAATAGTGTATATGGATCATGTTGAAAGGGTTTTAGGGATTTTCTTCCTTTAGCATGTATCTTTATCCAAAACTTGTTTGTTGTCTTTACTAGCTCTAAAACTTCTTTCTAGAATGAACTCTAATTCCCCTGTATAAACATCTCATGTCAAACCACTAAAGGTTACCTTAAGAGACATGTCCATTATTAGAATGTGCCTTTTTAGATCTTATTATAATAATTGCATCATTTGCTAAAAAGCAACACTATATTTATTATGGAATGTCTCAAATTTGGAAATGGGAACATGAAAACTATCCTCCTTAGCTTTATTTCATCCTTGAACAGATCTGCATTAAGGATATTTATTAATGCTCTAGTTCTTCTTTCATGCTTCAATTCTCCAATGCTATGATTTTTTCTTTTGAAGTAAGGTTTAATATTTTAGATTTCCCTTGCATATTTTGTAAATAAACATATGAATGAGAGGAATATGTGGGAAATAAATCTTATTTTTTCAACAACTTATCTTAATTTTTAGGTAATGACAAGAGATGACTTAAAGGTCTATTAACCATAAATAACCAATCCTAACCAATGTTACAAAAGGTGCAACTCATATCTTTGATTATCCACGTGAAGGTAGGATAGATCTTTTTTTTTCACTTGTATTACTAATATATTTTACTTAACTAATTTAAAATATAAATTAGATAAATAAAAAAAGAAAAGTAACTTCAGAAACTTCCTAATTTTCATCAACCTCAAAAATTAAGGAATATCGTTGCAATTCTTTAATAAAGACTATAACATTGGATGGTTTCATTTGAGATGATAGAGCTTGTTCTTACTCTTCATATTCTCTGTTAGGATTTGAATTTAATACTTTAATGACTTAAAAGAAATAAGTATCATACCAAATTTAATCTAGAATCTTGAGGAAGAAGGATGTTGAGCCATCTTTAGTAATCATGATAAAGTAATTAGTAACCTATGATTCTAGAGGACATTATTATTTATCATACTTTGTTCTTAAATTTTGGAATTAACTTGTATACTGAAGCTTCAAAGTAGGTAGAGGATGCACTGCTCAATGGAATGATATGGTAAATGAATGGAAACATCTTCTTGAAATCAATTTTCTCTTCCAAGGACTCTTTCATTATTTTATATTTAAGAATTGATAAATACTAGTTTTAGCTTTTACATTGAGTTCTTCATAAAGGATTAATGGCACTAGGTTGATACTAGCACAGGTTAGGAAGACTAAATTCTAATATCTAGGAAAATTTATATCAGTAATTAAATATGTGTTAATTCCACATACACATCTTCCTAATGATAAGATTTTAACTATCAATCTTAAGGCTATATGGCTTTTCTAGAATGTTAATTTTTCTATCTTGTTCAAGACTTGGAGTTTTGGAATTTTAAAAATCATGTCTTCTAATCTCCATTAAGATCTTTATATTAAGTTAAACTTATATTTCTTGTAGAAAATCACGTAATTATCCTTATTATGGTTCCTACAATAGGCTAGTATATATGCCTTAAAGGAAGAACCACCACAAGAACCTTTTTGATCATAGACAACTTCTTATCCCAATTTTCTCAAATTAGATTAGAACTAATATAGAAATCCTCATGACATGACTTCTTGTAGACATAAGACATTATCATTCAAATCTTATAATTCTATAATAACATGTGGATATCAGTCCTTGTGCCAATCCAAGATCCATGATGGACATAGTAGGTATTATCTTTCATTAGCTAGGAATCTTGCAAGCACATTATATGTTATGATCTTCAAACTTATTTTTTAATTTTCTCCTAATTCATTTCTTCATACGGGTATCATACACCTTGATAGAATAAGGTTATGATTCTTTATAATCATAGATTTTTACAAATGATTTAATTGGTGGTGAGATTGATATAAATCATCCTTGCCATTTTTGTTTTTCAACTAATTCTTCAACTACTTGGTTTATTGGTTTGGTAATTTTTTGGCCATATTTCCTAGATTGTTAATGTCCTAGATTGGTTTATAGGACATTGACTTTGGTAGTGTAACTAATAATACTAACCATTATGTAGATTTAACAATAATTATAACTTAGTTATCTAATCTTAAGGCTCATGATGACTAGAATGGTTATATTACTAGTTCTAATTATCAATTGTTAAACATGGTTTGTTGATTTAAGGTACGAGCCTTGTAGAACACAGTTTAAAATATTATCTAATTATTGTTTTTTAATGACTAATATGATCTTACCATTAGATTCAAAATACTAAAAATGTTTAAGAAAATTATTTATATATTAGCAATGTATATTGAATGCCTGATTAAGTTAGATTGACCTTCCAAGGATCTTAAGGCATGATTTAAGGGAAAGCATTAAAAATAAATTTTATGATCTTTCCATGTGGTATATGAAAATCTCTTTCAATGTTCTTGTTCTCTTCCTTTTATGTTGTTTTTGTAGGTTTTTTGCTCTATGGAGACATGTTGGAGGTTACAAAGATGCCTTGTCTAAGATCTGGGCTCTTAAAGGAGATGTTTGTGTGACATCCTATTCCTAGATGTCATGGAAAAGGTCAAATATACATTATATTAAGCATTTTGCAAAAGAAGACAATACATTAAATTTCAAATATATGTAACATTCAACAGTATGCATAAGAAAATAATAGGGAAAATGCAAAAGGAAAAGGAGAAAGGGTGCTTTATGGATGTGGAATAATGTATCTAGATCATGCTCTCAAAGTGTTCCTTGGGGTTCTTTTCCTTTAGCATCTATCCCTTAGAGGCAATCCAACACTGCCATCATGATTAGGCCTACAACTAGCGAGAAGGGATGGCCAATCTACTTCCTATTCCACTTCACCCAGCACCTATGACTTGCCTTTATTGGCTCCACCACTCCATGCTAGCATGACCTCTAAGCCTGAGTATAAATGCCTTAGGTCAAACCCCCCAAAGGTCACCTTGAGAGACATGTCCATTATTACAATGCACCCTTTCGGGTCTCAATTACAACAGGCCCTTTCAAGTCTTGTTATGATAAAGATAACACTTGTTATGAAGAGGCACCATATTTATTATGCAATAGCAACATTTGGGAATGGGGACATTATAGTTTTGATACTTCATGAGATGTTTAATAGTCATTCCAAATGAGACATCCTAGTTGAGTATGGAACATCTTAGAAAATACTAAGACATCACAAGTACGGTTGAGATGTCTTAGCTCTAGAGGAGAAGTCTTAGGACAAGAAGAGATGTCCTGCATGCATTCCCTATTTTAACAGAAGACGACCAAGAAAGATCAAAGATGAGAAAGCTTCTAAAATTACCTATTTCAATTCAAGAAATAGCTAGGATAAGATGGAAAAATATGGAAATAGCTAAAGATTCTTATGTTGAGTTGTAAAATGATATCTACGTATCTTTTTTCTCTTTACCAATAAATATTAGTATGCTCCATGCTTATATGACTAAGGGATGTTAAAGGAGATGACATGAAAGTTCATGAGATGAGCTTGAGCAAGAGTGTGAGATAGCACATTGATTGAGTACATATGTGGTTATAGCTTTAAGGTTAATTTTATGATATATTGGCATGTGTGTTCTTTGTGTTACTTGTATGTTGAGATTTTAGTCCCAGTTTGTGGGAGAGATTCTATATTACTTGTATCTTACATTAAGAACAATCATTTTGTGATTATAAATCCTCATGCTTTGCAATATCGTATGTGTTGAGAATATTTTGGATGTTCTTTGGATTTTGGAACCTTGTTGTAACCTTCTCTTTAATAACTAAAGATAGCTAGTCTTCTTGTTTTCTACCATATTACTTATCTTTTTATAATATCTAGATTTAGCAGGATTCAAGGTGATTTTTCATTTAAGTAAATCTACACTAGCAAATTGTTGCTATTAGTGCTTTAGGTTGATTGCTACTTGTACTTAATTGAGAATTTTATCAAATTAAAATGACACAAAAAAATAGATGAAATCCTTGAATAAAGACATGGAAAGCATGAATTATACCTTCTAACTGATAGTTTCTTCGTTGGATGAAATTGGTGAAAATATAGATAGAACTACCAATCCTTGCCATATTACAAAATGTGAAGATTATGAGCATTCATGTTTGAATGATGAAGAAGTTTCATATCTAGGTGAAGGGAATGATCAGGAACAACAATCCAGCTATGATAGTGTTAGAACCTATCATCTAAGGATTCTAATGGGAGAAAATCCTATTTTTGAAATGAGGATTCCAAGAGCTCAATTGCCAGCCTCTACTTCTTCTAATAGCAAGTTTAATGAGAAGGATGAAGTAAGAATTATTGGAGGATTCCATAATGATGCAAGAAATTTGTACATTGAATTAAGGACTTTCAATGATGTAGATGATACCAATTCTTTTTTAAGAAGGATAAAGGTAGTTAACAAATACTTTGAGTTGGAAGAGATAGAAAATTACTTGAGGATATCTATATTTGAATCCAAATTAGAAGGAATGAATTCAACTTACTAGGAAAAAGAAGTCCCAAGGATATGAAAGATAAATTAATCAACCCATCAAAGATTGGAATCTAATGAAGTACAAGTTAAGAAGAAGATTTGAAAAATCTCATTAGGAATAATATATCATCATGAAATTGAAATTCCTAAGGAAAGATAATAAGAATGTAAAAGAATTCTACATCAAATTTTGTGTTCCATTTCATCAAGATAAGGTAAACTAGGAAGAGTATGAATAGACTTCAATCTTTCTAGAAGGTCTCAAAATGGTATACCAAAAAAATATGTCTTTTTATAAGTCACAACTCTTGATGAGACTTATGATTTGGCACTCAAGGTAGATAAGAAACTAAGTGAATTTGAAATTAGAAGAAAACAGACTTTCAAGGAGGAGAAGGAGAAAGGATCCATATCCAAATCTAAAGAGAAGAATACTAATCATGAAAAGAAGATAGAGGAGAGTGATGAGAAGGGTAAAGCTATGAAGGACCAACATAAGGAAGGCAAGGGTCAAGGTAGCAACTCATCTAAGATTCAATACTTAAAGTGTGGATAATGGGAACATAAGTAATAAGAATATGTGCTTCACAAGGTAGCCAAGAACAAGGATATGCAAACCATAAAGGTGGTAGAGACATCAAGCCAAGCTCTTCAAAGAGGTAATTATAGTGCTTTCAAGATTGAGGAAGTTTTTAAATTAAATTTTTATGCATTCATAGAGAATGTGAATAGAGGAGATCATCTTGATGGAAAAATGTTATTTTTGATTAGGACTAGATATTTGCATAGTGGGTAATGGATTCATGTTTTGATTGATAGAAAAGTGTAAGAAATGTTATTTCTTATAGGATAGTTGTAAGATTGGTTTGGTAACTAATCCTTATCCTAGACCCTATAAGGTGGATTGATTTCATAGATATTTCTCTGAAAATGTGAGGGAACAATGTACTTTGAAATTTAAAATTTGGAATTTTAATGATAATGTGAAATGTGATGTGCTTCCACTTAATTGTGCTGATGTAATTCTTAGTAGATCTTGGAATTTTAACAATGATGCTTAATTTGATGGATCAATAAATGTATGGAGTGTAGCTAGATCTAACCATGAATTAATTTCCATGATAGCTAATTAAGTGAGGTACAAAGCTTACTTAATGATTCCTTAAGCCTTCTAGGAGAGAGGGAATATATTGAGGAATATGATGAAATAGATTTTGGATTTTTTGTTATATCAAAATTTTCTTCTCACCATGATGATGTGCAAGTTAAACTTCCTATAGGTGTGCTAGGCTTGAAGGGCAAATTTTAAAAGGTATTCATGGAGAAATTGGATGGATTACCACTAATGAGGAATGTACAACATCAAATTGATTTAATCCTTAGTGCCACTATTCCAAATGAGAGAGCATATCATATGGCATTAAATTATAGGGTTGAACTGAAAAGACAAGTAGAGGAGTTACTTCCAAATGGCTTCGTAAGAAAATCCATTTTACCTTATGTAGTTCTGATAGTACTTGTGCCAAAGGAGGAGTGTAAAAGTGGAAAAGCTAATGTGTGGCTGATTCATTATCTAAAATATATGTGTTAAATTTCAGCTTTTCTTACAAAAAGGTAAGTGTTCATAATTATAATTCTAGGAAAAATATTTTGTTTAAAAAGCATTATAATGGCATGGAAGGTCACATGACCAAGAATAAAAAAAGTGAAACTTGTGGATAGGTACTATTTTTGGCAAGGTATGATCACTAAAGTTTTAAAATTTATGCAAGAGTATTTAACTTATCAGAAGTTTGAAGAAGGTAAAGTAATGAATGGACTTTATATGCCTTTTCCAATTTCCAAGAATCCATGGAAAAGTATATATAAGAATTTTATGTGAATGGTATTCCAAGAACCAATAATAGGAACAATGTACTTTTTATTATTGTAAACAAGTTCTTCAATATTATATACTTAATTCTATGCAAAAAGGTAAGGAATGTTTCTCATGTAAAAAATTTATTTTTCCAACATGTTGTGAAGTTGCATTGAATTTCTTTGAATATTGGTAATGATAGAGACACCAAATTTACTGGTCACTTTTGGAGATTCCTTTGGAAAATTTTAGGAATAAAATTAAATATTTCTAGTGCATATCATTCATAATTTGATGGCCAAATAGAGGTGATGAATAAATCCTTGCTGAACATATTGAGATGTTTGTGTGATGAATAGCCAAATAGGTGTGAAAACTTATTATGTCAAGATGAGTTTTCTAATAATAATCAATTTCATGTTTCCATTGATAAAAGCCCATTTGAGATGAAATATGATTTTTGTCCTAAGATGGTGAACACTTTGAAGAGATTTGATGGTGAAGCTTAACTTAGTACTGATTTTGTATAACATATGAGGAATCTCTATGTATAAGTAAAATAAAATCTTGAGAAGAAGGATAAAAAGATAGTCCTCAAGAGGAATGAGAGAATGGATGTCAAATTTCACTATTGGTGACTTTCTTTAGATACACTTGTAAAAAAATAATGAGAGGTGTTAACTTCTCTATGTTCAAAGCTAAGAAGATGAAGCCTTTCAAAACTAAGGTCGAGATTGATGACAATGCTTTTAAAACTTATTTACTAAACAATGTTAGTATGTTTTTTGTTTTTTGTTTTAGGATCTTATGCACTATAATGGACCATTTGATGAGAAGACCATATAGGATAGCATTGATGAGTTGAAAGGGACTAATAATCAATCCAAGTCATTGATGGAAAAGAACAAAAATTGTACTCAAGTAGAGGGAAGGTTTAAGTACTTGGAGAATGATGAGGAATGAGCACTTGATCCATTTGAAGGATTTATTTATAGATGATGTTGTATGTGTCCATGAGATCAAACTTCATAAGTGGGGGTTCACTTCAACCCCTACTTCCTTGTTCACATGAGTTTATTTTTTAAAGAAGGGTAGGGGGAATAGTTAGAGTAGGGATACTTCTTTTGATTATCTTGTTATCTTTCCTATGTTTTATTTTTGTAGGTTTTAGGATTTGTAGAGACATCTTGAAGATTAAAGATATTTCTTGTCCAATATATGTGCTCTCAAAGAACATTTCTATGTACATCAAGACATGTCTCAAATGTTTAACAGTCATCCTAGATGAGACATCTCATAGGAGTATCAGATGTACTAGTTGAGCATGGGATGTCTGAAGAAATGCTAAGACATCTTAGCTAAGATTTCCCAAGTATGATTAAGATGTTCTAGCTCTAGAGGAGATGTCTAAACATAAGAAGAGACATCTCACCTGCATTCCTAGTTTTAAGAAAATTTGATTCAAGAAGGCTAGAGACAACCTGTATAGCTAGGAAAACTTTCAAAAATACCCATTCAAGTTCAAGAAATAGTCAGTAGAAGATGGAAAAAGATGAAAAAAATTGAAAATCCTTAATTTATGTTGGGAAAATATTTCTATAAATCTTATCTAATCTTTTCCAATCAATATTAGCATGTTCCATGCTTGTATGACTAAGAGATGTTACAAGAGATGACATAAAAGTTCATGAGATGAGGTTAAGCAAGAGTATGAGATAGCACATTAAGTGGGTGCATATGTAGTTGTAGCTCCAAGATCAATTCTATGGTGTATTAGCCTATGTGTTATTGATTTTACCTGTGTGTTAAGATCTTAGTCCCAAATATGAAAGAGATTTTCTATTGGTTGTATCTTGCATTAAGAACAACCATTATGTTATTGTAGAGACTCATGCTCTATAGCATCGTTTAAGTATTAAGAAAGTTTTAGATGTTTTATAGGTTTTGGAACCATATTGTAATCTTCTCTTTAATAATTGAAGATATCTAGTTTTCCTAATTTCTGGCAAATTAATTTTCTTTTCATAATATCTAGATTTAGTGGGATTAAAGCTGATTTTCCATTGGAGTGAACCCACTCCAATATGCTCAATCTAACTATTCCATTATATCTAGGAGTTGAAATTTATTGAAAATAAATATTTTTTTCATCAAAAAAAGGCTTCTAAAATAAAATTTATTAATATTTTAAGTTCCTAAAAATTCCATGAATTTCAAAACTTATTGAGAGTTCATGCATCCCAATACTACTTTAGGACCAACATTCCTAGCTTTTTATTTTTATCTCTTCTACTACTAGTTAACTGATTGTTCTAGTTGGTCAAAGTTGATTGTGACTTAATATTTAAATTCTAATTTAAATTTTAAATACTAAAAATTAAAATTTTCCTATTCATTTCTAGTAGGAACTCATGATGTAGAGGGGTGCCAGTCTAGTACAAACATATAGTGCTTAAAATATCAATGAGCTCTACCTTGGTAAAAATATATAGTGCTCATGGTATCTATAGATATCATAGGTCCATACCACTAAAATTCATGGTAGAAAACATGGACATGAGGGCTTTGGCATGCACTATTAATAATCCTATTAGTGTAGGTAAGTGATGCAAGCACAATGGTAGTAAGGGTCTAGGATGGTAGGTAGCATAGGAAGGGTCACGTATAATAGTGAAAGAAGGTGATAGCTTCGTGGTAAAAAAATGACCTAAAAACATGAAATACATGTAGCAAAGCATCTTCAAAGATTTATGGAAGACCTACCATGGCATTTCATGAATGGACATGGATTACATAGCTTCCTCCATGAGTCTATGTGAATCCTTTCATAGGTTTCCATAACCCCCTTAAGGATCAATGTGGTCCATTTAAGGGATTTCATAGTCCCTTTGTGGCTGGTTTGGTCATGGTAAAAAAAATTTAAAAAATATAAATATATGTTGAATGAGCAGTAGTTCTCTCCTACATAGAAATTTAACAAGCATCTCCTATGCCATAACATTGGGCACTATGAATAGAAGCTTCGTAGGACACTAGCATTTGTAGGCATGAAGATGAGTCAATGTAGAGGATGGTGCTATACATAAAAAATTAAAAGGAAATCATCATGATGATGATGCCATCATGACTATGAATTGGCATGCTATATATTATGATCTTAGAGCCAAATGTGTAGAAGATCTTAAGATGTACACTATATTTGGTATTGTGACATGATTGAAGATGTGTGCTAGTAATTGTGATGATGAAGATGATCTCCTATAGTTGGGAATAGGCTTTGATACAACTCTAGCAAGGGGACGACCATGGAGTGAGCTAGCTCTTTAGCATTGTTGGTGTGGCCTCAACTATTATATGTGGAAAATTTTTTCAAATGAATTTTAATTAAGCTATGTGTATATATATGTCAATTATAAAATTATGACAACTAGGACTCATAACTTGGTGGTTAGCATAATGATTGGAAATAATTTCAATTTCAATTTAATAAATTTTTAAAATTTTAATTATATTAAGTCATATTTAATAAGAAACTTCAAACCTTGATATCTCACAAATCATAAGTATGATCAAGATGAAAGTGGTATTATTGGAATCATCTTGTTGAAAACTACACATTATACATGTTTGGAACTCAAAAACAAGGTTGAATTTTTAGAGTTTTAAAAAACTAGAATAGCCTATTTTTGCTAAATTGAGATTATTAGCATGATCTACTAGAAAACTTAATACTTATAAGAGATTATCTTTCATTATAATATGATAGCATACTTAGCAAATGAAATAAATATTACTAAGCTCAATATTTCTAATGCTAAGGGGAAGGTTAGTAGAGTAGAATATTACAATGTTATCTAATGAGTATACTTTTTTTACACCATCTTCTTTCTAATAACCATACTAGTTAAGTAAAGGTAATGGATCTTACGAGTATCCTATCTTCATTATATTTACAAATGATGCAAACCTAGATAAGTATATACAATATCAAGTTGTTGAGATTTAGGTATTCTAGGGGTGATGGAACTTAATAATAAAGCCATATCTCAAAGACTTGGTTGTGGTTACTACCCTTGTGGAAGAAACATAAAGATTGTCTAGGATAACTAAGAAAAAATTTTACATTCTTATAAAATAAGTACAAATTACTTGGATTAATGTTACCTTTATCTCACTAGAGTTTCCTATAGTTGATGTACCTTATTTTTTCATGGTTATAGCACATCAAAGCATCCTTAAAAATATCCATGGAAGTCACTATAAGGAAATCTTCTTAACTAATCATAATAATCTTCTAGATTTTAAAGGCTCTAGCTATACATTTTCATAGATCCAAATAACACAATTGAATATAATTAACTCAAGGTTTGTCCACTTGAAACCAAACCTCTCAAACTAACTTGGCTCCAAAGATATAGACTTGCTTCCAAAAATCTCTTAGCTTACAATTATGCACATGAAAAGAAGTAGCCATTTTTTTTCCAAGAAAGTAAGTAAAATTGATGGTTCATATCCAACCCAAACCAAAGAAAATTATGAAAAATTTGATAAACTTGTGAGGTGAACTAGACCAAGGGTTGAACAAGAAAGCATTATAAATGGAAATATAGGAAAGAACAGACTTAACCAAAGTCAACTTACTCATGGATGAAAAAACATCCCTCTCCAAGAAGCCAATTTCTTCTATAGCTTAGTTAGCACTCCTTCCTAGCATCTAGCAAATTTATGATTAATGAAGAAGAGTTATCCCAAGTAGGTAGTGAGAAGTAAACAAATGTTACATCCAAAGAAATGAATTATTCTATCAAACCTATCCACTAGACAACCAACATGGAAGATCTTCATCTTATTCAAATTCACTTCCAATCTAGTAGACTTACAAAAGCCTTTCAACATCTATTTTACTTTCTTATCCTCAAGAATAGATGCTAGAAAAAAATCATTGTATCATCCACATATCATAGGATACTAAGATGCTAAGGAAAATGATACATGACTTGTATCTTTCTTATCCATCATCATAAGTTATTAACACTAGTAGAATTAAGATAAGATGATCAAGAATCACCTTAAAAAAACATCCCTCCTCAAGTAGAATTTTTGAAACACTTTTTCATGTAAAATGACTTGAAACCAAACCATAAATATTATTTATTTGATAAAATTACAAGCCCATTGGTTGAACCCCCAACTCTTAAATGGTGAAAAGTAACACATTCTAATCCATTTTATCCTAATCCTTGGGTAGATCTAACTTAATAAAGCAAATTTCTTATCACTAGGTATTGGCCCAATGTAGGGCCTCATTGGTAGTAATGATTCTATCAACAATATTTCTTCCTCAAATAAAACATTATTGATCTCCTTGAATGATATTAGATAGAAAAGGGTTAATGTGATTAATCATAATCTTGGAGATAATTTTATAAAAGCTAGGACAAAGACTAATAGACCTAAAGTCTACCGGAGACTTAATAACATTTCTTTCAAAGATCAAAATAATGTAAGTGTTATTTCAAAATTTTGAAAATTTACCATATTCAAATCTTAATAAGAAAAAACCTTCAAATTCTTCCATATGATGTCCCAATAAACCTTGATAAAGTGAATATTCCAATCATCCAGTCTAGGTGTTTTATGATTTGGGGAATCAATCATCATTCTATGAATCTCATTCCTTATAAGATGGCTTTATAAGAATTCATAATCAGTCACAAATATAGACTATAGGATCATACCTTGGATAAGGCTAGGATTAACCTTATCATTTTTTCATATAGAATGTGAAGAAAATAAATTCCAACTTTAAGGTCTTCTTAATAATGAGTGAAAATGGTCACTAAAAATATTTTTTTGATTTATCTTATTTATAATCATATGAAAGTAAGTGGAGTTGTGATTCCTTTTCTTCATCCATATCTTCTTTATCCACTACTTCCAATAGGCCTCCTATTCATGGGCCAAGGATTGCACTTATTTCTCTATCACCATAAGATCTTGAAAAAATCATATCCCAATCTAGTAGTGAGACCACTTACTACTAGATTTTTCCAACCTTATCCAAAGCCTCCTACATCCATGGGAGCTAGGTCCATTTCCAATTCTAAAAGTAGAATCGGTGAAACTATGCTAGCTTTACTAGCATTCATGGAAACATAGGGGCAAAAACCTCCTAGTTCCAAACCCACATGAGCTAATCTTGAAATCTATATTTGGCAAGCCACGTGTTCTTAAATTGAAATGAAACTTCATAAAAAGTTCATGTCCTCCATTTAAAAATAATGGAGTAATGATCAATGTAAATCCAAGAGAGAACCTTGCTAACCAAGTAGTGAGCAATCTAGCCAAAGTAAGGAAGAAAAAATGATTTAAGTATGAGGCAATCCGTTTATCTTTCTATGTTAATTATTTCTAAATGAAGCAGTCAAGGAAAACCTAAATCTTCATTAGATCTCCTTATTACTTTAATTCATTAAACAATTTACTTTCCAAATTCTAATCCAAAGAACTAGCTCAAAGCTTCCTCCTCCTTGTAAAATTCTAATCTCCTTCTATGATCCAATCCTTCTTAGATCCAATCTCTAAAACATGCCTATTATAGTCCTAGCATTGGGAGCTAAAATCTAAACAATGAACATTCAAATTTTTTATCCCACCCCCCATAATACCAACCAAGTTAGGAGAAAACACATTATCCTAGAATACAAGATTATTATGCCAAAGATAAACTAAACCGCTACTAAATTCGTGAGCTAGTGTTGCACATCCAAAGTAGCTAAGCCAAAGTTCCCAAGAGAAAACCATAACTTTTGTCTCTTGAATAAGAGTCACATTTATGATATTTTTCTACAAAAACTATTTCAAAAATTTTATCTTTTCTAGTTTTCAAAGACCAATAAAATTTCAAAATAACATTATCATGGTGAAGGGGCAAGCATTGGGAAGATGGTATCCACTAATATACCTTGGTACATATTTGAAAGAGACTAAAACACCTAGGTTATAAATGACCTTAACTAGGTTGTCTAGTGTTCCTTATCATCCATTACCATTATCACAAATAATTTTCTTCCTTCTATCCTTCATAGCTAAAACCCTACTAGGTCCATTCTCCAATGGATCTTCCAAGAGCAATAAGATCTAGTTGTTTTGCTTAGAGTAAGTCCAATAATTAAATAAACCTTGGTGTTACTACTTATACTAACCTTTGCATGTCTTCCCATCATCCTATTTTGGATCCAACAAGGTTTGTTGTTGCTACCCTCCACTAGTACCTTAATTTTATTTTTATGCATGACAACCTACCAATCCTATGAATATTTCTCTATGTCCTTCTCCCTTTCATCCATCCCTAGCTAGGAAGTAGTTTCTAAAGGCCTATACAAAAGTTCCAATATATCCAATGATTCATCTTATCAATACTCTCACCCTTATCATGAGTCTACAAAAGGAAGATTCATGATAGGAAATTTAGAAGATGGTGACTTTGGAGAGTAGAAGGGTTTCACTAGTATGATAGTTGGATAAGCACAAGTTTTGGATGTTGAATTAGCATGTTCGGCTCCTTGCAAGTTGGATTATGAGTCATGGTAGATGAGATAATTAGCAACAAATGTTTGGTCAATTATAGGATCTCATTTACTTATGCTTTTTATGTAAGATCCTAGTTTTAACAAGCCTAAGAGAAGGATTGTGAAAAGAAATATTTCTCTAGTTTTAAGACTTCAGATGACCTTAGTATTGTTATTCTTGAAAAAGTGCTCCATGCATAGAAATAATATTTTTGACAAATGTTAGTAGGCACTTTCAATGACATGATCATGAAGTTAAAATCATGGGTTGTAAGAGCCTAGCTAAGGATTCCAATGAATGTTAACCCACTAAGAGGAAGCATCATCTTGAAGATTCTTATGGAAGAAAAGGATATTACTGCAATTAAGTTGATCACAACTTTGAAGGTTGGCTAATTGATCATGCAAGTGAATAAATAGGCTCCCAAGAATCTATTGATGCAAAGGTAGATTCATGACTAGATCTAGACCAAGTTCTAGTTGGTAGTGTGGATGCACCTCTTGGAACTTCTAATTAAATTTTAGTTTGGAGTCCTTCAAAGAGTCACTAAAATTTTTTAAGAATTATTAATCATGGATCCACATAAATCAACTATAAACCTTAGCTCCGTAGCATGTATATATGTATCTAAATGCAAGAGGATATATGGGTGTTATTACATATTGTTTTGGAAAGGCCTCATGGGTGTTTCTTCTAGCCTATTTTCTATGATAACTTTTGAAATATTTCTAGGATTTGCACCCAACATGATAATATTTCAATCCAATGTCCACAAAAATTACAAGCTATAAAACACCATAGCTAATATGTGATGAATCAGCCATTGTTCAACATTATATTGATGAGGCAAATTGAGTTGTTAGAATATTTTGACTTATAGTCCAATACCATGTAGTCAAGGGTAAAATAGTGGTACATGCACTAAGTAGGATAACAAGAAAAGTCTACAATCTAACTATCTTATGTAATCTAGTGGATGAAATAACTTCTTAATAACTCTTAAACCCTTAGTATTAAAAGAAGACAATATATCTTTTAATAAATAATTTTCTATTTTTAGTGAATAATTTAGGCTTATTGAATTTTAAGAGTAGGCTTTATATTTTAGTTCAAGTTAGGGTTAAAGTTACTATGGGAAACTTTTCTACGTATTAGATTCATATTAGCAATCATAAGATGTACCAAAATATCCAAAATCAATATTGGCAACCTGACATAAAGAAGAATGAAGATGAGTTTGTAACTAAGTGTGTAATTTGTCAACAAGTTAAGATTGAGCATTAGAGACTTAATAGTTATTTCCATCTAAATACTATGATGGAGTCAAAGTGGAAAACCACTAGCATGGATTTCATCACAAGATTATCTCATACATACAATGAAGAGGTTTCCATCCTTGTGATCATAAACCTTTTGACCAAAACTTCTTAATTATTAATCAAAATAATAATAATTAATGCCAAAGAGATTTCTCAGTTATTTCTATTAGAGGTTATTAGACTTCATGATATTCCAACTAAGATTATATTAGAAAGATATCTAAGGTTTACTTCAAGATTTTGGTAGTCTTTTTTAGAAGAGCTTGGGTACTAAATTGACTCTTAGTTTTATTTATCACCTATAGATAAATGGTCAAATGAAGAGAAAGAATCAGATCATATAATATATTCTCAAAGCCCATATTTTAAATTACAAAGATAGTTGGGATATAGTTCTTTCATTTATAGAGTTCTCTTACTACAATAGGTATTGGGCCAATTTGAAAGAAGCATCATATGAAGTATTGCATGGTAGACCTTGTTGTACACCTCTTTACTAGGATATCATAAAGGATAGATAGAATACTTGCATAAACGTTACTTAAAAGCCTATAGAACAAATTAAGATTATTATAGATAGACTTTAGAAAGTGCAGTATGGATTTACCAAGTATGCCAATAATAGAAGAATACTGTTAAAATTCAACATTGAAGATCATGTCTTTCTTAAAATTTCATCTTTTAAAAACATTATATGATTAGATAATAATGGAAAGTTATCATTATGATACATTGGTCCCATTCTAATTTTGAAAATATTTAGATAATTTTCTTATTATATTAATATTTTACAATAGTTGCAATCTATTTATGATATGTTTCATGTTTTATTGTTGAGAAAGTACATTCTAGATCATAGTCATATAATAGAGTGGTAAGCTATAAAAGTTTAATCTAATGTTAGTTATGTAGAAAGGTAAGTCAAGATTGGATGGAAAGGTAATTAAGAAGTAAAGTTATTTCTATAGTTGAGATTTTTTTTTTTTTTGGAAGATACATAATACACAAGAAAAAACTTGAAAATGGAAAAAAATTTATATACCAATAATCTTGATATCTTTTAAGAGAAATAATATTAATAAGAGGAGAGTGCAACATCCTAATTCTAGATATCCCTACTGATGAACCGCGATATCACGTCCACGATATCAGATCCAACCATGCAATGTCGGATTCTCGATATCATGGCTTGTCTCCTTACCTATAAATAAGAGGTGGCACCCTTGGTTTTCACATTAGAAAGTTAGTCCCTTAGCCAAAAGATTGTCATTTTTTACCTCCAAAGTTAGAATTATTTCTGCATGCCCGCAGTAGGAGTCATAGAGTGAACAGATCTTTATTCGAGCATTGTGTACCTAAGCACACTTTGTGTACAGCAATAAAGATGAACTTTATGATAAACCTTGCAGCATTCAGAATAGATTAATTAGCGTTAATTATTATTTAATTCTTTCCTAGCTGATTAATGATTTCTCTCACCCTACAACTCTCTTAGTTAAATACACTCAGTACAACCACTTCGAGCATGCGTGTAGCGCTTGGTAACCCATTGATGATTAACGTTTGGTAATCCTAGCAGCATTGCACTAGTTCAGGATGTGTACGGAAAGTGGGAATGGATACTAGTGTTAGGAGTAATTAGAACTTAGTTAATGAGTAGTTAAATTAGATTAGTTACTTAGTTATCTATCTCCCCTCCTTACTAGCGTAGGATATAAAACACATAAAAGCCATAAAAATCATATGCCTCAAGCTTACTTAACCATACAATCGTGACATACAAGTAAGTTTGGGAAGACAACAATTAACCAACCTATTCTTGTTCCACAAAGGTGCATAGGCACTTAGTCCTTGGAATTCAACCGGATCGTGCGTGAAACGCTCATATTCGTATGGTTGAGCATAGGGGTACCTCACCGCTCATCACCTACCTAGTTGGTTGTTAAGAATTTAAGTATTAATATTAATGTCAACATATGTTATGCATATCCATATGTATAACTATAATGGTTTACACAAAAAATACTAATCAAGTTGTTAAGTGATTAGTTAACAAAGGATATTACTATTGAATAACATGTTCTTTAATTCAATTATACTAAAGAGAAGTCATTGTAATAGTTTTATACATGAACATAATACACACTATAATAGTGTAATATATAGATCTTAACCATAGGTTGTATTATCCACAATTGATTACTATGCTCTTTTTCATTATTTCTCATTTCATATATATTGAGATTTCTATCTCTATATCTTTTTTTATATGTGTTACACTATTATTTTTATAGGCTACCTTTATAATCATCAATGTCTAAGGCCATGATTGTATGTTGTCATTTCATCTACATGTTACTACTCTCTTTACTGTACTTCATCAACTATCAATATATTTATATCATGATTTATAGGCTATTATGTATTCCACTCCTTTGCATATATGATAATTATGGTTATTGTTAGTTTATACTTTCATGACTAATACATATATGCAACATATCACCATTCAGTTAGTTAAACTTTGTTATCCTCATTTTGTAAACTTTAATTTCTAGCATGGTATCATTCCACAAATTTCTTTGATGATGTATCCCTTTTAAACTATGCATATAAAATGTCAATACTTGTAGTTATGTCGTGTTGGAAATATTTATTTTGTCATATAGTTTGAAATTTTATTTATACTATGATATGATTTCAGACTTAGGATATATTCACAGCACCAATTTAAATCTTGTACATCTAAGCTTCTCTATAGTTTCTATGAAAATTAAAGTAATTCATTTGTATTAGAATTCTTATTTATTATGACTATTTATAGATTGTAGATTAGTCTAGTTTACTTATTTTTATTTATCTTTCCTTAATATTTTTGATTTTTTAACTTGTGATCAAGTAAAAATTTCCAAATTCGCTACTACATTGATGGGACGCGATATCGCGTCTGCCGCGATATCGCGGTAGACGCGATATCGCGTCGTCCCCCGCGATATTGCGTACACGATATCGTGGTGCGCTGCCAAGTCTATAAATAAGAGGTGGCTCTCCCTTTGTTTATCATCTAGATCTAAACCCTTAGCAAAACTCTGGCAATTTTATCTCTCCAAAGATAGAATATTTTCCATGTGCCCACAGTAGGAGCTCCAAAGTGAACGAATCTTTATTCGAGCAAATATTGTACCTAAACACATGTTTGTGTATGGAAATAAAGATGAACTTCTTGGATAAACCTTGCAATGCATGGAATAGGCTAATTAGGACTTTTATTTATTGTTACTTACTGTTTTCCATTTAAATGCTTTATCAGTTATTAAACCTCTCTCAATCCTTCTCTCCTAGTTAAGTGCCTTAGTACAACCGCTTCGAGCATGTGTGTTACACTTGGTGATCCCAGCAACGATTAGCGTTTGGTAACCAAGGTTGCATAGGTTCAAGGTGTGAATGGTAAGTGGGAATGGATGCTAACACTAGGTTAATTAAGACTTAGTTAGTTAGTTAAAGTTAGTTAATTAGTCTCTTTACCTATTGCATTATCAGCATAGGAGATGAAAACCGAAAAGACAATAAAAATCATATACCTTGGACTTACTTAACCATACACCGTTGGGAGCTTAAATGAACCTTAGGGTTAATCAAACAAAAAAACTATATAACGGTTCAATAGCACACCGATAAGACATAATGTCTTCTTCTTCTTCTCATAAGAGCATTACACCACCTAGGGATAATACAAGAAACAGTCGGCAATCTAAAACACATAACCTAAATCAACCAGTTCCTCAGCAATATAAGGTGACATATACTCATCCCGAAGAGTATATATCCAATTTTACTTTTATCCTCTATCAAGATGAACAGATGCATTAGAGAGACTTGCAAGGTAACATAGTGTTACCTCCAAATCGTGCAATCCTCAACATGCTCCTATGTGCTTTGGCACAGATCAGCATGACCCAGCTCTATGCTAAATACGTTGCGGTAGATCTTGACATGAGGGATTACCATCCCACAACCACATAACGTATGAGGGACTTAAGGCAGGAGAGCCAACATACACTATTGAAGGGCAAAGAGGTCTTGCACGTCCTAAGTGAAATCGGAGATGGTGAACCACTTATCACGGGTTCTCTATCAAAGGATGCTCCCCCTCCTAACGAAAGTGAGGAGGTGGGGTATCAGAACCTATGCTCCATGATACATAACCCTGGTTCTGATCCCTACGAACACCAGCTGTTCACAAAGGGAACAACAACACATGACAAGGACAGGCACTCAAATCGTCATCACAATCGGGGCCGAATCCATAGAATAGAAGGTAAGAAACATCATCATGGTGATGGTTCTCCTTCTTCTTCACCTTCGTCACATCATTCACCCTCTCCTTCCACATCAGGGTGCTGTCATAGAGAGCATAACGGAGAGGCTAAATGTAAGCGCAATGAGAGACCTTGACGAGAGAGTTGAGAGAGAGGACGAGGGAAATCAAGAGAATCAAGGCATGAACGAAGGGAAAGTAGGGAACAACGTAGACATCATAGATGTCATGAAAGAGATGATCATGACGAACCCCTACTTGCCACCCAGAGCATGCTAAATATAATGAAGGCTGTGAGAATTTCAACAAGGCATCAAAAGGACAATCGGACCAACCGCTTAGACATGAACAACATCCCACGATTTGAAGGGGGATACAACGCAGATCCACAAAATCATTTATAGGCATTTCATGATGCCTGCACCTTGCAAAACATAGAAAATAAGTGGCAGAAACTGAAGTTGTTTCCCAGGACACTCATTAAGGAAGCAGAGAGTTGGTACTAGTCCTTAGAGCTGGAAACCATTAGGAGGTGGAGTACGATGTTAGAACTCTTCAACGATAAATATCAAATGTACTCTAGAGTGTCTAACTTACGTAAGCAAATCCAAGGATGGAAGCAAGGTACTCATGAACCCTTGGATGCTACCATGGGCTGCTACTATGCATTATTACATCGTTGCTCGGGCCATGGTTATGCACAACGGGATCAGCTTCACCATCTCGTAGATGGGCTAAGGTATGAAACTAGGAGAACCCTTGGGACTTATGCCCAAGGGAGACTATCATAACTTAGATCCCATGAAATTCATTGCTTGTTGGAATAAGTAGCCAAAGAAGAAGGGGAGCTACGCAAAAAGGAAAGTGCGGAAGAATATAACTGTGATCCCTCTCTTCCAAAGAAGGGAGTGAGATTTTGCGATGAAGAGGATGAGTCACCACTCGAAGAGTTGATGAACAGAAAAACCTTGCCACTTTAGAAACTAACAATGGAAGTAGCGGCTAAGGTAGATGAAGTATGGAGCTCCTTAGATAGTAAAATTGAAACTGTCCTAAAAATTGTAGAGGAATCTAAGGAGGAATGAAGTAGTGACAAGGATAAGAAAAAGAGGAGAGATTCAGGCCCTGCACGTGACAAGGGTAAGGTGAAAATAACTATCTCTGATGAGGTTGTGGACTCAGACACAGACAATGATGGTGGATGTGAGATCTACCAATATAACCATCCCAAGGGATGTTGTCCAATCATCTCACATCTACAAGAGTCTGGGGTGTATGCACTCAACCCGAGACTGAACAGACGGCAGACACCTCGAAGGTTACCTTATCCTCAAGGTAACCCAAGACAGTTCCACCAACTGTTGACGTACTATCCAAGTGGAACTCCACCACAACCCATTGGACAACATCAGCAGTGGCAATAACCACAGTCATGGGGGATGCCACCGCTGAAACAATAGTACCCTTACTGGCAACCCGGTCCATATGGTTACTACATGCAATAGTCGATTTCTCCAAGTGACTCCATGGGTCACACAACTCCCCAACGTCACTACCAAGTTCAGAAATACTTTAGAAGCACTCCTTCTCCTCTGGGAGACACTCCATATCCATACCATCCTCCTAATCTATCTACACCTCTTCCACCGATAGTTCCAATACCTCCTGCTCCAACAATGCAAGGGGAACTCCCCACTTAACCATAGTAACAAAATGCTACGAGAGCCGTAAACACTCAACCCGCTGTTGGTTCTGACAACCGTAAAAAGAGAAGACATTTCTTCAAAACCAAAAGCCCAGACAAGCTCTCACAACAACAAGTAGTTGAGTTTATGATCACTCCTCCAACACATAGGGCTTCGGAGCTTCCTTCCATCCAACAACAGAGCTTAACGTATACAGTTATGTTAACACATACTGTAACCAACTGGATCAAGGTAGACCACCTTCCCATGAAACTATCTAACCCTAGAAGTCCCTTAATCTACCTCCAAGTCACTGGGAACGAACCACATAAGGCTCTTCTTGACTCAGGTTCTGGAGTCAACTTAATTTCATGAGAAATGTATCAAGCCTGGAACCTACCCCAACTTAAGAAGAGCAATATTCAACTAGAGCTGGCTGACCAGTCCATCATCATTCCCTTGGGATTGGTGGAGGACATCGTTACCACTGTGTGTGGTTGGTCATACCCAGGTGATTTCTTGGTGATTCAAGTCAACAACAATGAAGGGGACTTCCCAATTATAATGGGGAGGGCATGGCTAAGCACGATAGATGCATGCCTAGGAATTCATGATCTTTCCTTGGAAATATCTAAGGTAAACATTTATGGAAAGATCAAGAAGAAGAAAGTTCCCTGCATCACATACAGTGACTCATCGAGTGATGACATGGAGGAATGCACAACATCTTCTCCATGCAATAGGTGTGCTCTTGAAACTTTGAGACAAAGATGCCTGTATGTAGCAACCACACAATCAGTTGTAGACACCCCGTGGTTGATAGCTAGTTGAAAGAGCAACTAACAAATATGCATGGAACGAACTAGGGAAACAACTCATGCCAACAATGAAGGCATAGACACATTGGAATATGAGCATCGCCAACTTCCACCCCTTAATCTAAGAACATCGATTGGGAGAAGTTAGACACTTCTAAGAAATTCCAACAAGTGCTCATTATTTTGGATCTCTCCCTTTCCATTCAATCATGGGGGAGATGGCCACCTGTGCTAATAAATTGAGACCCTCAGTTCTTTTTACATTTTTGTTTTACATGTTTTTTTTTACACATTTTTGTTTTACAAATTTCTTTAACTTTTCTTTTTTTTTTTACAACATCATTCATACTTTCTCATTTCTTATGTGTGTGTGTGTGTGTGTGTGACTTATCCACTCTATAAGTTTGTCATCCAATAAGTGTTCTTCATGATGGTATGAACTATTTTTATATTGATTTCTAATGTTTGGTTTTTACCTTTAAGTTATGATGTTGATACTAAGGTATGTTTCTTTTGATATAGCAGGCAATGAGTTCACTTCATCCATACATCCACCGGTTTCTATGGTCTCTCTCAACTTGGAAATGTACAGTCCCTTTCAATAATAAGAACTATAACGAATTGGTGACTAGGCATTTCTCAAAATAAGGAAGGACTCAAGGACTGAAAAGGGTGTGACTTCAGGGACACTTGATGCTTTTTTGTTGGCCATTCTCTTGGGTGCTTGGATGTTTTCTTCTTGAGTTTTCTTACTATTTCTACATTACCCAATCATCACGAAGCTGAGTTAATAAAAATAATAGAGTCTTTGCATGGTGTGGTTCTCATGCATAAACACATAAAACAACAAAACAAAACAAAAAATAAAAAGTGAGAATTCAAAGCACACCCCTTAGACAAAATAATTCCTTGGGCTACAAGCACTGGTTATGGAACTCAAAATAAAAATGTTCCCTCTAACTAAGGCCCTTCTCGCTTCCCATTCTCTCCTCCTTCGTTTTGTCAGAATGGTGGTGGCTCTTGGGTGAAGGAATTCTTGTTACTTCAAGAGGATGGATTGGTGAATGCATTAATGCAAAGTCAGTGGAAAAGGTTTGTTTGAGGCCAGAGTTGGAATGAGATTTTCTGAGTCACATTAATCATGAACTACACAAGGGGCTATACACCACCTTGTTCTTGGGACTCCATTCCATTCTCTTCTCTCCACCCTTCTCTCCATTGCTCACCTCATTACCAATTGTATCATTAGTGTATATATTTTGGTTGATGCATTGTTTTCTTTTTGGTAAGTTCTTGCAGTTAAGACTTTAACTCTTGTTCCGAATGACATTCCCAGGGCCTATAGACTCTTTGAATGTGGGTTTGTCATGGCATTAAGGACATGAGCCTACTTTGGGGAGGACCGGGGGGGATTCCTATTTGGTGCACCAGTTAAATTCTTTCCCTTAACATTTTTGCGATCTATCTTATTTTGTTCATTTCCATCTTAACATCCATTTCATCGACGTTATAGTTCTCTTTTTCTCTATCTTTCTTATTCTTTTTCTTTCTCCATTCTATCGCTACCAACAGTTCGCGATTAGTCATGGGGGTACGGGGGCCCAATTTTTTTGATTTTCTCCTAATCCCTACATCTTCGGTAGTCACCAATATGATATCTCTAGATCCGTATCAGCCATACCACAACCTAGCCAATAGACCTTTCATCGAAGCAAGGTATCAATTGCATTATGATTCATGTACCCTTGCTAACATAAAGACTGTGTTGTGTGTGTAGATGGCGATCATACAACAATGGATTAGATCTAGAGGGAACACATGGAATGGAGCAATGCTGAAAGTAGGAGCAAGACCGATGGTGTGCTTATGGATGAACAATGAAAAGCGCAATCTTGGTGTTGGAAGCAACAACACTTCTTTCTCTCTCTCTTTCTCAGCTGCCAAATGAAGCCTGATGTCAATGTAATAAGCTGTTCACTCTTGTTGTCATGAATACCAGTTTTGTCTTTTCTTGTAATGATCATCCATTCACAAGTCATCCCATTAGTTTCATTTAAATCAGTAATCTCATACCATCCCAATATTTTGTAAGAAACTCATGGACAAGTTTTTATTCAGTCATGGGGGTATGATGGGACGCGATATCTCACGCCAAGTCTATAAATAAGAGGCGCCTCTCCCTTTGTTTATCATCTAGATCTAGACCCTTAGCAAAAACCTGGCAGTTTTACCTCTCCAAAGATAGAATATTTTCCATGTGCCCGCACTAGGAGCTCCAAAGTGAATGGATCTTTATTCAAGCAAATATTGTACTTCAACACATGTTTGTGTACGGAAATAAAGATGAAATTCTTGGATAAACCTTGCAGTGCATGGAATAGGCTAATTAGGACTTTTATTTATTGTTACTTACTATTTTCCATTTAAATGCTTTATTAGTTATTAGACCTCTCTACCCTTCTCTCCTAGTTAAGTGCCTCAATACGACCGCTTCGAACACGTGCGTTATGCTTGGTGATCCCAACAATGATTAGCATTTGATAACCAAGGTTGCATAGGTTCAGGGTGTGAACGGTAAGTGGAAACAGATGCTGACGCTAGGTTAATTAAGACTTAGTTAGTTAGTTAAAGTTAGTTAATTAGTCTCTTTACCTTTCGCATTATCAACATAAGAGATGAAAATCGAAAAGACAATAAAAATCATATACCTTGGACTTACTTAACCATACACCATGAAAAATACAAGTAAGTCTAGAAAGACAACGAATAATTAACCATAAGTGTTCCATGAGGCGTGTAGGCACTTAGTCTGCGAAGTTCGACTGGATCGCGCGTGTTACGCTCGTATTCGTATGGTTAAGTGTAGGGGTACCTTCCCACTCATCATACATGTTATTCTATTTGATTTATTTCAATTATTTTATGAAGCATTATATTTATTAGTTATGCAAATTATTTGTTTAATTTAGTTAAATGGTGCCAAAATAAAAGGACATTATGCCAACTAGTGAGGATTCATCGTTAAAGTATTTGCATAGCAAGGGCTTAACCTTAGAGGTGAGTTCCTTATATAATATATTGATTGCATATTATAACATGAACTTCAAATTACTGTAATCCTTGGATAAGAAGATAAGGGAATAATAATCTAAACCCTTCATCATGCTAGAGTTTAAGATTTCCATGCATAATTATGCACTAGATGATAGAGATACATTAATTGATAATCTTACCAATGAATTTATTCTGTTGGTACTTTTTCCATTTGCCACATTTCAACTACCTAAGATCAATTATGAGGTAGTGTTACTTACCTTTATAATTTATCATGAAACTTGATTTTTTTCCTACTTTAATTTAGACTTCAAATCCTTAAACTTGCCTTTTAGGTAATTGAAGTTTTCTTTCAAATCCATTATGGGTAATGATTAGTAACAAGATACCCCTACCCTCAACCATATGAATACGAGCATGTACACGCAATCCAGTCAAACTTGGTGAACAGACTAGTTGTGCCACCTAGACAGTTATACATTGATCGCATTTTGTTGTTGTTGGCGACCGTTTGGGACGCGACCGCCAACGAGTGTCCTCGAACAAGATTTAGGTACCTGCTGGTCTCTGGCAACACCAAGGCCCAGATACCTCCAAATAAACTCAGTAGTTAATGTGAGTATGTGTGTGTGCTGTTGCGGTGTGCGATTGTGAGAAATGTAACGATTGCGTTGTATGTGAACTACAAATGACTTACTTTAAAGAGATTCAGCCAACTTTGCCAAGTACTGTGAGTTGTTGAAAATTTCCTATTTTGTTCAACTGCCTAGTCTACGCGGTCCTTATAATACCTACTTGTAACAAATAAAATTTTGCAAAAACATTTGAGCACAACTCCGCAATCTACTCCTAATTTTCCCCAGAGAAAGAGATAGTTCCACAAGAAAACTAGAAATAGAGCAAGATTCGATGGAAATAAGCAGAAAAGAAAAGAAAGCAGATTTGTGTAGACCTCAAATATTTAAACAAGGTAAAATGACACGAGTAAACACTTCGCAATAAAGCTATCCCAAATTCAATATCTACGAATTGTTCAAACTTCCAAGGCTCAAACAAGCAATATCTTCAAGACAATCCTATTATGCTACCAAAAATTGCTGCGTAAACTACCACGTACGAGACTCCATTTTGACTAGATAATAGATGTCAACGATTGCATTCAAACAGAACCTTTAAAAGACTTGACAATTTCTGATTGAAATACCACGAGAATTCACTTTAAAGATAAAAAGAAGCTATTCTGGTCCCATCAAAATACCAAAGATTTTCTTAACCCTCTCGACTACTGAATTGTTCAACGACGTGTCTACAAACAGAGGCTCTCTTACAACAATCCCAATAGTAGTTCCCACACGTTGCACAATAATGAAATTTACTACTAAAATGCTCTTAAGGCTTTTAAACACAAGCGCTTCTATGGAAAAATTTTAATAGAAATTTCTATCGGGCAACAAGAACAGTAATAGCAATCTAAAAATCCCAAAATTACTTGCCAAGGATAATACTATCTAAACCACTAGCTAAAAAATCTAAACAAAAAAAAAATGAAATGCATAACTCACAGGACCATGACAAAGAGGCTGAAATCTTTACTCTAGCAAGCCATCTTATAAGCAATCTTCTTTACAAATCTTCTTTGATCCCAAGTGTGATGATGATATATCTCCTTCCTCCTTCCTCCTTGACCCCTGAAGCCTTTTTATAGGGTTCAAAGGTAGGTAGGGTAGTTACATATTTAAAAATATCTCACCTAACTTCTCTCCCAAGTAACTTGGCCAACCAATTAGGAGATTACTTGCCCAACAAGTTAGGAGGTTACTTGCCCAACAAGTTAGGGAAGTTACAACAATTTTGGGTGGTTGCAACCACAAAAGAGATAAAAATGCTATGGTTGACAAGTATCCCATGTAGTTGCCAAGTTTTTTCATGTAGTTGCCAAGTGTCTTCATGGAGATAAACAAGTTGTAGGTGACAAGTGTCCCATGCAAGTGACAAGTGGCCATTGTGGAGATAAATAGGTTATAGTTGACATGTGGCCATCGTGGAGAAAATATCATAGAAAATTAAAATACAATCACTAAGTTGCATAGAAATACAAGCTATAGTTGTAACCTATCCCATACATATATATCCTCTTTATTTTGCCTTTTCTTGGCAATATAGGAGGTGGCAGTTGGATGGTATTATAAAATCATGTAATCTAACCCTCAAAAACACATAAACATTTTTCCACAGGGCCCTTTTTTCTCAGAGATTTGCTATTTGATCTGTTCTTTGTGAAGTAAAAATAAAAATATTCAAGCCCAGGTCCTCTAAATCCTGATCTCTCCTTATGGCAGCGTCCAAGAGTGTGCACTCCCGAAAGAACAATGATCACCTGGTCAATTATTTCCATTCGGTAAAAAGATATCCCTCAAATGACTAGCACCTTTGGCTGCATCGGCAGACATCCCTCTTCTGGCTGATCCTGCTCAAACTTGTCCAGTCTCTCCAGGTGGAAAGGAATGTCAGGGCCTCCCTCTTTTCTCTATTGTCGTAGGAAATTTGAATGTCTGCATCACGATCTGCCTCCAGAATTTGCAGCGGGTTCCTCAACCACATAACGTCTGTGTCAGTCAACAGGATGGTGTAATTACGTCTGAGAAGATTGAGCACGAATCGCAAGCGAGTCCACATCATGGCGACATAGTGGGAAGTCATGTAGAGCATCTCAGCAGAAAAGTTGATGCCGAGGGTGGGCAGTTGGAAACAGGCCCAGTGCATCTGCGAGCAGAGTTGCAGAGCCTTTGCATCCAAGCAGGCAATCAGAAGGCGTCTATGCACAGAATCAGTTCTGGTAGCATCGCTTCTCAAAAAGAGATTCAATATTCCTCCAGGCTGTGCCCAAGCCATGTTCATAGTAGTGAATATCATGATGCGCTCGTCGTCACCATGCACATCCATCTGACGCAAAAATCCTTCCCAAGCTGAAGCCGGCTCATCTTCTTCTCGCTGAGGATAAGGAGCTACCGAAATTGTTGGCACAGCAGCAGGAAATGTTGTTTGTTGGGGCAGAATCCAGTGCATGGAGAGTAGCAGCCCCGGCGCTGACGACATCCTACAGACTTTTTGTCAAAACCCTCATGGCACCATAGGCTGGATTTCCAGGCTAATTTTGCAATTTCTTACGTGATTCTGCATCATTGCCACCTGCTAGGGTTTGAGCGAGTAGTGACAAAATGAAGGGGACGGTAGAGATGACGGAGGGAGTCACGAGAGTGGCTGAGGTAGGATGGGAGCAGTTTCCATTTTCAATTGGCACTATGTCCACCATTGTTGAATCTTTCATCTCTGCAACTGCATCATATACTGCCAAAATTCCACGCACAGCTTCAGCTATGCCCAAGAGCAAAACACCAGGGCCAATCTAGTTTGGAATGCAATAAGATGCTAAATTTTCTAAGAAATATGAACCCACATCACCTCTACTTTTAAAATCCGCATCTGTTCCTACAACAGCTGGTGTTGATACTGGTGACACCGTGGGTGCTCGTGGATTGACAACTTTGAAAGAAAATGCCCTTGCTCATGACTAGTTATGTAAAAGCTGAGGTTACAGGTTTTCTTGTTTGTGAGATGATGGGAAATGGAGGGATTGCAACCGCTCAGAAATTTAATTGACAAATGCAGAGACTAGTTAGTGACAAGTGAGTAGAGACTACTGAGGTTGCCAACAATAGTCAAAACTGGACAAAACTCCGTGGATTTCCAGAAAATGGTATTCTTTATCCATAACCAAAGGATTGTCATGAACTCTGACCAATTGATCATTTGTCTTAAACAAAACTGTATTTGCTAGTGAATCAATTAGAGAAAAACCTTTCAAACTACCAACCCAACACCTCTGAAAAGTCTTCATCCAATGAAATATTGGCAATGTTTAAATCAAGGTGAACTTTAGTTATATGATTAGCTCCACAACCTCACAAAGCCTGCTCCATTAAATGGCCAAAATGTGCCAACAGTTGTCTTCCCACCTAGACTAGTATTTGCTTTATCACGTATGGTTTAGTCTAGAGTGAGGTGTATGATGTGATTCTAAACTAGGCTACTCCTAGAGACAATGCAAAACAATCTTGATTAAGCTAATAGGAAACATAAAGTAACATCTAAGTTAACCTAAATGTGATGAGCATCCATCCTTAATCATCCATATGCATCTTGGAGCTCGTGTACTACTTCTGGGAATTCCAAGCACACATTACTTGAGCACTACTAGATACGCTACTGGGTTACCAAGTAGTTACACTTAAATGTTCATGATTAAGTCTTACTCATTCCGTGTTAGCAACAGGAAGTATAAATGACAATAAAGGAAATATTAACTAGATAGGCAACAATAAATAATCAACAATTAAAGTAAATAAAAGCTAAGTAAATAAGAATGAAAGTGAGAGTAATTAATTGCTAAGTAGACTATGGTCTAATCTAGCCTAACACAAGTAACCATTTCAACTTCTCAAACACATCCTAAACTTTGTACAAACACTGCTGGGCTATCAAACACTAATTGTGTTTAAGCTACCAAGTGGCACACGTATGCTCAAAGGGGTCGTGCTTATGTAATTTAATCGATTTGCTTAATTGATCAAAATGAATTGCTGCACTAATAACACAAATGTAAAGTGCATAAAATAAAATAAAATAAATGTGTAATAAAATAAAATAAAATAAATGCATGAGAAAAAAATCTCAAGTGCTGCAAGGATGAATCAAAGAGCTCGTCTTTATTGCCAACACAATGGTGTACTCAGGTACATCAATGCTTGAATAAATATCTGTTCACACTTAGACCTCCTGCTACGGGTACTTGGAAATATTCTAACTTTTGAATGGACAAACTACAAGAGTTTCCCTACTTTACTGCTAAAAATTGCTCCTAATTGTGTTCCTAGGCGCTATATTTATAGACCTGGGAGTAACCCAGGAATAACCGCTCTAATAATTAGAATAACTACTCTAATAATTAGAGTAGCCACTTCATCATACCCCCACAACTAAATGAAAAGTCATCCTTGAGTACAGAAGAAGAGGAACAAGTTCTTTACAAAATATATTAGGGGTGTGAACTTATTTGACTGACATGCAAAGTGACACAGAGAAAACAGACAAATACAGAAGTGCCCGAGCATACAATATTACAATTATGTACAAAATTGGTGTTCATGACAATTAGGAAAGAACACCAATAGATCCAAAGGATATCCAACCCCTCTTATCAACAAAAGAATGAGGGAGAGGTAGAAGAGATCTAGCGGTCATGAACAGTCTCCCGCAAGTGATATGGTTGCATCCTCCTTGGTGACGATAGTCCTGCTTCCAGTCCATGCTGCAATCACAACAAAACCAAGAATTAGTATATATAGTACATAAATAATGGCTGAATACCTTGTCTCATCGATGATTTTATCTAGCCAAGTTGTGATTGTGATAGATTGATTACTTGATATTCTTAGTGGAAAGACTAACGAATGGGTTAAATAACAGAAGCGATCCATACAATTCAAAAAAAGCTTGACACAAGGAGTAGTGGAAAGAGGGTATTCACAACAATAAAAGGAATTCATTACAGATAGTTGTGAAGGTGCATATAATTTGGATAACATGGATGGCGTAAATAAAATAATTTAATTGTAACAATGTCTAAGGATAAAGAACTTAACTTAATCAAACTAAAAAATATGCAAGTGTGTCCTCCCCAAAGTAGGCATAGGCCTTTTATGCCCTTGCATAACTTCAAACCAAGGAGTCCGTGGGCTCCATGGATGATTAATGATTACGGAAAGTTAAGTGCAAAAACCCAAAAGTAACTAACTGAGAAACTCGACACATCAAACCAAAACACTGAATAAAAACATGAAACTGGTAATGAGGTGAGATATGGAAAGCATAGATAGATGAAAGAGAAAGTGGGATGAAGTTCCCAATTATGGTCACATATAGCCTCTTGTGAAGTTTGTGATTAATTGACTTGGTAGGATCCTTCCTTAGTCTAGATCAAAACCAACCACTTTCAATGACTTCGCATCGACATTCTAAGGCAAGTCCATCCCCTGAGACACAAGAATGCTCCCACAAAACAACCACCATTCCAAATAGAAGAGAAGGTAGGAAGTATGAAAGGGCCTTAGTTAGAGGAGACAAGACAAGTCTCATAACCAATGCTTGTAGCCCTTTTTATTTGGTCTAAGGGGTGTGCTTTGAATTTCCATGTTTTTTTTTTTTTTTTTTGAATGGGAACCACACCATGCAAAGACCCATGCAATTTTTACATTTATTTTATCCAAAGGGTGTTCTTTGAATCCTCATCTTTTGTTTTTTTTTTTCTTTTTGTGATGAGGACCACACCATGTAAGGACTTATTTGACTTCCTATTGTGAAATGATGTGGAATGGTGAAAAGCTTACGAGAACACTCTTGCACATAGGAAAATAGAAAAGCATAAAGAACACCACATCCCTTTGAAGCCACATCCTATCCAAACCTTTGATTCCTTCCCAATTCCGAAAACTACACAAGTCACCAATTTATTAAAGTTGCTTTAATGAAAAAGAGACTGCATGCTTCCAAAATAAGAAAAACCATAGATTAATTGGATGGGTGGATGATGTGGACTCATTGCCTATTACATAAAAAGAAACCATGTCCTAGTCATCAATAACCACCATCAAAGTCAAAAACCAAATATCAATAATCAAATTACAAATGAAACATACCACCATTGAGTAATGCATTACCGTTGTACCTGGCACCTTATTAGCAAAAAGAGTATAGAATTATACCAAATATAAGAAAATATAAAAGAAAGTGAAATAGTATCCAAGAAATATTAAATATACTAAGGATGGTATAAAAAAAACTTAGAAAAGATAAATAATCCTAAAAAATAAAAAGATGTAAAATAAAGAATATGTTTTAAAACCAAAAATGTGTAAAAAAAATGTCAAAATACACTTAAGAATCCTAGAAATTCGAATGGGGGTGACCCTCATGACTAAAAATTTGGTCATGGCTAAGATTAATAAGTCGATGAATAGGATCCATGCATGTATGAAATGTTAGGGGTCTATCATGCCCCAGCCACTAGGTGTCTATTGGTGGTATGATGGCTAGGTAGAGAGATTGTTGATCACACACTTGATTATAGAAAGCATAGTGGGGCAAGTTACATGATGTGTGTACATTATGAGGGAAATTTGATCCACTATGACACCCTTGACTAGATGGTAGTATGCATGAATCTGTGTGTCCCTTCACATTGGTGAATTCATTAGATGTTGGAGTGTGAGGTGGAGGCCTAGATAAGATAACAAGAGACATTGAGTTTGAAGAGGAAGGTGCATCATAGTGTTGGGCTTGTGCTGACTTGGAGGATGTAGTGGTTTCAAAACTGTGATGTCTCTTTCTACGACCATGCCTAAAGAAAGGACGCTTCCAATGTTTTGGAGGACTCCCACTATTATTGACAATAGTAGCACAAGTAATGTTCTTGGGTTGGTGTTGTGGTGCAAAACCTTTTGGTACTACTGGTGGCGATGTAGGAGGAGGTGAAGGATGAGAGCATTGAGAGCAAGGAGAACTATAAGGAACATGATGTGGTGATCTCGTAGGAGAGGATAGGGGTTGATGATACTTGGGAGAGTGGTAACAACAAGGTGAAGTAGAGGATGTTGATCTAGTTGGAGAAACAGGGTGTTGAACATGATAAGCACTTGGTTTCAGATGGTATGAAGGGTGTGGCTAGTTTTGTGATGGCCTCCCCCACAACTAGGGGTTTTTCCATAGTGGTTGAGCATAGTACTAAGGCCAGTAAAAATTTTTCCACAGATAGTACAATGAGTTGTTGGATTGCCCATAAAGTGATGGAATAGGAATGCATTCAACCATGTACTTTCGTATGAAATCTGGATGTAAAATTCCTCCCCAATGCTCATGCAGATGTGACAAGATTGGGCATTGGCCTTTTGGGTGATTGTATAGGCAAGCATCACATTGATACTTATGTTTTGCGGTTGATCCCCTATCCTTATTTTATTTAGCCCTTCTTTCCAATTGTTGAATCGTGTTTTGCCCTATTTCTAGGTTTGGTATCCTCTGTTTGTTTTGGTCATCAAAGTTATCTTGTGTGGGTCTCCCCCTAATAATGTTTGCATATTCTCTACATTTTTCATGTACCCACTCCATCATCTTGTTGATCTTTGCCTCAATTTCATTTAATGATTTTAGTATTGGCAAAGGTAAAAATGGTTTCACCTCCTCAAGGTGAGTTGATTTCTCCTATTTATGATTAAGAACCTTTGTTACTTTAATAGTTTGGTCCTGTTGAGATTTTTCAACATTCTCCCATTTGGCTATTTCTCCTTCTTCTTTTGCTACCTACTCAATAAGCTCTTGTAATTGATGGGTTTGTAGTTCAAATAGTTGACCTAGGGCATACAACCCTAGGGTCTCCCCTGTTTCATTACAAAGCCCATCCATGATGTGATACATTAGCCTTTCCTTGGAGAACCCATGGCCTAGGCATTTGTTTAACAAAGATTAATATCCTTCTAAGGCCATGTCCAAGGGTTCATGTTGCCATTTTTTTCACTCTTGGATTTTTCTCCTCAAGGCTGACACTCTTGCATAGGTTTGATATCTTTCATTGAAGATGTTTACCATTGTTAGCCAATGACAAATTTATTTTGGCTTTAAAGACTTGTACCATATTTTTGCTTGGTCAACAAGTGTCATAGGAAAGAGCTTAAGTCTTTGCCACCCATTATCAATATTGCTCCATGCACAAGAATTGTATAAGGCTTGTAAATGATGTTGCATATCTAAATCATAGCCTCTTAAAAACTTGGAAAAGTTGTTTCAATCAAGCCTAGCTAGATGGCTTTCCTTACGATGCCTGTGGGATATTCGAACGGCCTCTTGTATATGCATTAGGCTCCTAGTTGCCAACAAGGGTTCATTGTCACTAAGTAGGTCATGAGTTTGTGAGTCGGGATGATGTTTTCTATGTTCATGTTGGAATTATTTATTTTTCCCATGGGTTCAATTTTTATTTCTATGTCAACCCCTTAAGGAATAGTCATGTGTGTTGCAACATGATGTTGAAAGAGCAGAGAAAGAGAGGGAACTAAAAAACTCATCATGACTTTTTTAAGTCTCCCAATCATCCCCTAATGTACTCTTGCTACCCATTGAGAAGGTCCTAGGTCTTACGGGCCCCCTCGTTCTAAGGAATGTCCCATCTTCACTAGAGGTGTCTAAGTTGGATGACAAAAGTCCTTGAGTATCATTGGGATGTTTATGAACATATGAAACTCCTGCATAATATTGAGTACTCCAAACTTCTTCGATGGTTTCCAATGAATTACCTCGCTAGATGTTGTGTTATCATTGTCTTGTGAAAGAGACATTGTTGTGACTTGTGTGTGACTTAATTGAATTTAATTTCTTTGTCTAAAAGATATATTGTTAATACCCTATTATAACAACCTTGTATGATATAAATAATCTAGATAACTAGCACTGTCCCCGGCAACAGCACCAATGATGAGTGGCAAGGTACCCCTACGCTCAACCATATGAATATGAGCGTATATGCGCAATCTGGTCAAACTCCATGGATGGACTAGTTGTGGCACCTAGATAGTTATACGTTGATCGTAATTCGTTGTCTTCCCACTTTGACTAGTATTTGCTTTGTCACATATGGTTTAGTCCAAAGTAAGGTGTATGATGTGATTCTAAACTAGAATAATCCTAGAGACAATGGAAAACAATCTTGATTAAGCTAATAGGAAACATAAAGTAAAATCTAAGTTAGCCTAAATGCGATGAGCATCCATCCTTAATCATCCGTATGCATCTTGGACCTCGTGTACTACTTCTGGGAATTCCAAGCACACATTACTTGAGCACTACTAGATACGCTACTGGGTTACCAAGTAGTTACACTTAAATGTTCATGATTAAGTCTTACTCATTCCGTGTTAGCAACAGGAAGTGTAAATGACAATAAAGGAAATATTAACTACATATGCAACAATAAATAATCAACAATTAAAGTAAATAAAAGCTAAGTAAATAAGAATGAAAGTGAGAGTAATTAATTGCTAAGTAGACTATGGTCTAATCTAGCCTAACACAAGTAACCATTTCAACTTCTCAAACACATCCTAAACTTTGTACAAACACTGTTGGGCTATCAAACACTAATCGTTTTTGAGCTACCAAGTGGCACAAGTAATCTCGAAGGGGTCGTGCTTATGTAATTTAATCAATTTTCTTAATTAATCAAAATGAATTGTTGTGCTAATAACGCGAATGTAAAGTGCATAAAATAAAATAAATACGTAATAAAATAAAATAAAATAAATGCATAAGAAAACAAATCTCAAGTGCTGCAAGGATGAATCAAAGAGCTCGTCTTTATTACCAACATAATGGTGTGCTCAAGTACATCAATGCTTGAATAAAGATCCATTCACACTTAGACCTCCTGTTGCGAGTACTTGGAAATATTTTAACTTTCGAATGGACAAACTGCAAGAGTTTCCCTACTTTACCGCTAAAAACTTTCTCCCAATTGTGCACCTGGGTGCTGTATTTATAGACCCAGGAGTAACCTAGGAATAACTGCTCTAATAATTAGAATAACCACTCTAATAATAACCGCTTTAATAATTAGAGTAACTGCTTTAATAATAACCACTCTAATAATAACTACTCTAATAATTAGAGTAACTACTCTAATAATTAAAGTAACCACTTCATTAGGTAACAATGATTAGATGTACTCGATATTAGTCATGCTAACTTGATCTATATGTTTAAAATACTATCAATTTTAACAGGGTAAATAAATTAGCAAACACATTATTTCCATGGTCATATATGCAAGAACCATGGAGCAATATGACATGAATCATCTCCACCTACATTATTATGTGAAATAGGAATGTTAACACCAAATGGGAAGTAATCAATCTATTGCATTCACAAATACAGTTATGAATAGAATTCAGATTACTTAAAGTCCTCAAGAATGAAATAAAGTAGTGAGTAATTTATGTTATCATTTCAATAAAGCACATTACTTTGATGCTTTTATTCATTATTTTCGTATATTTATTATATTACATGTAGAGTTCAAGAGAGTTAATATCCTTATTAAAATAAGGAATAACAAGTCTATTAACAAGTTATATATGACCATGGTTTCTACCTTTAAAGGATGGAACATGGGTAAAGAACAAGAAAAGAAAATAAAGCGAACCATCATGATTCCATAAAAGACATGACCAAATCTATTTGATGTACCAACGAAGACTAGCACCATGGATCTAATCATGCATCACCATCTTCTATTGAATAAATTACTTAAATATGAGACTATAGTTAAGTTTTTTAGCTCAACCATGATGATGGATATTCCAGAAGAATATATTTATAAGTTTACCTCCTATAAGATATTGAAAAAATGTAGTGATGAACACTTAGAGTTCAAGGCCATGCAAAGGATGATGATGGATATGAAGCAATCTATAACATAATAAACCATTACCTCTACAAATAATAAGATAGTTCTCTTTCTTATATATTCTTATTATTATGCTACAACTTGTTTCATGCCAAGCATGAAGGTACAGAAGAAGCTTAGTAAAAGCTAGAGTTTAATATTTCTATGCATAATTATGTACTAGATGATGTAGAAACATTCATTGATAAGCTTGTCAATGATTTTATTGTGTTAGGACTTTTACCATTTACTACATTCCAACTGCCTAAGATTAATTATGAAGTAGTATCCCTTACCTTCAAAATTTATTATGAAGCTTAGTTATTTTAGAAGTTGATGAAGCATCAGTTGGTTACGTCAATGCAACCACTTCAACAAAGTTGACATGCAATGATACATTGACGAGGCCCCATCAATGTAGTATCTATTTTCATCTATAAATACATGTGCTTCCACTGTGTATTGGCATTCTTTGGTCAATAGAGTAGTCGAACTCTTGCAGTTTTATTCCGTAGTTCTACAGAACAGTCAATGAGTGCCTACAGTTTGGCTCTAAGTTAGTTGTATGGCATCTTATTCAAGTGGCAATCTACCTGGACACATTCCATGAACAGTAATAAGATCGAGATTAATTCTTATTCATTGCAGCACTTTCACTTAAATTAAAGTTACTTTTCATGCAATTTACATTTCAACTACTTAGTTAATATTTACGTTTCCATGCATATTAATGAATTAGTGAAATGAGCATGACCAGTTTCGAGCATAAACACATATTCTCTTAGTAACCCTAGCAATGTTATTGTTTGGTTTGCCTAGTAGCATAGTGCTTGGTAATTCTAGTAGTGAATACGTGGGTTCAAGATGTGCATGGCAAAATGGGAATGAACACTCATCACTCATAGGCTAGTTTAGACTTTACTTTCCATTGATAATCAGTTTAAATAATTGATTTATTTATTATCATTGGGAGTATTTTAAGGCCAAAACAACATCAAGAATAATATGCCTCACTCTGGACTAAATCATACATGACAAAGCTACCATTAGTCCAAGTGGAAAGACAACAAACTATGATCAATGCTTAATAATCTAGATGCACAACTAGTCCCATCCACAAAATTTGATCGGATCATGCATGAATTCTTGTGATTCATATGGTTGGGTGTAGGGGATACCTCTTCACTCATCACAAATTTAATTTATATTTTAGATTATTAAACTTGTCTTTTAGATATTTAAACTTTTGCTTCAAAATCATGGTGGGTAATGGTAATGTATATGTACTCAATATGAGCCATGCTAATTTGATCTATGGATTTAAAGATACTAAACATTTTAACAAGGTAAATGAACTAGCAAGCTCATAATTTCCATGGCCATATTTGCAAGAACCATGATGCAATATGGCATGAATAATCTACCTGCATTATCATGTGAGATAGAAAAGTTGACACCAAATGGAAAGCACTCAGTCTACTACCTTTACAAATATGATTAGGGATAGAATTCAACTCGTTTAAAGTCCTCAATAATGAAATAAAGTAGTAGGTAAGTTATGTTACCATTTCAATAAATCATATCACTTTCATTCTTTTGTTCATTATGTGTATATATTTATTAAGTTACATGTAGAGTTTCTAGAAGTTAAGATTCTTATTAGAATAATGGATAACTAGTTCATTAATAATTTATATAACACCATGGTTTCTAGGTTTAAAGGATAGGGCATGGACAAAGAAGAAGAAAATAAAATAAAGAAACCCATGATGATTCCAGAGAAGACATGGTTAGGCTCATGAGATGTACCATTGGAGAGTAGTGCCATGCATCTAGCCATACATCATCATGTTCTATTGAATAAATTACTCAAATATGATGTTACAGTTAAGTTCTTTAACTTAAATTATGCATATTTCAGAATAATATATTTATAACTTATCCTACTAAAAGAGATTTATGAAATATAGTGATGAATACTTAGCGTCTAAGATCATGGAGATGATGATGACAAATATGTAGTAATCTGTAAAATAATAAACCATTGTCTTTACAAATAATAAGATAGTTCCTTCTTTTATATATTCTTATTATCATGCTACAACTTGTTTCATATCAAATATGAAACTAGAGAAGAATTTGGTAAAATCTTAGTCCATCGACCATGATACCCTTGCATAGGTGAATGAGTTGCACTAGAAGCTAAAAGACCTAGAAGTCCAAGGACCATCAAATGACTCTATTAGAGAGCATTTTGAAAAATATAAAAAGAGAAATGATTAGCTAGTATAAAGAGGAAAGCTAGCTAGGAAGGAGCTATTACTATTGAAGAAATTCAAACACCTTCCACTTACCACAATCGATGTTTTACAATTATAGTTTATGAAGAAGCAGAATAAGTATAAGAAAAGATGCATCTAAGAACTACTGATATGAAAAAGGTAAATTCTATGAAAAAAATTGCATTAAAGAGCCATGAGTCAATTAGAAAATATTTTAACTTAGAGGTCAAAGTCAATGAGAAATTACAAAAGAAGAAGAAAAAATTTCTTAAAACTATGGAAGTTGAAAAGCAGACTAATCAACTACCTTAGCAAGAAAAACCATTAGAAATCATTATGTTATATATTGGTAAGCTTCTTAATGTTTTAACTACTAAAAATATAGCTATTTCTAATCCTCCTTTAACCACAAATCATGTTGTATTAGAGTTAGTAACCACTGCAAAATGAAATTTCATGATCTCTAAATCTTCTTCCCTTGCAACTTCCTTTCTACTTTTCAATCTATCATGATTTTTAAGAAAGTATCTTAGCTTCCTTCTTTCAAAATCATGGAGGAATAAAATATTAAAAATAATCCTAAGCTCTATGAGTTCAATGCTCTATTAAATTTGGGGCTTACTAAATAATGTAATGAATGATTTCCTATAGGTTGTGTTAATGACTATTTATAAAGTTCTATGAATTCACATGATACTCTATATTTGCTATGTTTTGTTTATAGTTTCTTACATTTCTCACATCTCCAAAGATTTATCTGCTATAAAATTTTCTCAACAAGGTTACTTTTATCCATTTTGAGAAACAATTATTATGTTGGAGATAAAATAAAGAAGACTATATATACAAAGAGTTAAAATTGTTAAAAAATGTATTTAAAAATCCAATAAATAAGTTTGATAACTTAAAGAAATGTATAAGTCTTATATTATACTCATGGTTACCAAAATTAAAAATGGAAAATAAAAGAGGAACCCTCGTTTTACATAGATTTGACATTTGCTCAACTATGATGTTCCTAAATAGATTCCTTCTAATATAAATGTAATGTTGAGGGGAATTAAGTTAAACAAGTTAGATTCATCCTTATGGTTCTGATTAGTCTAAAAAGATTGAATGAAAATGTTATAATCACAAAAAATTTATTATAAAAAGTGAAGTCAAAATATTCTTAGAAAATATCATTACATTGAGTTTTAGAAGTGTTAAGAATTTCAATATTAATACCAACCTCAAAATGTGTTACACCTATTCTAATGTATAGCTCTAAAGGTTTACATAAAAAAGACTAATCAAGCTATTATGTGATTAGTTAAGAAAGGATATAACTATTGAACAAAATGTGTTTCTTAACTCTACTATATTAAAGAGAAGTGACTTCGATAATTTTGTACACTGAGATAATATATACTATCATAGTGTGATATATAGAACATAATCATTAGATGTATTATTTACATTTGTTTACTATGGTCTTTATCATTATTTTCTATTCAATGTATATTGTGATGAGGACATTACCCAATCCTTGTATAATCCTCAATGTATCTCGGATGTGTGTGTATCATGTTTATGTGTGTCTTCTTATGTTGACTTTTTCATGTTGATTCCAAGATGGTTGGCATGTTTGGGGGTGTTTTGGGCTTATTTCAATGAGTTTATGGGGTTCAAGGATCTATGGGGACTTATTTGGAGGCATTTGAAGGTTCCAAACCTCAAAACAAGCATCTTTATTTTTAGCCCTACTAGGAGAGATGTCTCCCCAACAGGCAATATGTCTCCTACAAGATGTCTTCTCCAAGACATCTCTTCCAATTTTAAGATGTCTCCTTTGACATCTTTACACTTGGAAAAGATATCTGTTATTTCTCTAAGATGTCCCATACAAATTTTAACTAATATCAAATTGAATTTAGAGGGAAGATGAAAGGTCACATTAAGAATCTATAAAAAGGCATCAAAGACCTAAGACTAATTAGTCTAATCAAAGAAAGCAAGTTAGTCTTAAGAATAAGGCTAGTACAAGAGAGAAGGTTAGTCTTTTATAATCTTGTGCAAGAGAATTACAACATTCTCATTCCCAAATGGTGCCACTGCATAATAAAGATGGTGCCTCTTCATAACAAGTGTCATGATTATCGTAATAAGACTTGAAAGAGGAGTTGTACTTGAGACCCAAAAGGGCATATTTTAATAATAGACATGTCCATCAAGGTGAACTTTGGGGGTTTCACCTAAGCTATTTATACCCAGGTATTTGAGGTTCTATCAACATGTAGTTGCAAAGCTGATAAAATACAAGTAATGGGTGCCAAATAAAGTGGAACAAGAGGAAAATTGGCCATTCATTATGGTTGGTTATAGGCCTAACCATGGTGGTAGTGTTGGATTACCTCTAAGGGATAGATGCTAAAGGAAGAAAATCCCAAGAAACATTTAGAGCATGATCTAAATACATTGTTTCATATCAATAACACATTCTTCTTTCATTCCTTCCACATTTTTCCTATTATTTTCTTTATGCTTAATGTCAAATGTTACACATATTTGACATTTTCTATATTGTTTTCTTATGCCTAATATCTATTATAATGTATATTTGAAATTTTCTATATTGTTTTCTTATGCCTAATATCTAATATAACGTATATTTGACATTTTGCATGACATCTAAGAATGGGATATCACAAGAAATTTCAATACTTATATAAAAGAGAGCTTACGTAAGAAGAGTTTGAGTGAGAGGCAAGGGAGAGCCCTTGAGAGAGCTTGAGAGAATATCTTATAAGTGTCTTGTCTTGAGCTTTGACTCCATTGTGAGCAATTGAGGATTGAGAGGGGATATGTATGGCCTCTAAGATCCTTGGGAGAGATGTGGGTTAAGCTTGGTTTCTCATCTTTGATGTATTTCACTAAATTTAAGATTTTTCTTATAAAAATAAAATTATTTATCCAATTCATTATCTTTTCTTGTTTTTTAAGCTGAAATTACTTAAGAAGATTGTGGAATGGGTCCTTTTGGGATCTATTGAGCTAGGCTACTCATCATATTAGCATCATAGCACTTGGTTTAGAGGAATCAACATATAAACTATTGATGTTCATCAAGCTTTTGAATAATTTTAAACTTTACATCAACTTAGGGTTTGAAGAGTCTAAGATTGGTAAAGATTTATTGAATCTTATAAGGTTAAGTTTCTTTTGTGATTTTTCAGCATCAACTTACTTGAAAGGCTAGGTTTGAAGTGAACTGCTTCAAATTTACACTTTCATCTTGAAGCCTGGCATTTTCCTTGAATGAAAGAAACTTTGTTATGGATATTTGTGCATTTTTCTTTTGGATATCATTCTTATTGATTTAAGTTTTACCTTAAGACCTATGAAAGATATGACTCCTAAGAAGAAGACTAATCAAGATCTTGGACAAGAGGTTCAAGATCTTAAAGGGTTCTTTAAGTAAATTTATGACTGAAATGCAAGAAGTTCTTTCCAATCTTAGCCTACAAGCATCAAGATTTTGCAAAAACTTCAAGAAGAAGGAATATAAATAAATTTAATACTAACTTGGAAAATATTTTGAAGATAACTAAGAGAATATCTTTTAGCCATCAAGGAAATAAAGAAGATGAAAGGTTTAGTAAAGTATAGATCACTAAGTAAAGGAGTTCTCAAGTATCTATTATTGAGTAAAGAAGTGCTTAATACTCAAATATTTCAAGGAAGGAAATCAATAGCTTCATCAAAGGGATCAAGAGATGTTCAAAGTTCAAGATGGTATATGTTGTTGATCAAGGAGAGTTCCTATCTCATAAGTCATGGAAGGTAAAAGATCAAAAGCCAAAGGAGTGGCAAAGATCAAGAAATTTATTTAAGGAAGATCAAAGGTAGCACTAAAAGGTATGATACTCATTCTTTTTACAATTGTGTTATACCTTGTGGCAAGGGATAGCAGATTCTAAGCCAAGCTAAGGTTGTCTCATGGAAGAGAGGTGAGTCTTCTAGCCAAGGAATGTAGAAGAATGACTGCTTTGATGATGTTCTTGATGAATCTAATGTTAAATCCATGGAGGAGAGTTTATATTTTAAGTTGGTACCTCCAAAATAGAATAAAGATCTTTTTTATTATTCCTTTGAACAAGAGAAACCATTGGAATTGGGGACTCCTATTTGGGGTCTTAAACCTTCAAGCTTTAATGAGATTGAACAGCCACATCTTGAAGATCAAGTTAAACCAAGGATGAATGGGAGAAGTTATGAAGAGGTAAGTCAATATAAGCTTTACCTTGTCAATGGTAGTAATATCTCTCATGTTGAAGCTAGTGTGATGAATGCTAGTTTTTCACTTCATCTTGATACTGGTATGTTCAATGGTAATGATGAACATTATGATGATTGTCATGAGAATGAAAGCCATGTTATAACTTTTGATATCATTGTTAGTAACAAGAAGACTAATAACAATAATTTATTTAATGAATATGGCTATTGGGATAGTCATTATGAGAAGGCCAATATTGATGTTAGTGAAGACATTGATAATGATATGATTTTCCAAAGTTTGAAGATGTTTTCTATGGATTATGACAATGATGAATTTATCAAATGAGTTGAAGAACTTGATTGTCTTGATTGTGAAATGGATAAGAAGCATGAAGACAATCTAAGTTATTGTGATGCTAATGGTGGAGGGAGGATGAATGAAAGTCATTCAAACACCAAGAAGAAGGTAAAAAAGAGGAAAAAAAAGATAAGAAGGATGTTGGGTTAAGGAAGCCTAATCCTTTTGCTTTTTCTTATTCTTCATTTGTTGCAACTCTAAGTCATCATGGGCATGCAAGGGAATCATTCCAAGTAGATGCTCAATTAAAGGAAGCATGGTTAGATACAAGGAAAAGCTTTCGTGTGCAAAGGAAGCTCAAAACCAAAATCTGAAATGATATTCATTATTATTTTTTTGATGAATTGAGTTTTTTTTGTTGTTCTAAGTGTGATGGCCTTGAGTCATGGGGGCATGGTGCCGTCCAACTTATGAAATGTCATTAAGAAATACATTTTCAAGGATGGAAGAGATAATGAGGACATCACCCAACCCTTGTGTAATCCTCAATATATCTTGAATGTGTGTATCTCATTTATGTATATCTTCTTATATTGACCTTTTGATGATGATTCCAAGATGTTTTGGCATGTTTGGGGGTTTTTTGGGCTCATTTTAATGCATTTTGGAGGGTTCAATGATATATTGGAAATTGTTAGAAGGCATTTAGAGGTTCTAGACCTCAAAACAAGCATCTTTATTTTTGGCCCAAGCAAGAGAAACATCTTCCTAGCATGTAAGACATCTCATCCAATTTCAAGACATCTCCTCTAACATCTCTTCCCTCAAGAAAGATGTATCCTATTTCTTTAAGATATCTAATATATATTTTAACGAATATCAAATTGAATGGTAAATTTGAGGGAAGATGAAAGGTCATACGAAGAAGCTATAAAAAGGAATCAAAGGCCTACAACTAATTAGTTGAATTAGAGAAAGTAAGTTATTCTTAAGAAGAAGGCTAGTCCAAGAAGGAAGGCTAATCTTTTGTGATGTTGTGTAAGGAGAGAGCTTATGCAAAAGAAATTTTAGAGCTTGTGTAAGAAGAGTTTCAATGACAGGCAAGGAAGAGCACTTAAGGGAGGTTAAGAGAATCTCTTATAAGTATCTTGTCTTGAGCTTTGGCTTCATTATGAGCAACTAAGAATTGAGAGGGGACATATGTGGCTTCTAAGATTCTTAGAAGAGATGTGAGTTGAGATTGGCTCCTCATCTTTGATGTATTTCTATACATTTAAGAGTTTTCTTATAAAAAGGAAATTTCTTCTCCAATTCATTATCTTGTTCTTATTCTCTAAGCTAAAATTGCTTAAGAATATTGTGGAATGGATTATTTTGGGTTCTATTAAGGTAGGCTCCACATAATATTGAGATTTCCATATCTTTACCTCTACTTACATGTGTTACTCTATTATTCTAGAGTCTGACTAATAATCACCAATATCTAAGTACAAAGTTAGGCCTTTTCATGACATCTACATGTTACTACTTTGTTTATTGTATGACATCGCCTATCAACATGTTCATATCATGGTTTGTAAGATAATATGTACTTCAATCTTTTTTATATATCATAATCATCATTATTATCAATTTCTACTTTTATGGTATGTACATATATGTAACATATTAACATTTAGTCAATTAGACTTCGTTATACTGATCCTAAGGACCTCAACTTCTCACATTGGTATGACTTGTGGGTTGAAACCTTGATGTGTTATTTGACAAGCCTATGCTTTTTCAAGGTACCTTATGCCTTGAAATGTTAGGCTTATTATTTATATTTTTGAGTTTATTTATAATGTTAAGCTATGTACCTTATAATTACTTTTTTAAGGTGTATTTTACCAAAGATTGATAGTGGAATAATATCTTTATAAACTTACTATAGTAAAACTTTTAGCTTCTTTGAAGTAAATTTGAGCCATCGTGAGTTACCAAGAGGTTGTGGTGGGCAATGTCATGAGTCATGGTCAAGTCATATTGTTATACCATGAGCCTACCATGGATCGTGATCTAATAAAAACAAAGAGAAAATGGATTTTATGAATACCACAAGCTAGTCACAAGTCATGGTTAGGACATGGTGAATGCTTTGGCCTTTATAATAACTTCTTTTAATTCAAATTTGATCATGAATGGCCTATAAGTCACATGATTATTAAAACCCAAACAACAAGTAGACCACAGGTCATAGTCTACAATATCACAACTCATTATAAAATCATGATGTATACCACAAGTAATGAAGAATTCATGGTAAAATCATGGTTCTACAAGAAATAGATAACGATGTTGAAACAAAAGTTTGATATGTTTCTAAGCAAATTTGATGTATAAAACATGAAAACAAAGAAAAGAGACATGTTCTATAGTCTCCAAGGATAGTAAGGCAAGACTGAATTAGAAGATAAATATGAACTAAGCTTTGAATTTAACTTATATATGCAAAATATAGAAAACCACCGTAATCATACATGAACTTTTCATTCTAGATTAAATGACTTCAAATGATTTTAAAACTATAATACAAACATAAGAAAATATTCTTGAAAGCTAAAGAAGCTTGAAGCAAGTACATCCAAGGAGAGTTATGTGCATTTACATTAAATTAACATAAAAGGACTGAAACCCATGTACATGAACATGAAATAAGACAGAAAGTTTTTTGAATATACAACTGGAGAGTGAATCCCTTGAATTAAAGCATCTAACCATTTCTATATTATTTAATCCTTTACTATAAATATGAAAAAACATACACTTAACTTCAAAGACTTGTAAGAACTTGAAATTAAAACATGCATGTAAGAAACATATGAGAATGCCTATTTTGCAAGAAACCATGAAACAAAAGCTTCCAACAACTTGGAAGAAGAACCTATAAAAGGGGATTCACTTCTCAAATTGAAAGAATCATGTTGTTCAATTGCAAGAAAAGAGAAATAGGAAAGATAGAAGAGCTTCTTCAAGCACACAAAACTTATACAAGAATACTCAAGAATTGAAGAAAGGGAGACCTTCTAACCACTTCAACTCAAAATGCAAGGCAAGTTATAATGAGGGGGGTTTATCCCTATTTATACTTGTTTGTTGAGGACTTTGTCTCTTAGAGCATAAGTAACACATAAATACTCTTGGCTTCTTATTACTCTTTCTAGTAATTTTCTCAATCCTTAACCTGCTAAGACCCTTTTTCCTTAAATAAAAGTACTATATCTTCTAATACATCAAGGTAAACACACCAACATAGAAAAAGAGTAATTGTAACGTCCCAATTCTCAAATGATGCTACTACATAACAAAGATGATGCCTCTTCATAACAAGTGTTATTGTTATTGTAAAAAGACCTGAAAGGATGCATTATAATAATAGATGTGTCTCTTGAGATAACCTTTTGGGATTTGAACTAAGGCATTTATACCTGAGCTTAGAGGTTGTGCCACACATGGAGTGGTAGAGCCAGTACAGGCAAGTCATGAGAAGTTGGGTGAAGCGAGACAAGAAGAGGACTAGCTATTCCTTCTGATCGATAATAGGCCTAACCATGGTGGCAATGCTAGATTGCCTCTAAGGGATAGATGCTAAAGAAAAAAAACCCCAAGGAACACCCTCAAATCATGATCTAGATACTCTATTCTATATCAATAAAGCATTCTTTTTATTTCTTTTTATGCACTTTCTTTGTTATTTTCTTTACACATAATGTCAAATGTTACATATATTTAACATTTGATATATTTTCTTCTTATGCATAATGTCTAATATAATATATATTTGATGTTTGTCATGACATCCAGGGATAGGATGTCATAATTTGTATCAAAGAAAACCATGACCCAAGAATCATTCAAGACCATGGGCTGAGGACAACATGAACCTAATGATGAACCATGAAGCCACAACACAGGAAAAGCCATTGATCATCATTGAATGCACCATATGTCTATGATGTGAGCCAAAATATACCTTTCCATTGATTTTATGAATAATGGATTAGGCATCTATAAAAGACATAAATCCCACTAACCAACAAAATCCTATCATGGATATCATTGACTAATGAAGATTTAATTATGCCTCAGCAAGATTCATCAATTGCAAGAGATGTTGGTATGACAAGGATACATCAATCTAGGTAACTCTTATCCATATTAATAATATAAATATTAATTGATTAAGGTCATTGTTAAGTTGCTTTTAAAACGTTAGTGACCATGACCTAAATTTATTTTGTTTGTTGAAAATCACTATCCTAAGCAACTTAGAGTCATTTATAAGTCATTATATCTTTCATAGATCAACCCATTTTGGTAGAATAAGCTAGTTGGATCTTTTAAAATCTTGAACATTCAACTTTATTTTTGAACCCTAAGACAATGTCCAATGCATAATACTCACCAAGATGATTCCAATGGTACAAATTTCATCTTGATTAGACTTACAATTTGAAAGATATCAATGTTTAAAGTTTCTTATTTTTCATGCATTAAGTAATATTAAATTAATTATTATTTATTTAAAAATAATTTAAATAAAAGGTTGTGGGATCAAACCCCAACCCAACCCAGCTCAATGATGATGTCAAATTTATCATCTAGGTACCCAATAATTTGTTCATATTATAAATTGTACCTAATGAATTTAACCTTTTTAGGACTTTAAGATCTCTATGGCATGTCATTAGTTACATTGTCAGAGACAGTGTTTTAAGGGGGGTAAAAAGGTTGTTAAGAATTAGTTGATGTATTAGTTCAGTTAATGTATCATTTGATGAATTATTTGATGAAAAAAATGGTATTCAATGATGAAGAAACTATATATCAATCCATCCTATAATCAAAACATATGAAAGAACAACATGGAGACTCAAAATATTACTTTGACAAGGTGTATGATACCCATGAAGAGAAACGATCTAGAAGAGAATCCAAGAATGAGAATGAAAGTTGCAACATATAATGCGCTCACAAGATCCGCTATGTCCACCATGGGCCTTAGATTGGCACAAATATCAATACCCACACATCTTAGCAAAGTTATAAGATTTGGATGATGATGTTTTATGTCGACAAGAAGTCTAGCCATGGGAGTTTCTATACTAATTCCAACTAGATTTGGGAAAGATGGGATATAGTGGTATTTACAAGAAAAAAGATTCTTGTGGAAGTTCTTCTTTTGAGCCATATAGATTAGCCTATTGCAGAAATCACAACATAAATGATTGAGTGCTCTTTTATAAAGAAGCCAAGTTTGAATTAGTACAAAGATTTGAATGGAGTTTTGAAAATATGATTTTTGAAATTCCAAAACTTCAAGTAATGGAAAAGAAAGAATAGTCAAGATTTTAGAAAAATCACATAGCCTTGGCAGTAATTCTAAAAGTTCATCTATCAAGAAGATGTGTCTACGTGGTTAATACACATTTGATTGTCAAACCAACATGTTTAGATGTTAGACTATATCAAGGAGCATATTTGATTAAGCAAATAGAAGAAAGTTTGAAAAAAGTTATTCCTAAGTTATACCAATTTAGTGTTATTTGTTCTTAGCAGAGACTTCAATGCAAAAGTTGAAAGTAGTGTCTATCAATTCTTAAAATATGGATGTGTAAAGGAATCCTTGAAATATGGATCTAATTTGAACAAGATGTTTCTATCAATTCAACATGAGATTCCATTACCCAATGCATATTTTGCTTACTTAGAGTCTTTAATAGATAAATTAGATCCTAGAATTCAAGAATAGAGAATGTTGATGGATAGTATTCATCAAGAACCATAGTTCATCAATTACTTTACTATGATTAATGAGGATGGATCAACAACATTCTTCACTAAGACTTTAGATTATATTTGGTATGAAGATTAATTCTTCCAAGTTACCAAGTTACTAGAGTTAATTTCTAAAAATAACCGGAGAAGAATCAAGATCAAGCCATTCCATCCCAAACAAGACCATCCAATCATATACCACTTATGGCATTACAGTTACTCCCATTAATTCATAAGGTTGATCAAGATAAGAAAGCATCTCATCCTTACTTTTATTGATAAACCTTATTATTTTCTTCATTGTTTAACTTATATTTTAATCAGATAAGTAAAATATCTAAGGTATTGGAAATTGAAAATAAAGAATTCTCCATGTCTTCACTTCGGTAACCAGATATGGGTTGCACTTTGTGTGATGCTGGTTACAACTAATGATTGGTGGTTGGTAAATCTTTAATTCACTCCTTGACATTATCTTAGAAAATGAGGTAAATAATAAAGTAATATTCAATACTCATGTAAATTCTTCTCACATATATTTTGTTTGCACAATAAGAAAGATACGACTTCAAGTTCAAAGAAGAAATCAAATTATTAAAACACTGGATCATAATAGAACCATTGGAGCTGGAAAAAGATAGTGAATGTGGACTTGTTCAAGGATGAAAAAAACCTAAGGAGGGTAGTTTGTAATGTTCCCATTCCCAAATGATACTGCTACATAACAAAGATGATGCCTCTTCATAACAAGTGTTATCATTATTGTAACAAGACCTAAAAGGGAAATTCTAATTGAGTCCTGAAAGGTGCATTGTAATAACTAATATGTCTCTTGAGGTAACCTTTAGGGGTTTGACCTAAGGCATTTATACCTAGGCTTAGAGGTGGTACTAAGCATGGAGTGGTGGATCCAATTCAGGCAAATCATGGTAAGCTAGGTCGAGCACGACAAGAAGAGGATTGGCCATCCCTTCTAGCCAGTAATAGGCCTAACCATGGTGGTAGTGCTAGATTGCCTCTAAGGGATAGATGTTGAAGGAAGAAAACCCCAAGGAACACTCTCAGAGCATGATCCAAATACTCTATTCTATATCAATAGAGCATTCTCTTTCTTTTTCTTTCTGCACTTTCTCAATTATGTTCTTTAAACATAATCTTAAATGTTACATATATTTAATGTTTGGTATATTGTCTTCTCATACATAATGTCTAATATAATGTATATTTGACATTTTCCATGACATCTGGGGATGGGATGTCATCGTATTAGTACTTTCTACTCTACTTAACATCAAAGGAAATAAATATGAAGCAGTTAGGAAGGACACATTCACAATATTACTATCACATCCTTCTTTAGTATACAATGTGTGAGACTCATGGAATTGGAGCCTCAAGCATATTCCTTGCTTACTTCTTCAATCTTTAAGATAACAATTATCTTTAATAGGTAGTCTAGACAAGCATACCAAATCAAAGTAGTACCTCATGTGTCAATGACCCATCCAGTGCCTAATACCTACCCACTCAAGACTCCAACAAAGGAGACTGATACATATGTGCTAAATTAAAAGATAATATAAAATATCAAAAATATTAAAAAGATACTAAAATATAAAAATTATAAAATATACTACAACATGACAAAAGTATAAGAATTAATAAAATAAAAGTAAAGAGAAAGATACTAGTAACCTTATAATATTTAAAAAGTAACAAGCCAATAAAAAGGAACATAGCTCACAAAGCATAGTTAATATAACAAAGGGATGAATACACATAGACATAGGTTAGCAAAGAAGAAATCAAAGATTTAAATCATAAACATATCAAGAACTAAAGAGCACCTTTGGTAGGGATGTTACATTCTTCCTTCCTCCTCCTTTCCATCNCAAGGAAAATATGATAACCATGCCATGAACATGATCTCTCTCTCTCTCTCTCTCTCTCTCTCTCTCTCTCTCTCTCTCTCTCCTGCTCTCCTAAGTCCCTCCTTTAGAGTCTTCCTCCTGAAAGATCTCAAGATGTGTGATATATAGATCTTTCTTCACTTCCCATGTTGCTTCTTGTACTTCATGTCTTTCCCAAATAACCTTAACCATCAAAATCATCTTACTTTGCAATCTTCTCTCCATCCTATCAACAATCTTAATTGATCATTTCATAAAAATGACATTATATTGAAGCTCTATATCTTACCAATCTATCTTGTGACTAGGCTCTACAACATACTTTCTTAGTATGGAAATATAAAATATATCCTAAATTGATTATAAATATTGTGGAAAAGCAAGCTAATAGGAAACATCACCAATTTTCCTCAAGATTAGAAAGAAACCAACATAGCGAGGAGCTAACTTTCCTCTTCAATCAAATCTCATAATCTCTTTTAAAGATGAAACCTTAAGGAAAACATGATCACAAATGCTAAATTTCAAACATCATCTTTTGTTATTAGCATACTTGACATATTTGTCCTATGTTGCTATAGACTATTTCTAACCATCCTAATCTGCTACATAGCCTCATAGATAATGTCTATGATAATTTTCTATGTATTCTAAATAAAATCTTAGTAAATAGATGTACGGCAAGGCCTACCATACAATACTTTATAAGGTACTTTTTTCAAGTTAGCCTTATAACTGTTGTTGTATGAAAGTTCTACCAATGGAAAAATTTTGTCCCAAATATCTCTATAGTCCAAAGCACATGCTCCAAGCATATCCTTACGATAAGTATCTTTTTTGTTTCAATGGAACTAGCTTTAAAGGAAGATGATTGATTTTAAAGGAACCGTGATGGATTCTACAACCCTTTATCTTCAATAGTAAATTCCATGTTACACTAGCCTTTAAATGATACTAAATAAAGGAGGAGTTGATTTTGGTAATCAATAAAAATTAAGAGGATATTTAGCTAACCTTGGTACTAGGGATAAAAAAAAAAATATGTCCCTCAAGTACATTGTCGTTTGGTTTTGGCTTTGAAGAAAATATTATTGTGCATAATGAGTACACCCCAACTTTGGCATATCTGAAATTAAAAGTCATCTCTAGCTTCCACAAAAAAACCATTTAGGAGTTGGATCTTAATGAAATTTGATTTAAATAATTTAACCATATGATATGCTTGATTTGATGATTTGAGTTTATATATGTTTGATACTAAATTTTTGGAAGTAACATCCTATGTGCATCGTTGTCCAGTTATATTATGCTTGCTTTCAAAACTCTTGAATATTTATAATTTATTATCCTTATCTAGTTATTTGGACTAGCATTCCCCTTTATTTTTACCTTCCAAGTAAAATAGGCATTTTTGTTGAGTATTTGGAGAAGGGAATGCTTAGATTATAATTTAGGCAAAGCTCACATTTTATTTAAACTGAAATTTGATGTAATTTTCTAAGTTGTAATATTCAACTAGTATTTTGAATTTTTTATTTATATATTAGTTATCATTTTCAATTATTAGTGGTCCAAATTCTAGATGTGATTACTAAATATTATATTAATTTAATTCTAGATGTAATAAGGTTTTAATTATTGTATAATTTTTGGCTTGAAAATTAGGGGCCATGAACTATTATTTCTTAATGCACATGTTAGGTCTTGTATGCAAGGGACTCTTCGCATTGAAATTTCATGTTTAATTTAATATTTTAGTTTATTCTCCTCCATGTCTATTATATGGATGCTTACTTCTTTGTGTGTTAATTTTCTCAGCATCCTATTAAGTTACAATTTTATTCTCTAAGTAATATCTTTCTAGCCTAAGCCTAGGTTAACGAGTGCTATACAATTCCTAAATAGGTTGTGATGAAAGTCACAATGACTATGTGGCTTATATGAATCATTAAGATTCCCGAGCCAACATAACTTTAATTTGGTTCTACAATGCCTGAGCCATAGGTGAAGGAATCAAGTCTAAAAGGCCTAAAACATTATGGAAATTAAATTCCTAAGACAAACAATTTAAAAAATTAAAAGTAATTAATTAATATTCAAATCTTACCAAACAAGAGTAAAACTTGGCATGTAAACTTACAAAAAATAGCAAAAACATAAATCCAAACTCCTATTTAGGAAATATACATGTCAAGATATATATCTTGAAATCATATTATTTGAAAACCTAATAATTATCCATAAACATCAAGAAGCAAAACCTAAAACATAAACATTATAATAAATTTTTCTACTTGAAAGAATGTTGTTGTCAAAACTCTTGCATGATTGAGATCTCCTAAAATGGCTTCAATCCTAAGTGAATACACAAGATTAATAATTAAAGCCATGAAAATTCTAGAATTAGAAACCTAGAATGTAACATCATAGTTCTATTTAACTTACTAGTTGGTATGTCTTGTGGCTTATATCCTTGATATGTTGTTTGGATAGCCTATGAGGTTTACTAGTGTCATATATTTTGATATGTTATTCTTATCAAATTATATTATGAATGGAAGTAATGTCTCACATTTCATGTCTCATGTTTACACATTTCATGTATTATGTAATTTATTTTTTAGGTTAAAGTCTTAATGTTAGACTCATACTTATAAAAACTTTTCATAAATGAAAAATATCATATGTAAGGCATAATGATGTCAAAACATATCTAAAATGGCATAGAAGGACCAACCTACACTCTGAATAGAGGTCATACCTAATACTCATAAGAGAGAGGCATTCATTTTACATTTCTCATTATGCAATTCTCAATTCCAAGGGTTTAAAGAAGGATTAAGAGTAATAGCTTTTTCTCATTTTTTCTTTAAAATTTCATAATACTTCATAATCTCTTAATCATAATTTTTTAATGCTTCTCAAGCTTTCTCAAAATTAACATTCATTCAACATCAAAGATCAAGTTTATCATCAAATTTGTCTGATTAGGTTTTAAACATATTTAAGATAAATTCAAAGATAATATATGGGATATCAAAGATGTCTAAAGCATCAAGATTCTTTATGTTTTTCTCATTCCATGTTGCATTCATATGTATCTTTAGTTGTAACAAGCTACATAAGCATCTTGTAGTATAAAATCTTGTTATTTTCACAATTATTTTTGTATAGATGTAATATTTAATTCTTGATCTTCCCATTATTTATAATCTAAAGTATCCATATTTGAAGTGAAATGGCCTTAAATTCATCCAAAATGACTGGGTAAAATGTTAATTCTTTGCAGCTTGTTTATTATTGATTCTAGTAATAGAAATTGATATAGCTACATCAAAATCATTGCTCATCATTCTAGTGATATCACATGATATAATTCAAATTTGAATTTATGCCAAAAATATTAATACATATTTTCTTATGCAATCTTCAATGATAAGCTCAAATTTTGACTAAGAGTAATCATGTTTGTTACCACTAAATTGATGTTAATCAATATCATATCAATCTACATAGATTCCAATGATACTAGAAGATATCTTTAAATTCAAATATTTTAAAAGCTTATTTGCACATTCTGTACATTTAACCCTTCTTCAAACCCTTGGAATTAAGAATTACATAAGAAATAACTACATCTATTGTTGAGGTATAAGGCATAACCTCTATTTATAGTGTAGGTTGACCCTTTTATATCATTTTAGACATGTTTTAGCATCATTGTGCATTATATTCAAAATTTCTCATTTATGAAAATTTTTTATAATTATAAGTCTAGCCTTGCAAGTTTGACATGAATAAAACAAAAGACATAATACATGAAATGAATAAACATGAGACATGACTCTCATCCATATGATAATTTAATATCTTTTTCTTTAGGATGAAATGGGAGGACTAATAAAGTTATATTTTGTTCTTCATCTTCATTTTGATAATTCCAATTTTTTTTCAATGTATTATTATAGTTTTCTTCTAGAAATAAGCTTGGTAAACATGTTATTCAACGAATATTTAGTCTTTAACTATGTGGTCTTGATTGTCTTTTCTTTCACTTCATCTTTTAAAAAGTAGTATTTGAGGCCAATGTGCTTGGATTTTTTATGTAAGACATGCTTTTTGAAGACATTTATGATTGATACATTATCCATGAATAAATCAATAGGAATGTGGATTTCAAATCCAATTTGAAATACTAGCTTCTTAAGTCAAATAATGTGTTGTAAACATTCAAGCATGGACATGAATTCTACCTCATATAATAAAAGGCTAACTAAACTTTTCTTTCTTTCCCTCCAATATATGGGTTTTGGTCCATAAAATATAAGAGAAATTGAACTAGATTTTCTATTATTGAAATCTCCTCCCCAATTAGCATCTAAATATGCAAGCAGCTTCCATCTCCTTTCACAAATTTCAAATGATAATTATATGTATCTTTCATGTATTTTAGCACATGTTTAAGCAAATTCATAGGGAGGCTCTTAGTTCTTGCATAAAGCTTAAAAGATATGATGTGGTAAATTTAATATCAAGTCTACTTTAACATAAAAATTTAAGAGAGTCAATAATATCTCTATATTGTGAAACATCTATATCATCTTTGATTATGATTTTCCAATCATATGATAGTGGAGTAGAAGAAAATATTTCTGCTTGCATATCCTACTTTTTGATGATAACCTGTGCATATTTTTCTTAATTTGAATTTTTAGAAATTCTTCTTCATCATCTACTTGGATTTGCTAAAAATATTTGAGCAAGCCAAAGTCTTTTTAAACTTCCTTTTCATATCATTTTTGAATTTAACAACAAGAATTTCATATATCTCAAAGAAAACTAGATCATCTACATATCATGATATTAAAATAAAATATTTCCAAATCTATTTGTAGTATAATGTGGACTCAAATTTGCATGATTTAAACCTAGCCATCAAAAAATATTCATTTAAACTATGAAACTATGCTATTTGGGCCTGTATTAAATCATAGAGTGCTTTGATATATTTACATACCTTTCCTTCTTCTCCTTTAATGACAAACCCTTTACGTTGCTCAATGTAAAATTCCACTTCTAGGTATCAATTAAGAAATATTGATTTTACATCCATTTGATGGAGTTTGATGCCATAGTCTATAATAATGAAGAGGATGAATTTGATAGTCTCAAACCTCGTAACCAATTTCTCATCATAATTTATGTATTTCTTTTAATTAAATCCTCTAACAAAAATTGTTACTTTTTATATTATAACTTTATTCTTTTCATTATACATTGTTTTGAAAATCCATTTTGCATCAATAATTTTTTTACCTCTTAGACTTTCTACATAAATCTAACTCTGGTTCTTCATGATTGCATAATATTCCTTTTGTATGAATTTTTTTCTGAAGTTCAAATTTTAGAGCCTATTGCATATTTGATGGCTTATGAAGAAGGGCTAAGTATGCAACATGTGTGATGACTTTAGATTTTATAAATCTTCTTCTAAAATTCTCATCTAACATCTAAACTTTAGTGTGACATCTTGTTCTCGAATTTCATAGAAAACATCAAATATACATTATATTAGACATTTTTCATAAGAAGACAATAAACCAAATGTCAAATATATGTCACATTCGACATTATGCATAAAATAAATAACAAAGAAAGTGTAGAAAAAGAAAGAAAAGAATGCTTTATTAATATGGAATAGTGTATCTAGATCATGCTCTAAGAGTGTTCCTTGGGGTTTTCTTCCTTCGGCATCTATCCCTTATAGGCAATCCAACACTACCACCACAATTAGGCCTACAACTCGGCCAAAAAGTAAGGCCAATCCACCTCTTGTCTCGCTTCACCCAGCTCTTGTGACTTGCCTATACTAGCTCTGCCACTCCATGCTTGGTACAACCTCTAAGCCTGGGTATAAATGCCTTAGGTCAAACCCCGAAAGGTTACCTCAATTATCATGTCTGTTGTTATAATGCACCCTTTTGGATCTTTAATTACAACTACCCTTTTGTATCTTATTACGATAACAATAACACTTGTCATGAAGAGGCACCATCTTCGTTATGCAGGAGCATCATTTGGGAATAGGGACATGACATTTAGGGTGATTTGTTTCTACCCATGGCTTTAAAGAAATCTCTAACTTCTCTTCTTTATCATCTTTGAAATTTTCAAGACCAAATTTTTCTTCATTAAAAATTACATCTCTACAAATAAATCACTTTTTTCTTGTGCATCATAGTAATTATATCTAAATGTCTTTGCATCATAGCCAAGAAAGATACATTTTCTTCCTCTATCTTCTAATTTATTTAGCAATTCATTTGGAATTTTCACATAACATATGCAACCAAAACATTTCATACAAGATTAGGTACTTTATCATATAAAAGCCAATATGGTGTTTTTACTTGATGATACTCTTGAAGATATAGGTTGAAAACATCTAATTCTTCATTTAAAATTGTTTAGGAAGTAAAGCATGCTTGAAGAGGTATCTTAACATTACTTGTTTCCCTCCACCTTTTTCAACTACTCCACTACTTTGTGGAGAATAGCCACTTATTTGCTTTTCTATGTTATGTTTTTAATAGAAATCTTTAAAATCATGATTATCGAACTCATCTCCTCTAGTAAATCTTATAGCTTTAAACTTGAGATCCAATCTATATTCTCTATTCATCTTTTTTTGAAATTTTGAAAAATGCTAAGAGTTTCATCTTCAGAATGTAATGGATAAATTAAAACATACCTACTTAAATCATCAATAATAACAAGAAACCTTTCTTCCCTCCTTGAGCTATTATAGAAATTGAACCTTCCAAATCCATGTGTAAAAGTTCAAAAGTTCTATGTCTTCTTTAAAACTAAGAATGTTAGACGCTTAGTAGATGTGTGAAGGTCCAAACTTGTCAAACATTGTAGGTCCCGTACTACAAGAAGAATGAAAGTGGAAGCACAACTTAACCATGAGTTTGGCATGAGATACATAAGATCAAAGTTGTCACTATCAAGGGATTACTAGAGGACTTCAAGATCTATTAGGAATTTTTTCTTGGATGTAACCCAAGTGCAATTGGACTATAGGTTACAATGGAGGCCAAACTATAAAAATAAAGAGGTGCAAACTTGCAGCAACTAGGACACAAGATGCAATGAGCTAGAAAGCAAGGAGTGTGATTTAATAGTGATTGATAAATTTCTTGTTGAGTAAAAACAAAGAGGTAGAGAGCAGTGTAACTTAGACTACAAGTGAGGTATGATCTTACTACAAGCTAGTTTGAGCATGAGAGACATGAGGTAAACACAACCAGCTAATATAGAAAGTGAAACAACATAAACTATCTACGACTGTATTAAAAATTATTTCATTAAGGCTCACCCTTCATCAATGTGCAAAGGATATGTGAGACTCCCTTCAGTCGAAATATATGGAAAGACATGAGAATAGGCAAATGTAGTTTTTGTTATACAAATAAGAATTTGATTCACTAAAAATACAACCAAATGAAGACATGGAAACCTTTTTCTCAAGGATGTACATCAATATTAGAAGAATAAATGAATATGGTTGTGGGTTTTCCAACATATAAAAAATACAAAAAATTATCCAAGCTCTCTCGATGAACATAAGATTTGAGAACACCATAGAAAACATTATAATCTCAAGATATCTGAACATGCTTAGTATCAATGAACTCATGGAACAAATTAGAACACTCTAAAATGAAAGCAAGAAAAAAGAATAATACAACTAAATAAGCCTATTTACCCAATTAATGAGGCAAAGAAGGTAGATATACAAGAATAGGAAGGTTCAATCAATTCGATAGCAGAAATCTTCAATCTAATGAAGATAATACCACTCAAAGAAATCTTGAAAGCTTTCAAAATTTTAAAGAAAGAGGTTAATCAAGAGGAATTTCAAGCAATAATCAAAGGAACAGCCATAATAATACAATAACACCATTTTGTAAATTTTGAAAAAGAAGAAATGATACCATTAAGCCCTTCTAGACTAGAATGGGATTTGAAGCATTTTGACTATGAAAAAAAAACCAAAGAAGGTGATTGTTTGTAAATGGATGTATAAAATCAAATTCAATGAAACAAAAGAAATCATCAACCACAAAGCCATAAGACTAGAAAAAGGAGGAGAGTTCATAAATGATAACTTTAGATATTTTTGTACCAAACAAGGAATTTGTCATCAAAGCACTTGTGACTACAATCCACAATCCAACGATATAGCTAAAAGAAAGAATAGAAGTCTCCAAGACATGATGAGATGTCTTCTCAGAAATACATATCTATCAAATGAATGTTGGAGCATGGCCATAGCCATGGCTACATACATCATGAACATAGTCATTAGTAGCACGAGTCAAGAAAAATCTCCGTACAAACTTTTTTATAACAACATTTCCAACATCACTCAGATGAACACATTTGGCTACCATTGTTACATCAAGACACCAAAACAATTCATAAACAACCTAGATGATAGAGGAAAAAAATGCATCTCTTTTGGATATGACTCCAAGACCTCAACATATAAATGCTATGATCCAAGAGATAACAAATGATACTCATCAATAGATATAGTTTTCCTAGAAGACAATTTTGAAATAGCTAATTTCCAATGAGAAAATCAAAGAATGAACATACAACTTAGCCCAAAATCATGGATACAAAGGATCATCCTCAAACACAAATGCTAGACACAAATTTTGAAAGGAAGACAAGAAGATCAAGTATCGTCACCAATATGGTATATTCAACCCTTACACAAGAACCAAAAAATGTGGAAGAACCTTTGAAAAATAAAGAATGGAAAGAAGCCATTGACAGTGAATATGAATGTATCATAAAAAAATAAAACTTGGAATTAGGAGATAAACTAAGAGGAAAGGAGATGACTAATTGCAAATAGTTATATAAAATCAAATTCAATGAAAGAGAACAAATCATCAAACACAAATAAAGACTTGTGGCTAGAGGCTTCAAACAAAAAAAAATACATTGATTATGCAAAGATATTTACTCCAATAGCAAGGTTTAAAACAATTAAACTCATTCTTTCCATATCTTCCCATCATGATCTCAAACTCTACCAAATAGATATGAACTCAGGATTTCTTAATGGAAACATTAATGAAGAGGTCTATGTCTACCAGCCTAAAGGTTATGTTATAAGAGTAAAAGAAGACAAAGTGTGCAATCTATACAAATCTTTGTATGAATTAAAGCAAGCTTCAAGGACATGATTTTATAGAATCAATAACTATTTGTTGGAAAAAGGATATTCATCTTGCATGTTTGTATCTACCTTGTATTACATGCAGGATAAGAAGAATTTTATCACAATCTCACCTTATGTGGATGATCATGTATTCATATCTACAAACAAAAAACTAACAGAAGAATTCAAGCTTGACATGAAGAGTGAATTTAAAATAAAAGACTTAGGAGAATCGAAGTACTTTCTTGGAATACAACTTGATCAAGGCAATGACGAAATCAATGTTTATCAAACCAAATATGCTTCTTCCATTTTGAATAAATACAAAATAAGCAAAGAAAAATATTTTACAACTTATATATGGTGCAGTACTAATGGGAATTACAAAAATAATTATATGTTGCATTGTTAAAATATGGTAAAGAGTTAGTTTAGATAAAGACTTAGAAAATGCTTAATGAAGGACTTTAAAATGGTTTAGCATTGCACTTTTTAAAAATAGAGATAAATCATATTTAAATAATTGCAAATTGAACATAATTAAATAACTTTTTTGCAAAATTAAATTTTTTAGAAAATAAAAAAGTTGTTTCTAAAGTGGTCAGGGCACATTTTGAATTTAAAAGGTTATAATCGATAGACTGAAAACTCCATGTCCTCTGAAATAAAAAAGCTATAAAAACCAAAAAGGCTATTCTAGTTCAAGGTAAAATAAAATCACAAAACAATTACATATGAAACAAAAACAAAAGTGAAAATAGATGGCTTGATCATAACAATGAAAAAAATAAGGACAAAATAAAGCCAAATTATATATGTCCAAAATAAAACAAGGTCTTACCAATTAGGACACCTACCAATTTTTCTAAACTCAAAGTCACCCTAAGAGCTTGCCTATAGCCACACCTACAATGTTTGAAAAAAGAGGTTAACAAGATTTATTTGCACACCTTTGAACACATATTTATTTCTTGTAATTGAACATTATTACAATGCACAAGAAAGAAGGCCTTTTATTTACCGTCATTAGGGAAAGGGCTAATGATTAATCATGTTCCCTAGAAACGCATGTGCAAAAACTAGAAAGCCCATCAATAACAAAAGATGTTATTGGAAGAACTGAATAAAGGAGTATTGGAACAAAAAATGGTTAATATTTTTTAAACTATTAAGGCAATAACTACAACAATCATTATCCACAAGGCCCTTTTAAAGTAAGAAATATTTAACTGGCACCTTTTCATTTAAGCATTTATTTATAAAAATATAACGGCATTACAATAATAACATCTGTCACCCATAATATTTGAGTGGATCCCTACCCTCATTGTGTAGCATTTCATATGCATTATAGAGCATACAACCAAGTGAATTATTTCAATAAATGTGATCATTTGAAACAATAATATGTATATAAAACCATAACTTTGCCTTCTCAAAGCTATGCCAAGTATATGAGGTAGAAAGTATATGTGATGCCTCTTACCTAACAAGGCAATGTACAAAATACTTGAGTAACCTATCACTAAAAGAATGCTCTCAAAATTATAAGTGAAAGCATTATATATCACAACAAGTTGCAAATTTCCAGAAGGTTTTATAAACAATTAAAAAAAATGTAGAAATTCAATATTTGAACATGGACAATTCAAAATTATCTTTTTAAAACAATTGTATAACTTATACTAGTTTATGGATATATAGCATGGAATCTCAAACTTGCTCAAGAATTGTTGATGAATTCAAGCTAAAAACTCAAGTCCCATATCTAATATTTTTATTAGAAGCTAACTTTTTACCATTGGAAGTTAAAGTTAAGGACCAAGAACTTAGAAAGGGGGTTAAATAAGTTCCCCAAATTAAACAATCAAGATAACCAAAACTGCACATAATTTTTAAGTGGTTCACCAAGTTGGGTACATCCACATTCGGAGGGTAGAATCCTTGCACACCTCCAAACTTTGTTCTTTTAAATTGTGGTTTAGATGGCACCACAACTTTTACAAAGATTTGAGCTCTGCTTGGAGTGCTTTCTCACTAGACAAACGCTCAACCCTGCAAAGTCCTAATAAGCTGAAAATGTGGTTTTAAGAATCCCACAACCTTTACAAAACATGAACTCTACACCAAAGTGTTTCATCACTACGAACATACTCAATCCCACAAGATCCCAACAAGCTCAACAAAGATTCCTTCACACAAGAACCACATCAATCCTATAGGGTTTACAAGAAGAGCAAAAGAATCAAGGAGAGAGTATAATTCACTTTACAAATTCCTTGCAATAAAGCTCTCAACATATACAACAATGCACAAGAATTTACAAATGATGAACACAACGAGCAACAAAGCCAATTTATTCAATATACAAGAATGGGATTGATCAATGAACAGTGTTTGTACGTTTCCTAAGAATTTCACTTTGTTTTATAGCATTTTACTTTTCAAAAACTCCTTAGAATTCATGCAATTACTAGAAAACGACTAATTGGGACATTCCATTTAAGGTTGGAATGTCTATCTAAAAATAGCTTCTATTCTAGTTGAACATCCCATAGAAAATTGGGACATCTCAACTAGTACATCTTCTTTAAGACATCTCAACTAGGATGTCCCAGCAATAATTAGGACGTCTGCTATCAATCTAGGACATCTAACGTGCAAGCAAACTTTGAACTTTGGACTATTTCTCTAACATTTTGACATCTCAACAAACCTTGGAACACCTTCATTTGGCTTGTAGAATTTGTTAACATCTCGTTTTGTCATCCCAACTCTTGTTTCAAAGCTCTTGCTCAATCATTTTGTCACCTTGTTCTTTTCTTAGCCCTACAAGATTACATCCACATTTCCATGTTCTTCATTTCTAAGGTTTTGACGTACCAAAATTTTCAACAATCTCGCCCTTTTTGGTGATGTCCAAAACTTCAAAAAATGAGTTATCACAATACCATGATATATATAAAAATTACCAACTTTATAAAATATATTCCTATGATAGTAAAAGATGCAAAGAGAAAAGGATGTATCAGTTAAAAGGCTCATATCCATTAGTCCTAATCACATGAGATCACATAAGAAAACGATAATATCATGAGCTGNTCGAGTATCCTAGACCAAGTTCTTATGTTTAGGAAGATGTTCCTCAATCCTTTGAGCAATAGGTGATGGAGAGAATTTTTGGGACCACATCCCATTGGGGGCTAGTTGATCCCATAACCTATGAATAGAAGGGTGCTTTCTCATTCTCTCATCAGGCTCCATATCACCCTCTTGCATCATCACATTTTTGAGTGAAACTTCATCCTCAAAGAACCATAGTTACAATTTCTTTTTTAGATGACGATGAGTAGTGTGTTTCCAGTTGCAACACTAGTAGCGGTGATGATGAGGAGGAGACTTACCAACCCATTGGTATAGCATTTGACTTTGATGAGGATGATGATATAGAGCTCAGTGGTTAGTGGGCTTTCATCTTTCCTTCCCTTTGAATGCTGTCCAAAAAGGGGGAGATTTTTTGGGATGTGAATGTATATCCTTGGATATGAGACAATTGTTTGATGGTTATGATTCATGCANTAGGATACTCGAGATCAAGAATGGACTCCCCTTGGACATATGTAGCTGGTGCAGCAAGATCATCGAAATCAAACGCATTTCTTGAATCATATGCTCGGGATGGCCTAGATGTTGTAGAGTGTCTAGCTAAAGCTAGACAGTCCTCCTCNCGCAGGGTAAGACGCGATATCGCGGCCCAGTGCAAGTCGCGTCTTATCAACCTATGTTGTGCTTCTTTTCTCTAAATATTTGACAAGACTTCTATTCTATTTGAGAAGTGACATATCAAGAATAGAGACACCTACTTGTCGAATCAATAAACAAATGAGAAGAGGATGTCTAAAAACCCTTTCTCTGGTATATAGCCCCAACATTTTCCTATAAATAATATGCCCCAAATCTAATGGTTGCTAGGTGAAAATACAGTAGAGAACAAAAGTGTGACCCGACAACAAATAATTATAGCTTCCCCTCTTAACAATGATATTATAAAAGACAATAAGGTAGAGGGTAAAAGCATATTGGGCCACTTGATGATTGGACACTTTACCACTTCTCAAGGATTATGAATGACTAAAAATAGCATCACAAAATTCATCATGAGAAACAAGGATTACTCCATTAGTGAAAATATTAGACATGGAATGTATGGTGATCCTATGCACTTTAGGGCTTGAAATGCCAAGAATGGCATTTGTTGCTTGAGATGAAACCTCAATCACAATTCCCCCAACTACAGAAGTGAAGGCTTCAATAGCAGCATTAGCAATAACAATGTTACAATAAAATTCTCTGATTAACATCTTAGGTACATAAAAATTCATTGTAACCATGAAAACCCAATTGATTACTTGGAAAATTTCCATTAACTCCTTTTGACAATGTTGCTGAAAATTGAGATTCCTTTCAAAAACAATGGAGATAGAGCGAGTTACCTCGAACTGATGTTGAGCATCTAAAGAATGGAATTATGGAAAATAAGTGTTTGGCTTGCTTGAAGAAGCTACCTTTGCATTTTTGCCCTTGCAAGGTAGAGCTCTTGATGTACTAATCTTCTTATAAGCCATGGTTTTTGAAAGAAATGAATTTGAAATGTAGCTTGGAGGAAGCCCTTCACAACTACATTGGAACATCTAAGGTTTGAGGAAAAGAATGGGGATCAATTTTATATAGTTGTGACTATCTAGGGTTTTTTCTGCAAATTGGGACGTCCTATTAAAAAGTGGAATGTCTTACCCAAGTTCTCCAAAATTCAGTGGAACATCCAAGATTGGGATGGAACATCCTAGTTGGGATGGGATGTCCCAGTTGGAATGTCTCACAAAATAGTTGGACATCCCAACATTTAGTTGGCTATTTTTGTGTTGCAAGGATGAGGGCTCAAAGGGAATGCTACCATGGATAATTTTGATTATAAAACAAGGTTAAAAATTTTATGAAAGTCAAGAAAAAAGCTTACCAATGCTTACCTCTAGTTACCTTGCTTGTTATTGAGAGAATATGAAGTTTGTAGATTTGGAATAAGGTTCTCTCTTTGGAGTTCCTCCATTTTGATCGATACAAATCTCTTGTATCTCAAATATTTGATTTATCTTTCTGAACTTCTTTGTGTGAGTTCTTTTTTCTTTCTCTTTTTCTTTGATCCTTCATACTTTTTTGACCTACAAGATATTCTTTCTAGGCACTTTTGGATAAGACCAATGAGTCATATTGTATGACCAAGTATTCATGTGATAATGTTTTTAAGTGATAGTTTAATTGCTTATGCTCAAACTTACCGTAATAATAACACTTAATTTTTCTTACTTAAGCAAGATGATCAAACCTTGGAGTGTAATTCCATTTAGATGAAGTGTTTGAGGATGCCTCAATTTGTTGATGACTTCTTAATTCACTATTTTCATGTGAATCTCTTCCTTGTCCTAAGACTATTCAAAGTGCTTCTTTCCCTTTTACAAGTCTTCCATTTATAAGCTTTGTATCTGCAAGATCTTTTACAATCTCCTCATATGAGGATGTAAGCTTTTGATTCTCAGCCCTTAGGTTTGAGTTTTCTTGTGATAGATACAAGTATTTTTGATTGAGTTCAGATAATTATAAATCTTTATCACTTAAGGCCTTTTTCCAATTTAATGCATAGACTTTGAAAGGATAAAACCTCATTGCATAGTAAATCATACCTTTCTTCAATAGTTCCTTTAGATTCTTAAAATTCCATTATTGGATCATCATCAGCAAGAGCCATACAAATAAGATGTGATTTTGAGGAGATATCATCTATTTCTTCTTCACTTTGTTCATTGTCCTAACTAGTGTGGAAATTTTTCCTTTTTCGTATTAGCTTCGGATTAATCTTTCATTGGAAACCTACAAACACTAAGACATTTAGAGGCCACATGTCCTGTACCATCATAAACCCAACATTCTATAGAGGATGCATCAAGATTTAAAATTTTAAAATTCTTACCTATTTCCTTCTCTTTTGTGTTGGATTGATTGAAATTTTTGTCTTTTCTTGCAAGTAGTCTTTGTACTCTCCTTAACAAGAGAGCCAATTCATTTGCACTCTTCACTTCATATTCAATTGGTTCCTTCTCCTTTGATGAGCTTTTAAGGATAATAAGCTTCTCCTTGATTGGACCTTCGCTAATGAGGTTCATCTCATAGGCAATAAGTACACTTTGTAGTTCCTCAAATTTTAGGACTGAAAAATCCCTGATTTCCTCCATGACTATTACCATGGGTCTAAATTCAGGTTGCAAGGTTCTTATCATCTTGATAATAACATTACTTTTTGGCATAACCTTACATGTACTTCTGATCACTACAACAAGATCGTTGACTCTTGAAAAGTCGTTTTTAATCTTTTCTCCTTCTCTCATTTTTAATTAATCATATTTACTTTGCAAAACTAGAAGCTTTGATTGTTTTACAACTGATGTACCTTCATAGGCTTCTTCTAGTGTTTCCCAAATTTCTTTAGCGGTTTTACATCCATCTACTCTTTTAAATTCAAATTTGCTCAAAGCACAATAAAGATAATTCTTTGCATTAGAATCAAACATGAACTTATCTCTTTCATCTTGCATCCATTTTCTTCTTGGCTTGGTAGTTGATGTAATGTTGTTGATTGGTGGTGTGTAACCTTCAAGAATAGATTCCTAGACTTCAAACTTCATGGATTCAAAGAATCCTTTCATTCTAGCTTTCCAATACATGAAGTCGATCCTATCAAACATAGGTGAATTTATGTAGCATGTCTCTTCCATTATTCACTCTTGAGATGTTACGCTCCAAACTTGAGAGTACTGAGCTCTGATACCACTTGAGTACCAAGAACTTAGTAGGGAGGTTGAATAATTTCCCCAAATTAAACAACCAAAACTACACATAATTTTTACATGATTCCCCAACTTAGGTACATCCATACTCAGAGGGTAGAATCCTTGCATACCTTTGGACTTTGTTTCTTCAAAATATGGTTTAGAGGGCACCACAACCTTTATAAAGTTTTGAGCTCCACTTAAAGTGTTTTCTCACTAGACAAACACTCAACTCCACAAGGTCCCAACAACCTCAAAATGTGGTTTCAAGGATCCCACAACCTTTACAAAATGTGAGCTCTGCACCAGAGTGTTTCGTCACTATGAACATACTCAACCTCGCAAGGTCCTGACAAGCTCAACAAAGATGCCTTCCCACAAGAAGCACATCAACCCAACAGGGCTTACAAGAAGAGAAAAATAATCAAAGAGAGAGTGCAACTTACTTTACAAATTCCTTGCAATAAGCCTCTCAACACATACAACAATTCACAAATGATGAACACAATGAGGAACAAAGCTAGTTCACTCAATATACAATAATGGGATTGATTAATGAACAATGCTTGTACATTTCCCAAGAACTCCACTTTGTTATATAGCCTTTTACTTTCCAAAAACTCCTTAGAATTCATGCAACGTCTAGGAAACAACTAACTGAGACATCCCATTTGAGGTTGGGATGTCTATCTAAAAACAGCTTTTATTCTGGTGGGACATCCTACAAAAAATTGGGATATATTTCTTGGGATGTCCTAGCAATAATTGGAATGTCTACTATCAATCTATGATGTCTGATCTGCAAGTGAACTCTGAACTTTGGACAACAAACCTTGGAACACCTTCATTTAGCTTGTAGACTCCGTTTGCATCCCAACTCTAGTTTTGTTATCTCAACTCTCATTCCGTCATCCCAACTCTTGTTTCGAAGCTCTTGCTCAATCATCTTGTCACCTTGTTCTTTTGTTAGCCCTACAAGATTACATCAACATTTCCACATTCTCCATTTTTTAAGGTTTTGACATACCAAAAGCTCAACAGAAGTAATGTGCTAGTTCTTAACATTCTATTTGAATAATAAAAACATTAATAAGATTTTATAAGAAGTCATCTACAAATCTCAACAACAATAGTGCTACCATGAAGAAAAATTGTAGCTACAAAAAGGTATTAAAAATATTGATGTAAAAATAAATTTAGAACTAGTTTAAAGACTTATTAAAGATAAAAAGTAAGGTACAAATACTAAAAAATACTTTAATTTTATTAACAAAACAGTAGAGGTGAAAGAATTATCTATATGCAACTATTCCAATATTCGTCAAAGCAAGAATGAAATCAGACCAACTTTAGGTTGAAATTAAAAAATACAATAGTGTAGAGTATGCGGATAGATTATACCAATAGTGTTTACTACAAGTTAAAAATTAACAATATGTATTATTAAAATGTTCTGAAGTAAAATATTTTTTTTTTAAATGGCAAATGGACAATTAATATTTATATGAACTATTCAAGCTACATTTGTTGTACTTAGAATTTCTTACTAGGAGATTGTAGGAGATTGTACAAAAGTGTTCAAATTATATAGAACATGACTATTGGACATATTTGTTGTACTTAGAATTTCTTACTACTAATTTATTTTGCATAAGCTAATTTCCTTTGAACCTTTATAGATGTAATAAAATTTCAATTTAGTTCAATTCAATAATATTAATATGAAGACCAAAGATCTTAATGATATAAGATAGGTTTCATGTTCAACCATTATCTTCTATGCATAATACATATGTATTCTAGCATGATCATTGGGTTCAATGTTCTATCATGATTTTTGGGTAATGCCAAAATTGTGTCTTTGTTTTTCTTTTATGTTTTCAAGTTGAGTAGATGTTAGAAGGCTGAACAAAGCCAAGAAAAATAGGAAGAAAACCTTAGTTTATTCATAGAAGAAGAAGCAAAATGAGAAAAGTTTATGCCACATGAAAATGAGTTTCAAATCCTCTCCACTCGTGAAGCTATAAAATGAGGTCATCAACCTCATTGTAAATACAATGGAACAATGAGAAATTCAAAATGAATGAAGTTAAGTTTTTCTTTTTTTTCTTTCTTGCCTCATTTTTTATCCATTTAAGTGGTGGCCAATTCCTTAGTTTAGGTGCTCCATCTTCTCACATTCTTGCAGCTAACTATTTCACAATTAAGCTCTCCCATCAAAAATTTGCATGGCCCAATTCTCACAAGTTTTATTTCATAATTTTTCACTAATCCTTCTCACATTTTAATAGATAGTTCTCATAATTCTCACAACCCTTTCTCATAAAGTCTCTCACAAACGTTTCAAAAAGGAGGCCTTTCATGCATAGATGCTAGATTTGATATTTATGTTTTATGTTCTTGCCTCAATTTTGATCATGAATGTTTTTAATGCAAGTGTTTGATGAAATGTATGAAGACTTCAAAATCAATGCATGAGTTTTGTTAAGTTTTCTCCTCCACCTAGTAGATCTAAATGTATGGAAGTTTTTTGCAATAGTTTGAGGTAATCTATGTTATCAATTTATGTTGTAGAATCAAGGGCATTTAAGATCATGTTGAAGCCCTATTTTGTTGATGAGTTGATGTTAACTTAGGCCTCCAAGTTTAAGAATGTGTGAGCCTATGTTATTTTTGAGAAATATTATGTAGATCTAGGTAATTTCATTATGTCTTCATGCCCAAGCAATGTAGAATTTAAAGTTATGTTATTTGCTCTTTCTAATAAAGCCATGTTTACTCAATTTGTTAAAGAAGTCTCTAGATCTGCCTTGCATGGCAATATTTGTGAGCCTTTTCATAAATCTAAGTTGCCCTCAACAAATTAGGCTTGAATGTATTCCAATTTATCAAGCATCATGTTGATTTGCAGGTGATTTTTATGAAAATTTCAATGTATCGATTTCTATCACCCCAAGCAATTTTTGGGCAATGTAGTTCAACTATAAACCAGAAACCCAAGGCTCATAGATCCAATGACTTTTAGTGACATTTTTATTGTATTGATTTCTACCAACCAAATTGATAGGGTGTGATATGTTGATTTTAAAAGCAAAGCAAGAAGTATTGACCTAGATTAGTATGACCAACAATGAAGAAGAGATCAATTGCAGTCCCCATTATTAATGTCAAGTAATATGTTAGAGAGAAAAAGTTACATCTCACAGGTTATAGATTGCCATGATGACAATCAATAAAGAAGGATTTTTCAATCACTGCAAGCCATCACTTCTATGATGCTCAAAAATATATTTGGACCTAATTTTTTAATGAATTTTCAAGCTGATCCAGGGCCACTCACCACCTTCCATCAACTGTATATCTTTTGTTATGTCTGCTCTAATGTGTACTACCTTCTTGTAATAATAATAGAGAGGAGGATGTAACAAAGTCATTAAAAACTATTTATTGAATTTCCATAGACACAAATATGCAAATTGAACAAAGACCAAATTGCATAATAAAAAGAATCATCACCCAAAGGCTCAATGCTCATCTTACCAAACAAAACCCCAAAAGGGTTGATAAATAAGTAAAAACCTATCCTTTTTCAAGTGATTATGCCTAAGTTCGAACCCAAGTGATTATGCCTAAGTTCGAACCCATGCCTTACAACTTGAGTTATACCTGATACATTTTATATTTGTCTCAAGTTCTACCAAAAGTATCATATCATATCACCTAGATTGCATAAAGGTACACATGGTATTTACCTATATTGCATAGAAAAAGGAAAAATCTTCAAGTCAATATCACACTTTTAATCCTTAAGGGTAATTAAGGAAAATCCATCTTTAAATTTCTTGTCATTGAAGAGGATCCTCCACATTGTTCCAAAATGAACATGAACAAATACTAGAAAAATGTTGCAACCTACAACTACGTGGTAGACCATTAAAGACCACAAAAAAAAAGATGTCTCCATGAAATCCAAAGTTGCTTCCATGAAATTCAATCATTGATTATTAGATAGTTGAAAACACTATATTTTTTGAATTTTACCCTTGTTTATCCTTAACATTTCATATTCATTCAATCCAATGTGTGATAGAGGATAATTTCATTTGATGAAAAGAAGCATTATCTAACCATTTCTAATAGTCAAACCAAATAATCTCAAGATTTTCAAGTTGAGATGTCCATGCTATGATCTACTAAAACAACTGAGTGAACAAATGTTGTAAAAAGACAAGGATTCATGCACACCTTAATTCATCTCATGGATAATTATTTGGTTGTATTACATTGTTGTAATGAATTCATTCCAATTTGATAAGTCACATCAAAGGAAGACCAAGACCATGACTATTGGCTAGAGCTCAATCTATTCCTTTTCCGATGGATGTCTACCATAAAGATGCTTCCAAAGTCATTTATGACCAACTTGGAGGATTCCAACTTACCGTATTTCTAATCCCACTCTATGCTCTCCAAAGGTCTTCTGAAATGATAGAGCCAAAACATTTAATAGAAATAGGTGAAAAAAGCCAATTGGACCAATGAGCTTCTTGTCTCTTCCTTTACTATAGGTTGGCTTAATTTGTTGTAGCCTACTAAATTAAGATTTGTTATGGGTCATTCACTTACACTCTTGAAAATCATTTTTATCAACTAAAAGGGTTGTCTATTGAAGAAGATTAAAGAAGATTAGGTACTTTATTAGCTTTTGAAGTTGTGTAAAAGTCCCACACCACTATGAAATCCTCTAATATCATTGCCAATACCCTAAAGGAATTTTGCTAAAAGGAATTGCAAATTTTTAATAGCTAAGATGGTGGAAGCCAGAATAGAAGAGTAATATATATAAATAGAAGACAAGATGTGTTTAACCAGCACTAATCTACCTACAAGTGACAAAATTTCTCAGAGCCCTTTTAAAAATAATTTTTGGTTTTACCTTGAAAAGTACATGTGACAACATTTTTGTTATAGAAGTAGACAGAACCTAAGGAATACCAAAGAGTTTAAATGTATCATTAGAACCAACCCAATTCCAAGGAGCTTGTGTGGAGACATTTTCTGTAATATTGAACAGAACTCTAGTGCTCTTGTTGCAAGTCGTTAAGCTCCCTAAAGCTGCACAATATTTTTCAATAATAGAGATGGCATTTGAAATAGAATTTGTGCAATATTTTCGAAGCAAAAAAGTATCATTTACATATTGACTATGAATACGTAGCCTGGGAGAATTAGATAGATGAATTCCTGCTGCTTCCTCTTTGTATAGCATCATTAAAGACCAGAGCAGGCTTTGATGTTGCAATAATAAAAAGATACGGAACTAAGGGCTAACCTTGACAGACTTAGCAACCCAAGAATAATCTCTTAGAAATTTTACCAGCAATTGAAATTTTCACTGATGCATTAGGAAGCAACATGTTAACATTATTAATCCAATTGGATCAAAGTTGAAGTTGTCCCACAATAGTATTAAGATAATTCTACCTGATCCTATTATATGTGTTAGCAAAGTCAAGCTTTACAAGATAAGGGAGAATTCTGTTGGCCACTTCATTGGCAGTGATTTCATAGAATTTAGAGAGCAAAGTTATTCAGCGCTAGTTTTTTAGCTGATGAAGATCTCCGACTTTAAGAACTTTGATGAGCCCCTCCTTTAAATAAGACCCTAATGAGATATGAGATGTGATTTCTTCTGAACTCTGAACCCTTAGTTTCCCTTCTTTGCTAAATTCTTCGGTAAAAGCAGATAAAATGGTGCACATCTGAAGTAGCAATCTCCAAAGAAAAGCTAATACAGGTGGTGTTTACATCACATAGGAAGCATCAAGAAGTACAAGTGACACTGCAAAGAGGAAAATGTTTGGATTTCTTATACAACATATTCAACTTTGAAAGAGACTCGTAATCTTTTTAAAGGAATTGCACACTGCTCTATAGATTTCCAATCGATGTTTACCAATAGCAGCCATTTTTTTCACTTGAAAAGCCTTCTTGTTTAAAACATCACCACGCTTGCCTTCATTTGGCAGTCTTCAAGCAACCCCATTCAGTTTAAGCAAATTATATGGTAAAATACGATTGAACATTTCATGACACCCAAACATTATAGGTTGCATTATGATACAAAATAAATACGGATAGGATCCAAATTAAAACTCTAAAAGCTATACGAGTTATTAAGAAACAAGAAAGCATCTAACTAAAAGATTCTGGATCTGCACATCTGTCTGATGTATTGAAGTAATTTATGTATGATTCTTCATGGATTTATGCTTGTTCAGCAGAAATTTAAATAAGCTCTTGCTCCTTGAGGTTGGTTGTCTAGTGACATCTCCAACATTGTGATCATAGCTTGGCAACCGCATAGAAATAGATTTTGAAAGCTTTGCTGATGCCTGAGTAAAGAAAAACTATTAGAATATTAACAAGATAATTCTGGATCTGACTGGGATTTTAATAAATGGTGCTACCAAACAAGATTAAGCTTGTGTTACCAAATAATATTCAACAAAACTCATTACAAGAGGGAACATACTAATAAATTTAGGAATTTAAATAAGTTGCTGCAAAATAAGACCACGAACTTGAAAGATATGCTTCTAAGAAAATAATGCCCGAGTTCCATTTACTTTCCTAGTTATCAAATATACAATTTCACAGATTATGATTGGAGTCATATTTGTAATGTTGAAGTTATAACAAATAATGTCTCAGCTTCATTTACTTTCTTACTTAGGAAATATAAAATCTCACATATTATGGTTGGAGTCATATTTGTAATGTTGAGATTTAATATTGTTGTACTCTAGAATTAGAGAGGAATATAATGATGCCTCAAGTATGGTAAGAACCAGCAACCTCTTGCCAGCAATCCCCGAGCTAACCACTTAAGCCACCTCTCATTTTTTTATTTTTATTTTTTGAGAGAATGTTCGGGTTTGTATTACTACGAAGTATGGTACATAAGCATACAAATTAAAGGGACATCAGGGATGGCCCACTGGGAAGGGGAGGAGGTGGAAGCCTCGGTACCCCTCATAACCGCAGAGTTCAGAGCACTCAAAAAACAGGGGGGGTGGGTGCGGGGCGCGCCTCTCATTTGCAACATTGATTTCATGTCTTTAAACAAACTAGTGCTAAGCATCTAGCACTCTTGAAACTTATCCAGAATATACTATTTTCAAATATAGGCATTTCCTAAGCAAAGAAAATTGTCAGTCACCAACTACAATGTAAGGTAGACAGTTGAGTATAAAAAATTGTCTTCAAGTTATTCACTGACCCTATCAGGTTAGCCAATGTTGTTGGGATAAAAACACCAATGAAGATGATGATGATAAGGCTTTTCCTATGCAAAGAATACTCAGTCAACAATTTCAGAATCTTGACGAACAGTCTTCAGTTGAAGACACTCTATAGGGAATTACAATCTCCAAAGATTAGTTGCAGCACATTCTGTCAGAATATAGCAAGTATGATTCGCAAACTTTAAACCAATTTAAATAATCATGTAGCTGCGTTTGAGCGTGAAGACAATATCATAACTGAACCAAGCCAACTCAAGACTATTTCCTCTAGCAGTGGTGAACATTGCAAAGAACTTGATATGTTTAGAAACTGGCTTCTTTAACGTGCAAAGAACTTAAAATAGCACAAACAAACGTGCCAACTTAGACAGACAGAGATGCCTGAACCAGTTGACACTTTTACCTAGAGTACTATGAGCTAGCAATCTCTCTTCTATCTAATTTACTTTACCTCTTTGGTTTGCTAATTAGTGAGGTTTTGAGTATCCTGCTTCCCCATGTGATAAGTGTTAAGTGCGTAAGGGACCACATCACATATAATCTCATATGTGGCAGATACAGCCATGTCCCCACTTTGGTGGCACAACATCATCCCTGTAACAGGTGTATAGGCAATATCGCTCCCTTCTCCTCTACTTCCCACTTCTCTCCATCTGCCTGTGTTTGCTTGCAGGTACACTCATTCTTCAACACCACATCAGAAACTTCCTCTTATTCCTCTCAGGCACAATGCTTGATTCCGTCATCTTCATGGCTTGCACTAACGTTATTTCATCCTCTGATGTATTGCCTCAAGACAGCTTTCTAAGACAAGCAACGAGATGTACATACCCATCTCTTTCTCAGCNCGATAGGCGAGGGAGAGTTTTGATATGCCACCAAGTGTGAATAGCAATTGTAATGTGAGCTCTTCAAGAAATAATAGCTCTTCAACAAATAATAACAAACGCTTGGAGGATTCATCAAGCAAATTGATAATTAGATGGGATTTAAAGTTTTGATTTTTCTCTTTGAATATGGATTTTTTTGAGAGAGATTTGTTCTAGTACTTTGAGCAAAGATTTTTAACATATTGGTCTCATGTTTGATTGCTGATGTTAGGGGACATGCTGCAAGAAAGTAGTGCCAAGGAAGGGACAAAGTTAATAGGGATGGGACATAGGNAATATATTTGTGCTCAATCAATTCGAAGAGAAATGAGGAAAATATCATAGTTGATCTTTTCAAGTTGGTCTCTCTCTTGACAAATCTTTCTTCATCAAGACTTTATGCTAGAAGTAATGATGGAGTCAACTTTAGTTGAACATTTACTCTTAAGCCATCATCTGGAGTGATGGTAAGGTGCTCATTGCTCAAGTTGTAAGCCTTGGGTTTGAGCTTGGGTGCAGTCACTCAAAAAAAGGTTAACCTTTCACTTGTATGCCAACCCTCTTAAGAGCCCCTTAGCAAAATGAGCATTAAGCATCCTAGTGATGAATTAAAAAAAGTGAACATTACAATTAATGTTCATTGGTCTCAAATAAACATATGATCATATCTTCTTAGTCCTCATGTATAGCATGGTATATGATTACATAAAAAGGGATGATCAATCTTGTACGTCATCAGTGCTCACATATGTATTTGCTCTTCACTTTAATACTGAAGATAGCATTTGCCTCACCAAAAAGTATATGTTATTTGCAAGAACAATGTGCTCTGGAATTTTTGATAGCATTTAACTTTTTCATATTCCTGGTAGGTCCTAGAAATATGGTTTGGGTTCTTGCAAATAACGTATACCTGTCATACAGCTTAATAAGCATCATCATCATCCTAGTGCCTTTAACTCAACAACATGGACAAACTGTTCAGGTAGGTAGATGAACTTATGATAATTTTCTATTACCAGATGTCTATCATAGTTTTGAACATATATTTTTACCATGCCCCTATGTGGCATATGTATCAGCATAGTCCCTTTTGGATTCAAAACTATGACTTGCATTATCACAAGCTTCATGCTTTAACCAAGGGAGTTCTACCTCTCTGACCTTCAAAGAACTTGATATGTTTGGAAAATGGCTATTTTGGCTTGACAGTTGTCAGGCTTTTTATAAGATTAAATTCTAATCATTTCTGGTTGTCTAGTAATATTATTGATAATTCATCAACAGAAAGCACCATACTATTTTAGAATTTAGCTCAGAAATAGTTACCAGTTTGATACTTAGGATTAGAATACTAAGCATGATGCTTAATATTAGAATATCCAGCATGCACAAGCTCTCTAACGACAGTTAAAAGAGTTTTCTGATCCTCATACACAGTTGTAGATTTGATGATTTTTGAAACATTGACAAGAAGATCTTCACAAAAAAGAACGAGTAGCTGTTGCGGTAGACTGATGAAAAAAACTACAGTTGTCCAGGAGGATTTACTCCCTTCTATTGATACTGAACACGATTTTTAGCTTTGATCCCTTAGATACCTTGAAATTTTTGAATGGGTTGTAGATATCCATTGACTATGACATTCTAGTTTCCTTTACATTTTTATAGCTTAATGCTAAGAGTCTTGACCTCAAAACCCAAGTCACAATGTTTTAATTTTGCTAATTACAAATGCAGTTTCCATAAATTTTGCATTTTACTATTCTAACTATCCATGTAAAAATCTATAAGAATTGTTTGTTCCTGTTGTAAACATTAGTGCGTTTTTTAAAAGTGTGCTTGGTCTGTTCAACCTTGCAAAGCACCACATGAGGTAACAAGTATTATTGGTAGGTACACAGATGCGGATTGAAGCAGTGATCTCCAGGCAAGATCGTAAACCATGGCATGAGGCAACAAGTAGGGAAGAACCGGTCCACCATATACTGTTTGAGGTAATGGAGATTCTTGAGTGTATGCAGGGTACACATAAGGATACCACATTCTTACTTGGGGAATCTGGTTGGCCAACAGGCACCAATAACAAATGAGCATTGTGTGGATTAATAGATGTTGAGTGAAAGAACTCTTTGTTAGAGTACATGTTTGGTTTTTTCCTCTACTTGTGCAGTTGTTGAAATCACTGATTATCATAGAATGTGAAATGCTGATTCAAGATTGTGGTTTACAGACAAATCTTCTTCTTGGAGCCATGACAGTCATTTTTTGTTCAAACAATGTCTTGCATCTACCCATGGCTGTAGGCAGATGTGAGAAGTTAATCCTTACTAAGCCTGTATCTCACTCCCATTTGTTTTATCATAACAGATATTTGGTAGGATCAGGATGTGCAGCTGTAAGAGGACTATACTATTACCAAAAAGCTTCAGACTTGAATCAACAGTGTTTGGATTTATGCCAAGGAGATCTACTATAAATGTTATTTCTTAATACAACAATTGATGCAGAAATTCAGAAAACATAGAAAAAATCTACATATGATCTTCATTGACTTAAAAAAAGCATATGATAGAGTGCCTAGAGATATTATTTGGTGTGCCTTGCAGAGAAAAAACATCCATGATAAATACGTTCAAGTGTTTCAAAACATGTATGAAAAAAGCTACTCCTAAAATTAGAATAGTTTGTGGAAGGACATTTAATTTTTTAGTCACAGTAAGTCTACATCAAGGGTCTGCACTCAACCCATACTTATTTGTCATTATTATGGATGAATTAATAAAGGAAATAGAAGATGAAATCCCTTGGTGTATGCTATTTGGAAGTGATATTATATTGATGGACACAATGCAAAAAAAAATATTGCTTTTAAAATGGAGAAGTTAGAGACATGCTTTAAAGTATATGGAATGCAATTTTAATAACATAAAAATTGGTGAAATATAAGTGACAATTCAAGGCAAAAAAGTTCCTCATTACAAACAATTCCACTACCTAGGAACAATCCTCTAATCAAATGGTGGAATTGATAAAGATATAAGAAATAGAATTGAGGCAGGATGGTCGAAATGGAGATCAGCTGGTGGTTTTCTATGTGATAAAAAAATACCAATAAATTAAAAGGAGAAAGTTTATAGGAGAGTTTGGTCTACTATCTTATATGGTGTTAAATGTTAGACACTACAAAAGAGGCACAAACAACAAATCAGTGTGGCAGAAATGCAAATGCTTCAATAGATGTTGAAAGTTACCAAAAGAGATAACCTACACAATACAAACATTAGAGGAAAACTTGGAGTGGCTTCCATTTCAAATAAGCTACAAGAATGCTCAACTTGTGAAGTCTACTCTCCAGCTTGTCCTCTTCCTCTAGGTTTTTTGCCCCTTTGTTGTAAGGGTCCTTCCGCTATGGGTCTTTTAGGAGCCATCTACAATCATAAAGAATTCATATATGATTACCCAAGGATTTCAAATAAGTTCATAATGGTTCATAATCCTCGCTATTACTTTTTAGCTCTTATTAGGATTGCAAGGTTTAGAAAAATTTTGAAAAGAAACCCTTAACTGTTGGATCTTCTAATGTATTATCTACAAGTTAGTTCCTTATGACCTCTCACACTGGTTATATTCTTGTTTAATATGTATTGGAATGGTTAATTAGGAAGAATAGTTAGGTCTATTGGCTTTTATTTGAGTATTTTAATTAAAATGTGATTACTTGTTATGGTTCTTACCCTTAATGTGTTCTTCCAAGTGTTAGAAAATCTTTGTTCAAATTGCACCACTATGCATAGCACTATTGCCCATGACTAAGTTGGTCACTCTGTGATCAAGAGGATTAAAGAATCGTGCAAATCAGAGCTATTGTGAGGAAGTTATAAAACTTGGAAGCTTGGTTGCCAAAGGGTTAGAAAAATGGCATAAACTCCCTATGCATCAAATGAGAAGAATGAAAAATTTGTAACTCCTCGTGCATATATATAGTTTTTCGTGGCAGCAACAACGTAGATGCAACGTCATATTGAATGAAATGTATAGTCTGAAAGGTATAAAGGTGATCCAAATGGTTCTTAGTAATAGGTGATGCTTGGAATATAAGAATTTATTATCGAAAGTATGTGAAAGAAAGAATCTCGGGCACAGTAAGTCGATTAGGTTTATTGGAGATGGTAAGATTTGCTGAATGTATGATGGAAGATAAGTAGATAGGAAAGAAACAATGGTTATTTAAGTGTTCTAGAGACAGAAGATGATGTGGAATTGGTCATCAAGTATGAAGCACAAAAGTTATACAAGTGGATCCTCCCCAAAGCAGGCTCCAACCTTTAGTGCTCCAACCTTTAGTGCCCTTGTATAACTACACCTACAAGTGTCCACAGGCACTCAAGGAGTTGAATGTAAAACATACTTGTCTTCCAAGACACACATATTAGTATTGCCTTAATGAGAAAATAACACTAGATTATACAAAACCATTAAATTATGATTGTATATAACAATGAGGTGAAATTGGAGTAGCATGGATTGCAGAAAATGGGACATGAGGTATCATACCATAGGCATAATGAATTTTGTGTGTGATGCATGGTTAAAGTAATCATTAGCCCTTCCGTCCAAGATCCAAACCAAGTCCATACCGCTTACCAGTGACACCACATTGTATCATTTCAAAACTAACAACCACAAGACTACCGCAACTGCAAGGGGTATTACCACTTGGCAATGAATTTCAAGAAAGCAATTTATTAATAGCACACTTATTTTAAAGGAGACTTGGTCATTGGACAAAGGGGTGCCTTAAGGCATGGGTAACATGTCTTTCTAGTGGAACTCCCACAAATTTTTATTCCATGCATTTATTAGATTATTAATGTGTCAACCTTAACAAAGGACCACCTTCAGGCATGGGTAACATGTCTTTCTAGTGACATGGTAAGGTAGCACTTATTTTAGACATACTTCCATTTTTCATTAGAACTCAAATTAATAATACAACTTAACATCAAGATAAGACCTATTGTAGTAGTCTTAATGAATTCACAAATACCCTTGATGTCACACCCTTTTCATTCCCACTTGGTTCTTCACTTTTCTATCCAGACATAATGGTCACAGGTTTATTTTAGTTTTATTGTGAAAGAATGTCATTATGTCCATGGTAAGAACCTCTTATTATTGGAAATGAGTGGATGGATGATGTGGTCTCACTACATATACAATCAGTCTTTCAATGATTTGATAACATAGGGTGATATTCACATTATTGGAATTCCCATCTAAGTCTTAATAAATGATCTGCTACAACATTTTCAGTCCCTTTCTTATCAATCATGGTAAATGTCAAACACTTGTAGGATAACAAGCCATCTTATCACTGTAGGACTGACCGTTGGTTTGTTCATTAAAAATCTGATGGCACTATGATCAATATAGACATAAATAAGATAACCAAGCACAGTGTCTGAATTTATCAAGCGCATACACCACAACCATAAGCTCCTTTTTGTGGTGGTGTAGTTGAGTTGTGCCCCAATGATGCTTCAACTGGTGCAATATATATTTTTGTTCATCCAATTGAGTATGTACTGCCCCCAATGCATAGTTTACAACATTTGTCATAATGTGAAAAGGCTTAGCCCAATCCGGAACTCGAGGGATTTTTAGACACAAAATTCAATTGCTCAACTGGTTATCGTCCTCAATGAAATGACAACCTGAAGTAGAGAATAAAGCCATGTTAACCATTCTGAGATGTCTTTGACAACCAACATGAACAATGGAAAATTTTGCTTATCTCATACTGAGTTTTGCAACAATAACTCATACCAATCTAGTTTGGGCAAATCAATGAGGTTGAGTTCAACTAGTTAGAGAATGTCATTTGTAGCTGTGCAAGTCACAACTTCAATTACAAGATCGCTCATTAAATTCTTTGTAGAAACACTAATAATGGAACTCATGTTTCTAAAGAGGTTGATAGGTTGCATAAAATCCCAATGAACACTGTTAAAGATAGTGATGTAAGATTTACTGATCGTTTTTTGGAAACCCTTGTGAAGATTTTTAGACACAAAATTCAATTGCTCAACTAGTTATCATCCTCAATGAAATAACAAACTGAAGTAGAGAATAAAGCCATGTTAACCATTCTGAGATGTCTTTGACGATCAACATGAACAATGGAAAATTTTGCTTATCTTATACTGAGTTTTGCAACAATAACTCATACCAATCTAGTTTGGGCAAATCAATGAGGTTGAGTTCAATTGGTTAGAGAATGTCATTTGTAGTTGTGCAAGTCACAACTTCAATTACAAGATCGCTCATTTAATTCTTTGTAGAAACGCTAATAATGGAACTCATGTTTCTAAAGAGGTTGATAGGTTGCATAAAATTCCAATGAACACTGTTAAAGATAGCGATGTAAGATTTACTGATCGTTTTTGGAAACCCTTGTGAAGATTTTTAGACACAAAACTCAATTGCTCAACTGGCTATTGTCCTCAATGAAATGACAAACTGAAGCAGAGAAAAAAGCCATGTTAACCATTCTGAGATGTCTTTGACAATCAACATGAAAAATGGAAAATTTTGCTTATCTCATACTGAGTTTTGCAACAATAACTCATACCAATCTAGTTTGGGCAAATCAATGAGGTTGAGTTCAACTGGTTAGAGAATGTCATTTGTAGTTGTGCAAGTCACAACTTCAATTACAAGGAATATACTAAAATACATATCCCTAACAATATGCATTCAAGGATATCAAGTAGACAGCAGCCCTAAAAATTTATTGTCAAATCATCTGCCTAATTTAATGGTTTAGCACATGTTGTTGGATAAAGGCAACCATGATTATCATTCTAGTTTAAACAATTCATCTTTTGAAGCCAAGTATGGACACTAACCTAAGATGGTTGCTAATTTAAAAAAATTTAAAAATTGTCCATCGTTAAGTTCATATTTTGTGAACCATATGCATGAACTACATGATCAAGTGCAAAGAAGACACCAAGCACAAACGAGTTAGTTGTTATATCCTAGAATGAAGGAAGATGAAGCCAAATTTTCCACTAGGATATTATGTTTACTTACAGTTTAAAAAGGAGAGCCTAAAGCGAATCAACTTCTCCAAATTAAGAGATGAAAGTTAGTTCATTGGAAATATTGGATGGGGGGAGCACAAGAGTCAGCAGGAGCAGCTGCAGGAGCGACAACTATGATGGTTGTCACGAGCAAGAGTGTCAATGGGACCACGGATGGGCCCACGTAGGGCCAGGTGAACGTGGATGATGCAACGCAAGAAACGAGGGTCAGAGTGCCCTCAAAGGCAGGTGATGGCTCCAATTTTGATGCCAATTCAAGGGACAAGGTAGTAATGCGGATCAAGGTGGGGCATCTGCTTGAGGAGGTCGTGCAAGAACTGGAGCGAAGTCTGCTTGGCAAATTTATTTCCAAAGGAGTACGACTATGCATGGAACTCATCCAAAAGTGGGTCTGCATGGCCTGGGGGTTGGAGGATGTCCACATCTGGAGTCTGGTGGACTACCAGCTGCTATTTAGTTTTCCAACAATGGAAAAAAGGGACAGGGTTTTGCTAAGGGGGGGGTCCATGGTTCTATGAAGCCCAAGGGCTGGCCCTGGCTCCCTGGAGACCTAGGGCACACCGGTCTAGATCTGGCTGTTTGATTTGCCTTTGGAATACTAGGAACCAAGGTTTATGAAGTCCCTAGCGGGGCTCTTTGGAGAGTTCATCAAGTTTGACGCCTTTACAAAGTGCATGGACCAGATGGGATACACCCGCTTCTGCATCTAGTGGTCGCTATGGTCAGAGGATAGGGTTGCAAAGGTCATGTTGAACACAGCAAGAGGGGAAGAAAGGATCTAAGTTAAATTTGAAAACCTGTCGACAGTGCACAAGGAGGAGCCTCCGATATGTAAGACCTACGAGAAAGGGCATCCCGAGTCAGAATGCTGCCGAGGACCAACTGAGGTTGCTCAGGACTGGAGTCTCATGGGCCGAAAGGGCAAGATCTAGAAGCAAGGGTCAACCTCAATGGGAGATGGGGGACCACAACATAAACACCCACATTCCAAAACTGCAAGGGGAGGGGGGTGGACAGAGACAGACGAAGGAGAATCAGCTGCCTCAAGTGGAGGAAGGTACAAAAGACCCACTGCCAAGTGGGGGACTGGGGGGCCACAGGGAGGTCCCTAGCTCTCCCCGCACTCCACCAGCTCAACAGGCAATTGAGCCGCCGGCCACAACACTAGAGTTACCCCCATTGGGGGAATGGATAACAGTGAGACAAGGCTCTACCAAGCCGAAAGGGAAGGACATACAGACCAGGCAAACGGAGGGCCTAGTCGAAGCAGTGGTCCTTCGGCCAAAAAGCAAGATTGGGCAGCCCGATAAGACAACAACACGCAAGAAATCCACAATTGGATCTAGATTTGGGAGTGCAACGGATGCTACAAGAGGTGTATCACAGACATGTGTCTACATCTCCATGAAGATCCTCACATGGAACTGTCAGGGCTAGGGTACCCTGTACAAAAGAAATACCCTGCGAATGATGGTTAGGGAGGCAAGATGTGATGTGGTCTACTTATAGGAAACAAAGGTTCAAATGACTGAATGGAAGATGCTAAATTGGGAGGGATGGAGTACCCACAGAGTGCCCAGCAAGGACCACGTGGGAGGACTGGCCATTCTGGCCAAGATTGAAGTCAAACCATTTACATGCTGCAAGTGGCTCACTCACTCACAAATTTTTACAGGGCGCAGATTTGGGAGACCTGGGTTTAGGAACTCCAACGTGTGGTAGGGGGTCATCCCCAATACCACCAGATGGATGTTGTTGGGGGATTTCAATTAGAGGCTCCATTGCTAGGAGAAATCTGGAAACGATTGCACAGATCCTCCAAGGGCTAAGGCATGCATCGAGTTCCTTCATCAATATGAGTTGATTGACCTAGAGATCCTAAGATGTAAATTCACTTGCAGTAGCCGTTAGAGGGGCATGGATCGCGTTCAGTCCAGGATTGATTAGATATGGGTGAGTATGGGTGAGTGAGGGCCTCATGCTAGAGTTTGACATTACGACAGAGGAAAAGAAGTAGTAGGCCTCGAACCACCGGTCCATTCTATGCCAGTTCCAGTCATAGGAGGGTCGAGAGCCCCGACCATTCCGATTTGAGAGGTCCTAATTGCACAAGGCCTAGCTGAAATTGATGGTAGCCGATATCTAGCAAAATTATACTAGGACGTAGGAGCCCCGGCAGTTCTTGAGAGATGGTGTGCGAGCTCTAAAAATTGGCATCAAGGCCAAAGCAACCGATGACAAGTATAGCTTTTGAGGGTACAAGCAACACGTGCAAAAGGAACTACGGGAAATCCAAAGGTTGCAAGAAACAGGGGTCGCCTGGGACATTGAAGACCATGAGATGCTTAGGGAACTCCAGGAGCTTGACAAGGAGCAAGAGAGCTACTAGCGAGAACAGTCGAGGGTGACTTGGTTACAGGAAGGGGACAAGCACACATGTTTCTTCTTTGCCACGGCCAAACACAATCGGGCCCACAAGAACAAACTGCAGTGCTTGCTGGAGGGCATCGGTGGGGGAGGCCCACAAAGCCGCAAGAGGGGGTTGGAAGCCCTACAGGAGTTTTGGGGAGACATATGGAGGTGGCAGGCCACGGAACCTATCTCTTTGCAAATCCCGCGGATCCTTACAAGTGCAGATAACTTATAGTTGTTGCATCCTAAACTGCAGCGGGCTATGAAATCGATGTAATCTAACAAGGCCTTGGGACCAGATGGATGGCCAATCGAATTTTTTAGGGCGTATGAAGATATCCTAGGACCCAATCTACTGGACACGTACAATAGTATGCTTAGCTAGCAACAAGTCAAGAGGGAAATTAATTGCTCAAGGGTGGTGTTGTTACCCAAGGTTCCTAACCCATCATCACCGGGACATTTCTGACCCATCAGGGTTTGCAACACTCTCCTACAAGTATTTTCCAAGATGTTGGTTGGGCACCTTGCGCCGCTAATGGGGAAGTTGGTTGGGGCACATTAGGCTAGGTTTATTAGGGGACATTTTCTACAGGACTAAGTGTTGCTCTTGCAGGAGATCCTACACTTGGTTAGGGCAACTAGATTTCCAGGAATGTGCATTAAACTAGACATCACCAAGGCCTATGACATAGTGAGCTAGGCAGTGCTTAGGATGATGATGATGGACAAAGGGTTTGATGCCAAGTTTGTCAATCTATGTATTCAAATGCAGCGGAGCAGCCGCTACTCTCTTAACATCAATAGGAGGCTTTGCGGGTTTGCTAAAACAGGGCATGGATTGAGGCAAGGCGATCCGTTGTCACCGCTCCTCTTTATCATCGTCATGGATTTGTTCAAAGGTTATTGCCTCGCCGAAGGTGTCCAGGGAATCCATATCGCTAGGGTGCACAATCTGGCAACCCACTATGCAGATGATACAACGGTCTTCTCCAGGGCTGCAATGTTGCAAGCTACGGCTCTGTTACGGGTGAAGGCAAGGATGCAACATGAGGTACGGCTCGAAGTTAATAAAGGGAAGTCTGCCATTTACTTCATTCACATGGATGGAACGGTGCAGGCCAAGATTATCCAAACATTGGGCATTCTACCAGGCCATGCCCACGACACATACTTGGGCATGCCTATCTTTGACTGGAAACAATGGAGGACTTGGGAGGGATTGGTGGAGTGGGTTCAGCAGCAAATCATGCTTTGGACTGGCCGATTCTATCCCCGAAAGGGAAGATGGTGCTTGCTACAACAGTTCTGATGGCAATTGCCTAGTTTGTGGCATCTATGGCAATGCCGCTGGCCATGGTGATACAGGCATTGCCATGGTGATACAAAAATTGATGGTATTGTGAGGGAGTTCGTGTGGTCAGGTAGCAAAGGGGGTAGGAAGATGCATTTGGTGTCATGGACGGTGACAGCGTGTCCCAAACTAGCAGGGAGCATTGGCATTTTATGGTTTGGAGATGAGATGGCCTTGGGCATGCACCGTCTGCTGAACAAGTATATGGGGCAAAATGCAGAAGCAGCACCGTGGGTTCAAATTCTGCAACAAAAGTACAGGCACTAGGAGTCTCAGCCAAAGTGCTCCCAGCTCTGGAAACACTTTTGTTGCCATGTTGGTATGATGGAGTAGCTTGGCTTATTAGCACAACACCTAAAGGAGCTAGTCAAATTCCTATACCCGCAAGAATAGGGGTGGGCAGAGTTATGGAAAGGTCATCTCCTTGAGAAGGTCAAGGCATTTGGTTGGCTCCTCAAGCACAAGGCACTGCCAATGAGGGCCATGTTGAGAGAGCAGGGGTTACGGATAGATGCCAACTATCCGCGCTGTCACACAACGCCCAAAATGCTATACCATTTAATATATGGGTGTCATTTTTCTCAAGACGTGTGGTGGGCTACAAATCTCTCCCAAACAACGAGGTTCCATGGGGATTCTGTACAACTTGCCACATTGTGGGTCTTGTGGAAACGTAGGAATTCCCTAATTTTTCGAGGGTAGCGGCTCCCTATGGCCATGACGGTGGTCCGCGAGGCATGCATGCTATGAACTAAGGCAACTGAGGTCATGGAACAACAGCTATTATTCAAGCCATCATGGATAGGATGCTTCAGACTACCCGAGCTATGGATGTTAGTTGAAAGGATGGGGTGGGTGGAGAAGCTTAAATGCTTGGAAGGTGAACCAAACTTGCCCACACAACAATTCTATGACAACTGGGTGGGAGACACTATGCAGTACAGGGGCAAGAGGATTGAAGTAACTATATAGGCATCAGCTGCTGCGCTAGGGGTGGAGGCTGAAGGGGAGATTGTGGCACCAGTTGCACGAGCACAGACTGACGTGATGATGTTCTTCCCAGGACTGCTAGCAGGCACATCAGAAGTCTGGATTGCAAGGTGTTTGGAGGGACGCAGCGCTCCTAGTGGAGAGGTATTTTGTCCAATCCGGGTACCCCCACAAACTTGTGGGGGTGCATTTCACCTTCCTCAAGCATCTTCGACAAGGTTCCCCTGTCCATCTACCCCAATTTTTCTAGGAATCCCTTTGAAGGCAACGGCTGGGGCAGCACCCAGAGGTGATTCTTGTGCTTTGGCATGGAGGTGTGCAAATCGCCCACCCAATGCCACCACTTGTGCATCAACGGCAACAGCACCACCGACAGGCTACCAGTGTGTAGATGCAGGATAGCCAGGGCCCTGAGTTGGGTGGGGACGAAGTTTTAGGCCTGTCTACAATCATGGAGCCAGTACAAGAGCGAAGCGCCAACGGTAGCACACTGCTGGAAGAGTGTTGCCTAGCTGCCAAGCAAGTGTGCTTGGAGGAGTGCGCACAGTGGCAACTCAGGTGGGAGAACATGAGGCAAGAGGCCTAAAGGGAAGCAAACGCCTCACGCTTGCAAGACCTCCAGTGGATGGAAGCAAGGATCACAGAGCACTGGACAAGCCTAGCACAACTCAGAGAAGAGAACCATCAACGATTGGCACTTGGGCTTGGGACAATGGTTTAGCAAGTTGCGGCTGGCATGGCTGCATCTGAGACCTTGGCTACGGTTGAGAGCATGGGGTCTAGGTCATAGCTGGCCGAGACTACGAGACGTAGTGGTTCAAGGCTAGACGCGTCCCGGTAGCGTTGTGCGGCCTAGCCACTAAGGGGAGGGGGCTCCTGGTGCTAGTGGGGGTTGTTGTGTTTGGTCCACCTCATTTTTTGTTGCTGGGTTGTGACCTTGGGTTGTGGGTTCTTGGGCGACGCAAGGTGTCTGCACTACACAAGCATGTGGGTGCTCACCAGAAATATTGCAGGTGACCGCTGAGTCATGTGGATGGGGTATTTGTGGACTAGGGTCAATGATCCACTTTGTACATGTGTACATCTTCTTTTTGGAATAATATCACTCGAACATTTTTCCCAAAAAAAACAACTTTTCCAAATTAAAACAAAGGAGAATCGGTCCATTTAAAATACAAGTAAATAATAATGCCTTTAAACTCTTGTTACCTAAAGCTCTTTCTATTTCTTGTGCTTTTAATGTTACAAACCTTACACACTTTCATATAAAGGTGAACGCTAGCAAATTCAAGGAAAACATCATCAATCAAAAGGACATCATTGAAGATTCAAAAATCTCTAAGGAAACGACAAAGAAAAGTATACTTCAATAGATGCAAGCTAGGAGCTACAGTTCTACGAAAAAGGAATTGTCCATCCATTGGCTTGTCAACCATACAAATATATCTTTAGTCCTCATGATGTAATGATGTCATTTGTGGTAAGTTTCTCCTCTCTCTAAAACTATAAATAGAGGTCAAAAAGACACTTGGTAGATGATGAGATCTGAAGAAGAGTGTTCATTATTCAGATTTTTAGAAAAGAATCAAAATGAAATGCTGCTGAGTTCTCACAATGCATCAGCTCAAATTTCAATCTCATACATCTCACAATTGTCTTAAATATCCCAAGAGATTTTACAATCTCTCAATGTTTTCAAATTACTCTCTTAATTCTCACATAATTCAAATTTTATCTCACATATGTTTACATGCATGTTGATTTTCAATTTAATATCAACAGATATAGGAAATTCGGAATATAAATCAAGCATTTATGATTCGAATCTTGCAAAAATCATAAATTTCTTACATAGATCTAAGCTATAACATTCTGATTTTCAAGTTTCAGGGTTTGAAGGAGATGCTTGTGGATCTTCTTTGAACCCACTCTCAATACCAATTGATCTCACAATCACTTGTCATTTGAATGTTTGCAAGGCCTTTGAGGCATGAAACTGAATGTTTATATTGATTCTAAGCGCAAAAACATCTAGATCTAGTTGATTTCATGTTAAATTTCTCAATGTCATAAAGGCAGGGCATAAAACCCTTTGTTTGAATCTAAATACATCAAATTTCAAAGCTCATGTTGTTTTGGACAACTGATCTGTCCTTTGCACACTGATAGAAAGCTTTGAATTCAATGTATCACATAATTTCAAAATCAAATTGATTTGTGTTCCTTTTTCCACTGCAAACTTCACATAACTTCACCATGACTTGTGGTATAGTTTACAGTGTCACCCAAATTTATGAAGATCGGATCAGACTGTAGATCGTTTTCAATTCCTAAGATTCCAGATCACAAATTGCAACTTGGAATCACATTTTCAAAAGTATATGCAATTAAGAAGAAAAAAATTTGAAAATCCATTTTCAAAAGACCATATATTCAACTTTAAAATTGAAATTTCTAAAAATATTAATATAACAATCTTGCATTAACTATGAACATCAACATAAACTAATTATTTATACTCTCATATACATTACAGAAAATTTCAAACATAAGCTACACTGCAATATTCATTCACTGTCAAATAAAACAAATGAACTAAAGAATGTCTAAAATAGATTACTAAAGTGGTTCAAAATGAGTTGAAGAATGCATTGTTGAGCTCTTGAAAAATGTACTACGAGCTCCCCAAGAATGTGTTGCTCCTTGCAGAAAAATATGCACTTGAAGTGCCAAAAACCTTGAAACTGCTCATGATACATATTCGAAATGGTCTATGCTCATTCTTTCTACTTTTATAGCTGAACTGAATCATGAATTTTGATATTGGAATGGTGTTTTAATGTTTAATGAAATGTTTAATGTTAAAAAAGTGTAAACTTCTAATTGGTGTTTTTAAAGATTCCAAAATTATCTAGAATAACTTGAAATCATCCAGAATCACCTAGAAATGTGATCCAAAATCGCCCAAAATTATCCAGAATCACTATTCCAAACTAGATCGCAATCCGAAACAGATCCAAATCACAATCCCAATCTGATCTTTATAAGCATGGTTTTACTAGAGAAAAATATTGTTTTTGCTTTGACCCAACGATAAACCCATTGCAATTCACAGTCTATCTAATGGCATATACAATGACCCAACCACAACTCATAGTCTATCTCACAATCATCACCACAACTTGTGGCTGCCCTAATGGTTTTACTAATGATAATTTGTTCTCTATTTTAGGTCACCCCAACCTCATTGCAACTCACAATCTAGCTCATAGTTTGCATCACAGCCCATGGTTTGCTTATGTTTGCCTCACAGAAAGAGGCTGTGACCAAGTCCCAACTCACGATCAAGCTTGTCATTGAAATCGCTTTTGCACTTCAAAGTATGGGCTTTACCACCTTGTCCTTGTCACATTAATTAACAATGGTAAATCTTCTTAAAATGTTGCATGGTTCCACCTGACCAAGTTAAGCTATTCAAAACTTAATGTCATCCCACTTGTGTCAAGTTCTTAATCATGTTTTCAAGGGTAGAAACCTTGGTTTAGGGATGTCAATCCTAATCCCACTTCTAACCTTTATGTGTCATTTGAGTCATGTTTGAGTCAGGGTATAGGTAGGTTGAGTTAATTCTATGTAATTTAGATACTGTTTGAATTTTTTCTTATACCACAAGTTCACTATGACCGACAACAGGGCCATAGTTATTTGTTATTTTAAAATCCAACAAACACTACAAGTGACAATCTGGTTACAGCAATCCCCTTTTAAGTGGGCACCACAATTCACAATAAGAACACAAGTTGATAACAATGGTGGCTGCAACAACTTGAGACCAATTTGTCAACTGCCACAAAACATAGGGAGTCATGATAACTCTTGCAAAATTATTGCAAGTTGCAAATCGCAATAGAATTTGCAGTCACTTCCAAGAGTTAGAGTTATTCTCTGATAAAATCACAAGTCATAGTCATGTCACGATGGATCATGGCATAGCAACTACAAGTTGTGATAAGGTTGTCATGACTATTAATCCCAATGATGCAAAGAGCATGAAAATTTGAAAGTTTATAAACATGTGTCCAGTGTAGAGGCCTATATAAAGTGGCCTTTGTTAGAACTTAATGTATCAGTACAATTAACAAAAATAAAACATGCAAACTAAGAAGTAAGAAATATTAATAAAACACCATAGACAAGAATTTATGTGGTAAATCCCTTCAGTATAAAAGGAAGCATCAATGGGAAAGCAAGATAATCTGATTTCTAATTAGGAATTGTATAGCCTATGTAAAACCAGGGATAATCAATCAAGTGAATTACAGCAGTCATATCCCAAACTCAAGGATATCAATCAGACTCGATTTCCCAATTTAGTCAGTGGTAAATAAATACAAACAGTTGCAATGAAATTAATTCATCATAATTAGGAGTGTCAATTACACCTTGACCAGAAAATAAAGAGGGAAATCAAGGAAATGCTAAGAGATTTGGCTTCACTATATATAACAAACTCTCATTTTAAGTTAACTATGCACTACTTTCCAAATTGATTTATTACATTGCTATCAATCCTATCTCCCTTCTGCAAAAATACATTCTTCTCTGCACTACTTAAACATATGAACTAAATTCTCATTTGTATGGACCACTTTTAGTTTTATCTTCAACTAATTGTCTTATAAAATAATATATTATATCTATATGGTTAGTTCTTGCATGAAATGCAGCATTCTTTGCTAAGAATATAGCACTTTTGCTATTGTATAGCAATTCATATGAATTTTATTTCAGGCCCATCTTGCTTAAGAAACAATGCTACCACATCATCTCCTTGCATGCCTGAGCGAGTCAGAATATAAGACAACATTTTGCAATCTAAACCTTAGCTGACACCTCCTCCAACAAGGGTATGGACATACCCAGTCGTACACTTTCTCTTATCAAGATTTCCTTCATTATCTGCATCTACATATCTAACAAGTTCTAAACTAATCCCACCAAAACATACACTACAAGATCTATTTAAAACACTGCAGTTTCCAGCTAACACCATTCCAATACTTAGTACCATGGTTACTCATATGTATACTACAACTCCTACTACATATGCAATATGCAATAATTGGTCTTGAACAGACCACAACATACATTAAACTTTCCACAACTGAATTACATGGATTTTTATCATGATTTTCTAATTAGCATTAGTCTTAGAGCAATCTTCCTTGGACAACTTGAAATATAATGCTGCAGGAGTACTTACTAATTTTGCTAAAGCCATGTTAAATCAATGCAGCACTTCATTGTCAAGCTTCCTTCAAAACATATGTCCTCAAAAGTTTCTGGATCTGCCAAGTGGAGCTTGCAAGTTTCTAAATCTCAACCTTGTCCGTCATCTTTAATGCCTTACAAACAATCCATGATGAGCTAGGCACTCTAACACCGGTTGTTAAGAGCTTATTTTAGCAGCACAATTTACAAATATAAAAACAAAAAAACTAAAACTAAGAAAAACACGAACTTATGTCGTAAGAACCCCCATTGGAAAGCAGGCTGATCTAATTTTTAACAAGGAATTGTGTTTTAGTATGTAGATCCCACAGCTCTTGCCCCCTCTATATAGCCTCCAACACCAGCACCAAAAAATCATGGGCAACCAATGAATTATACCAGCCATATCCCAAAGTCAAGGATATCTATCGCTCATACTCAGTTCCCCAATAAATCAAGGGTAGATAAATACAATCAGTTACAAGGAAATTAATTAATCATAATTAGATGAGTAAGTTACAAACATTAACAAGAACTCAAGTAAAGAAAATTATGGAAATAATAAAGATGTGGCTTTATTATATATAACAGTCTTGCATAAGCAAAGACAATGGTTGGGCCTTGTGTGCACAAAGAAATTTGTTGCCACGGTAAAGAGGTATGCATTGTGTAAGTGAAGCATAAAGTAGTGTTAAGAGAATTGAAATATTTCAATTTTTTGCGTAATTCATTGGAGAAAGGATAGTGCTTGAGGATTCTTGACTTGTGAGATCCTTGGTTTTGTTGGTATGTGTCCTACTCTGATTGTAAGCTTCAGATTGTGCCGCATTTTGATTTCCAATCATCAATAAAGAATTTTACCTCCTTTGCTTTCAACCTGGAAACCATTTGGGATTCTTATATGCCTACTTATGATCCTTATCAAAAATATAAAGTTGCTATGTTGCACAACGTGTACGAGTCTATTGATGACATTGTAAATGATCGATTAGAGACATTAAAGTCTCTTAGAAGAGCTCACACAAAATTCATGAAACAAGAAAAGACAAAAGACCAAAAAAATGGAAAATTATTTTCAAAAGTGGAATTAAATTTTTATCTGTTTAGACAATACATCTGGCACGACAGTATTGGATATGACAAGATCCACTATACTGGGGTATGCATTATATCTATGTGCCCAAAAGTTTAAGAGGTCTTTTCCAACTTCATACAAAAATTACTCCTTTGTTTATCACTTTAAAATGGCAGATTGCATTATATCTATGTGCCCAAAAGTTTAACAGGTCTTTCCCAACTTCATAGAAAAATTACTCCTTTGTTTATCACTTTAGAATGGCAGATTCCATAAAAGTTAATGATCATCCATGAATCTACTTCTGATGGACAAGGCATACAACAAATCTACAATGCAGGAGGTAACTCAAATACAGACCTACTTTCTCATTTATGCACAATGTTGTACTCTTCATAAATACGTTACTACAGTATTATCTTCCAAAAAATGTTCTTGCAAGTTTGCTGTTGTATTCATAAGATTGGTTGTTCTTAGAGGTTTGTTGCTATGTTTGCAAGATAGGTTGTTCTTGCAGCTTTGATGTTCTGTTCGCAAGACAAGTTGTTCTTGCAAGTTTGTTATTGTGTCCACAAGATAGGTTGTTCCTACATGTCTTTTGCTATTTTTACAAAACAAATTACTCTTGCAGTTTCATTTTTGTGTTTGCAAAATGGGATGTTCTTGTGGGTACATTGCTGATTTCATAAGAAAGGTTGTTCTTGCAAGTTCCTTGATGTATTTGCAAGATGGGTTATTCTTAAGGGTTTGTTGTTGGGTTTGCAAAATAGGATGTTGTTGTATGTCTCTTCTTACTTTCACAAGACATTGTTCTTGGCTTCTTGCATAATATTTACTATTTTGCAAGATAGATTATTCTTGAATATTCGTTGCTAGATTCACAGAACAAATTATTCTTGTGGCTTCATTGCAATTTTGCAAGATGGATTGCCATTGTGGATTCGTTGCTCAAATGTATTATTGAGCAAGTATACCTTAAATGTGGCATCAAATTGAATAGTATGCATTTTGAGATAAAATTTGAATTAAGGGGATGTATTCCCAATCTTGCGAACATAGCAACAAACCTCAGAAGAACAATCCATCTTGTGAACACAACAACGAACCACTGCAAGAAAAACCCTTCTTGCAAACACAGCAACAAACTCCCACAAGAACAACCTGTCTTGCAAACACATAAATGAACACTACAAGAATAGTATGTCCTTCAAAACAGTAGCAAACCTACAAGAAAAACCATGGATCTTACTAATCCAACAACAAATTCTGCCAATCTGCAATTAAGAGTAACTATTCTTAATATGGCTTCTGATCACACTTGGCTATAAAGCTATCAAAAGTAGTTAAACCCACCAATGTTGTTTGCTACCCTCATTACCAAAGTACATCCTTCTCCCCTTTATCGTCTATGCTACTATCATTGTTCACAACTTCTCCAAATGTGGCCAAAATGCATACATCTACACTACCATTGACATCATCAACATGTTGCAATCCTCCTATATCTCTTGTTGCACCATCATTGGAAATAACCAAGTTGGCGTAAATCCACAACAACAACAAACTTGTTTGTCGCTAACCACAACATAATTTTGCATTTGATGTTGCCGAAGCCCTTGAAACTGTGTTATCCTTATCGCTAAATTGTGCTTCTTGTTAAAACCCTTACCAGATTCAAAACTTGTGCATATCATTAATATCATTGAACTGTGTTTCTTGTTGAAACCCTCACCAAATCCATAAATTGTGCAGGTCATTAATATCACCACTATGCTTGGCATGCCCATCATAATTATATCATACCCCATCATTACACATAAGCTTGTTTATCAACATGAAACCCAATATCTATTGGAAACCCTCACAAACCAACAATAAAGCTATCCTTCATCTACTTGCACCCTTCATCGTCAAAATTGAATCATGAAAGCTCTTATACCACTATTATGTTACATCTACCTTGTCATTTAATTCTACAAACTATAATAACATCACTAGCGCCCATCAACAATAACAAGTTCTATAATCAAAAACAAAAATTAACACATAGAATTAGCACAACAAAAACAAAACCGATCATGCATCCAAAGCCATTATGAAAGGTGAGGAACTAAAAGTGGAAACTAGAAACTAGAAATTTTTAATACATCTAAGAAATCACAAAGGATTTGTTGGATGGTTACAAAGCCTCAACATATTTTTGAAATAAAAAACATCATTAATGTAATACCCTAAGAAGATAGGATCAATTTGAAAGAAAACAATCAGCAAATTACAATTAATATTATAATTCATTCAAATGTGAACTAGAGATAGGCAAAATAAAAAGATATATTTTTCATCTTCTATGCTTGATTTGCAGAGTCTACAAATACACTCTTCTCTCGGTAAATTGATCCAACAACCTATCTCAATAAAGAGATGATGAGAGCTCATTCTTGCTATAGCAAGTTGATTCCTTAAATGAATAGAAATAACTAAGAATAGATACTTTTGAGTACTAGATAATAAATATCCTCTAACAGAATGTAAATAAAAATGTTTTTTCTCTAACGTGTTCAACCAAGCTTTAGCCAAGACTTTTTATTTTATAGTTGTCTGAAATAGCTTTTGTATAAAGGAAGATCCTCTATTATAATGTTTCATGACTAGAGCCATAACTTTCCTTGATGCAACCATCCATTTTCTTGTGTAGCATTCATTATCTCCTTAGCATAATTGACTTCTTCCATGTGACTAACTTCAAGAGGAAGCTAATCTACTTTTAAAAGTAAGATATCATAAGAAGTCTGCATTTTCACTTGAAATTCACATACAAGAAATTGTTTTTGAACATGCTTGAATTTTTTCTAATTATGTATGGAAACAAAAGGTCCCTATGCAACACATCCATATAATAATACAAGTTCAACAAGACTACAAAAAAGTTTCCTTATGATCTCCCATGCCAAAATTTGTTTCCTACTACAATTATTTCTTAGAGCAAATAGAGCTCGCGTGCTACTTGAAACCCTTTGAGCAATAAGGGCATTCCAACTATAATTATTGGCAAATTGAGCTCTCAAATATTTATAAGATTCACATATATCAAGTCTTTTTTTCTCTAAGAAAAAATTTGTAATTTCTATTTTTTGTACCACAAACTAGAATTTTAGCCTTATTAATATTAGCTTTCAAACTAGAATAGTTACAATTGTCATGGAGAATTTGAAGCATATAATTTAATCTTGTAGCTGATTTTGCAATTAAGGCCACATCATGTGCAAACAAAAGCATGTTAAAAAATAATCCATTCACTGACATAACATGAGGAGAGGCACTATGCATCCATTCCTCCAATTCGTCTATAAATATGCCAAAAAAGGGTAGGCGACAAAGGACAACCTTGTTTAACTCTAACTAAGTTGTTGATAATTGTTCCTTCTCCAATAAGATCATCTTCAATAAGAATTTTAACCATCTCATAGATTCTTCTAGTAGCAAAAAGGAGATCTTGTGGAACGTTAATGCTATCAAATCTTTTCCAAAGTTTATCTCAAGCAACAAAATCATAAGCCTTGAAAAAATCAACAAAATAGATAAAAGTTGTATGCTGGGCCTTTTTACTTTCTCCACACAATAACGTAAAGTTATTAGATGGTCTATAGTAGAATAATTCCTCTTGAAGCTTACTTGTGACTGAGCACAAAGATCTTGTATTTCTAGCCATGGACTAATTTTATTCTCCAAAATAATGCCCAAAAGCTTAGTGAAAACTGAATTGATTGCAAACAATCAATAATTATTAAGATCTGTCCTATCTCTCTTTTTGAAAAGCAAGATTGCTCAACTAGAACACCAAGACTGATCCAAACTATGTCAAAGCCCTTTATTAAGAAGGTTACAAGCTAGTTTCCACACCAATGTACCACCCCATTTAAGAAGCTTTACATATAAACCATTAACATTAGCACCTATCCCAGAAGACAACCTTTGAATTCCTGCAAAAACATCATGAAGGGATAACTCAAGAATACTAGAGTTATCTTGCATAGTAGGAGAAGCCTTGATTAAAAAGGTCATTGAAGAAAGTCTAAATAGTAAATAAGGAAAAATCCCAACCATGTTGTTGTCTATCTTAAAAGAAATTCCAAAAACTTGTTGGATTTTATTGGAGCTCACTGATCATTCTTCTTGCTCTTCTTTAATGAACTTCCTTTTTTTAAATCAAATAAGCTTTCTATAATTCTTCAGCATTGAAACATCAAAATGTAAAGCTAAAACATCTTTACGAGTTGTCAAACAATTCACATAAAACCAAAGTTTTCTACAAGAAAGCCTCTTCTTTATCTACATGTGAGAAATTATAGACAAAAGAGCATTAATCAAATCTAGCTCATTATCATTGTTAACCAACATATAAATCACTCTTATTTGAAAGTCCTAACAAAGGTCTTTTGTGAGACGATGAGTTCTACATTTCTTGTAATGAATATGACAAATTAAAGCAACAATAGTAAATTTTTGGTAATGATGAAGAGATTCTGGGAGTGTTTCTCCTACCTGAAAGTTTTTCACTATGTCTATATTATCATGAGTAGATAAGAGAAGATCAATGCAAGAGTTACTTTGGTGCCCAGTAAAGGTGAAATGAGAGGAAGAAGGAAATTTGTTGATGTTATTAAGGATTAAAAAATCAAAGAAACAAACCCATTCCAAGAAATGAACACGCCTCTAATTTATAATATGATCACCATATGACCTTTTGTGAACTAAATAGAGCTCTTCACTGAACTTTAATTGAGAATTCCAAACAAGCTTTTGAACCTAACTTTGTCCAACACGAGCATTAAAATCTCCACAAATAAAAACTTTACCAAGACTAGAGAATTCTGCAATATCTTGACCCAAACACTGAAAATGATGCTCTGATGAAAGATTAGCAGAATTATAAATAGAAAAATCCCTCAGAGAAAAATAACAGAAAACAATATAAAGTACTTCTAAAATGCTTTGAACTTTAACCCCCAAATATTGGTTATTATCATCAACTTTGGGCACCTTAATGGAATAATCTCTAGACTTTTTAATTCAACAAGTAAGACCACGAGAAGGTCTACCCCTCAGCTTGGAACGTTTATTTCTAACATAAATGATATGAAAGCCTAAAATAAATACAATCAGAGAATTTTCTTCTTCCCAAGTTTCAGCAAAAATAAACAAATCAAAATCAGTAAAGAAATAACTAACATCTAAAGCAGCAACTTTATTAGCCAATGAACCTTAAACATCAAGGAAACCACATGTAATAGAAGAAAATCCCTGTTTTGGGGGATTTGCCCTCTTTTTGATGACTGCAATATTTATAGTTCAAGCAAGCAATTTTACCTTCAGCATGAGCTTGTTTAACTTTCTACCATTCTTCCTACATTTTTGCATACTATTTTACAATCAGATCTTTATTAAATCAAATCTTTTGTCCTTTCAAGATACTTATGTTGTTCTCTACCATGCCAATCAGCAAACTTAACAAGAATCTACCAAGGTTTATCCCTCTTAAGGCCAAGTCTATTTGCACTAATTATTGGGGTAGAAGAAATGTACATTTGTTTAGTAAAGAAATCTAGTATGACCTACAAAAGATCCTCACCCTTATCTTTAGGAATTTCCACAATTGGAAGATTCTGAATCTCATCATGTTTTTCTTCATCTTCACACATTCTTAGTAACTACCTCTAAGCCTGTGTGAGCTGTTGTTATTTTTTATTCAAGAGAATCTGACTACAAAGTATCCATATTAGTCTGAACTTGAGTTGCTTTAACATTTGACAATAAATCTTTCAACTCTATAGTGGTTAGAATGGTTTGTACCTTTTTTTACCACAGCTTCAACCATAGACTCTAATGACACAATCCTAGATGCAATGGAGTTTAAATCCTGCCATTGAAACCCTACTTTTTGTACTTCCCCAAACTACTTGAAATGGAATATGCTACTTTCTACTTGGCCTTGGCATACCATATGCCAAATCCCAAATCACCGAAATGCTGGAATCCCAAATTAGATATGTGATACACCAAATCACCGAATTGCCAAATCACCCAAAATTGCCAAATTGTGAAGTCACCAAAACATTGAAAAGTAACTCTGAAGGCCTACCAAACTGGGACAAACACTTAAGCAATCAATTCCATTTCCCTTCATGTCAATTTATACATGTGGTTGCTTTCAAGCTAACCCAAGGTTCATTAAACCTAGACATACTCTCCAAATCACTTAGAAACATATAGAAAAGTCTAGTGGCTAATATTCTGGACATTGTTATCTATTCCAACAAATGTTCTGATGTTTATATAGTCTTAGAACCACATAGACAAGTGGCAACTGAAAACCAATGTATGTGTCAAATTGTATCAACTATCATATGACAATTAATTCAACTAAAATAATTCCTCAATTAATTAAAGCTAAGTGAAACTCGGACACATAGTAGGTTGGTTGAGAATCCAATTCAGTTACAACAGCATTAGCAACCTTTCTACAAATTTTTGACCAGAAACTACTGTCGAACAGCTTTGCCTGATTTTGAAACAAAAAATGGAGAACTTCAGCAAACCAGATTTTATGGCTTGCAGGATTTTTTTTTAAAAAAATCCCTTTTGTTCACCAATTAAAATTATTCCCAGAATAGTGACACTAATATCTTCATTTTGTTGGTCACAGTAGAAAGAAAATTCTATGTAATCCTTGAAGTAGAACCATTATTTTGGTTTTGCTGCTTAACATCTTCTATTATTTGAATACTTGTATTGTGTCATTAACAATCCGTGTATTTACTGTTATCGTTCCAAGTTAAGTTTTTCAAAACGTATAAAACCCATTGAGGCCAAAGAAAGGATTCATAAGAATTTTTTCCCATTTTCCTTTTTAAGCAAGCATACCTGTCGTCCGGCGGCGAAGGATGTTGAAGAGGTAAGACGGGGAGAAAGCTGAGACTGTTGAACTCCAGAGGATTGAGGAACCATCGACGGAATAGGTACTTCAGTGTCTAGCCAAACAAAAGAAATTTTTATCAGCTGTGTTTCATTTTTTAACAGAAATATTTAAACATGGCAATTCCGGGCCATCTCAGTGGTTTGCAGGGAGAAATAAACAAATGAAGAATTCAAAACTGTCAGGTTTTTAACAAATAGTGTACCAGAAAAGATTTAAACTTAATTTAAATACCTTGGAAGTAGAAAGATTGTGACTTTGGAGAAGAAGCAAAAAACTCAAATTGATCTCTAAAAATAATATGAACAAACTTTCAGTGAAGCCCAATGGGAATTCCAAAGTACTGCCATGAAAATAGGTTAGAAATAAAATTCACCTGAATGAGGCATTTTTACTCTCCCTGTTTCTTATGTCCGCTGTCAAATGGACAACTGTTTAGGAAAAATCTTGCTGGAAATAGACATACTAATATGTAAATGAAAAAACATAAATTGAGTACGAATTATATCTCCCTACCGGCCGGGCTGACATCTTCGGAGTTGTCTACCCTGGATTCCAAGTCGCCGACGTTGGAACCTACGTTAGGGAAAGATACATTAACACTACAAATACCTATTAAAGAAACTGTAAAGCAGTCTTTATTTATACTGATGAATTCAATTTCACACAGTTAATAGAATTGCATCGTATTTAGCCTCATAATAGTCATTGAAATATCAACATGCCTGGCAAAACGTAATGCTTATGGAATCTCGGTATTTCTTCTGGCAGACATTGCTGGACCAGGCCTTCTACATCATTGAATTCTTGGCAAGTTCGAAGCCTCTGAGATTTGACAATGCCCAACGTATAAATCATCATTTTAGCTTTCAAAACTATCAAAACTATTACAATGACAAACAAAAGATAAATCCAAAAAAATGATAAAAAAAAAAACCCTGCAAACAAATTTATACCTGATTAAGGCATGCGATGCGGAGTTCGGTCGAAGAGATGTCCTCAATCTGCTGATTGAGAAGATCGTCCAACTTGTAGGTAACAGAGCCCAGATGATCAACGGCATTAACCAAAGCCTTGCGAGCATAGTCTTTCAAACTGTCAAGCATCCTGTATGGCAAGGAATGGCAATAACATTTCTTGAATCATCACTCACCAACATATATATATATAGAGAGAAGAGACCAGAGAGTAGTTGGATAATTAGTACATGTGTTTATCCTCAACGTTAAGGTAAAAATATTCGCAGTACTCTGCTGCATTGTACAGTTGAGGCCGCAGATTCTTCAGTTCCTACATCAAGAACAACAAGACCATCACCACCAAATATAATGGGGCAAAAGCCAACGCTTCATAAAATGTTCCGTGGGAAAATTACATGGGAATGGATAAGGAACGACGAATGATGATCGATGATTTGCAAATATGTACCTGCAAACTGTCGAGGAAATGTCTGCTCTGCTGCATTGAAATCTCGTCATACGTCAAAGGCTCCCCATTTCGATTTCCATTGTCATCGTCCTGCTGCTCTCTCCCCCTCTCCCTCTCCCTCTCCCTCTCCCTCTGGGTCTGCATTGGTCACTTTGACAAAGCTTTGCAAAGTGCAAACCCAATCCCGTAATAAATATTTCTGTGTCTTGATATTAAGCCAAGCGTATGTGCCTTTTTGCCGGAGGATTCGGCGTAGCCTTAGGATCCTCATGATGATGGGTTTTCCTTGAAACAAGGCCGCATTTGTGACAATGACATTCCAAACAGTGCAACCAAACCAAATGAAATCCAAAATTAAAATTAAAATTAAAATTGAGATTGGAATTGGAATTGGAATTGGAATTTTGAATATGACCAACGGTGATGGTGATATTGGTGCTTTGGTGGTATCTCTTAGGTGGGGGCGGGCGTTGAACATCACAAGAGGAAAAACAGTACAAGACGTGTAAAGCCATCAATCGATGCACTCACATTCACGTTCATATTCGTATTTGCACATGGAGATGGAGCATGTGCGTGAGCTCCCTGTTTGACTACTGTCGCTACTGTGAATGGCAATGCCATCATCTGCGACACCACACGTAAGTGGAAGGTTGAAAGTGACGTGACATGCCCCTGAATCTCAAATCGTCGAACCCTAGCGGAGCACCTTTTTATCAGGCATAGCTGCATAGCTTGGTGGTAACATTGGTTGCAATAGCCTCGGGTATGGGTTTTGGCTTAATAATTCTACATTATATTATTTCGGGTTGTTCCAACACTCCCAACACTGGTTTTAATTACCATGTACTTATCCTTCACTTATTTCAAATTCCAACATCTTCAACACTAATTTTAATTAGGGTGTATCTGTGTTTCACTTATTTGTGGTTCAAACACCCCCAACACTTATTTCAATTTTAATAAATAAAAGTTCTATTAAAGTTTTATATAGGATTCTCGTTTTAATAATAAAACTATTAATTTAGTAGCTCTAAGTTATAGGTTCAACCATATGTCTTGGGGGTTAATATTATTAGAAAAATGTTGTGGGTTCAATACCTATTTTCCCCTCCTCCCTTTTTGAAATCTAATCTTAAGGGGAGGGGGTCTTGGGATCCTAAATAATTGAAAAATAGGTACATCTAAAGATTTATAGTCAAATTAGAACTTTATAACTTAGCATTGCCTACTAGAATTGAACTCATAACTTGGAGTTTCCGTATCAAGAGTGAATATGTGAATATATATGTGAGTGTGTGAATGTGCACGCATTCACTCCACTATGCACAATTTATTTACATTATGCAACACACAATCATTTGTATCTTTCAAGTTACAATTAACCACAATCAATTTGACTCTTTACATGATTTCTTATTGTTTTTGTCCTTACACTAAATGTTGCCTTGTAGGCATTGCCCTTAAAGACATTAGTTGATGCTTTGAAATAAGGTTCAAGGTTAATCATTAAGAATGAGTCAATGATGAGGTGTTGGCCTAGTGTAAGACTCTTGATTTAAAATCTCCAAATCATAGTGTAAGACTCTTGATTTAAAATCTCCAAATCATAGGTTTGATTCTGGTGGACAATGCTAAGTTATAAAGTTCTAATTGGATAATATATCTTAAGGTATACCTATATTACAATTATTTTAGGGTTACAACACACATTAAGAATAGATCAACTAGTTACCTTGTTATCTAACAAATTTATGTAAGCAGGAATTTGCTAGCTTAAGTCATATTTATTAAAGATTGGATACATTTTATCAAATTTAACATATCAAACAATATCTATATTTTGTAACACAACACCATAAATGTTTACATTACATCGTCACCATCACAGTGTCCAACATTATTATGGTGTTAGTTAGTTGTAGTATTTGTTAGTTAAAGTTTGTTATAGATGATTTCATTATTTGCATCTCTTAATTAATTGTAACTACTCATTATGTCTATCCAAAATAGAGGAATATTGTATAATGACATCCATCTTTGTTTATATATTTAACAACTTTAACATAACTCAAACACTTAACACCGTGGTCAACTCAGCATCCATAGTGACAATGTTAATGTATTCTTCACTGATCAAAGTCATTAAAATGTTTATAGTTTCCTTGAACAGGGTGATCCAAACATCACAAAACTTAACAATATTTAATGCACCTAAACATTAATGTAATTCTATGAATTTGGCAAAATGTGCATGTACCCATTGTATTTATAATACATTTGGTAAGTAGCTTAGCTAAACTTTTTGTAGTTTTTCTTTGTAAAAGTTAGAATTTTTTCCCTCTAAGTATGCATAGCATGGATTAAGTCATTTGTATAAAATTTCATTCAAGTGCATCATGTACCAAGACATTTATGCATGGAGACAATAAAATCGAGATTAAGTCCAACCATTGCAACACTTGGACTAGCATTTAGTCTACTTTTCAATACTTCACTCCTAATGCATTTTACTTTCTTATACGTAGTAATTAAATATTTTATTCAGTAATGCAACTTAAGTACAACCACTTCAAGTATAATATATTGATGTTCAATAATGTTAGTGGTGGATACTTGGTACACCAATAGTAAACACCTGGTAACTTAACAACTTTAGTATAAATTTAGGATGTGTACAAAAAGTGAATGGATGCTCAATGCTTAGGCTAGTTTAGACCTCTTTTATTTTCTTAATTAATTAGTTTAATATTTTAATATTTTTATTTTTTTAATATTTTAAATAATAATGAAATCATCCTACACCCCAATTACACTTAACCATGCTACTTGAACTACTACAAGTTGTGATTGGAAAGGCAATGATCAAAAATCTCATGCTTAGTTGTTTAGGATATCTTGCTAGTCCAAGTTTATGGAATTCAACCAGATTGTGTGTAAATGCTTGTGATTAGTATGGTTGAGCATAGGGGATTCTTGCTGCTCATCATTGGTGCCATTACCAGGGACTTTGTACACTAGTATTTTAAAAAACTAAGTGACAAAACATCCATAAGACAATTGTGTTGATGCATTCCCATTGAAACATCCTTGTCGACATATCTTAGGATGCATTGGCACATGTGCATCAACACTAATCCTCTCAAACCCTAAAAAAGTATGCACACTAGCCACATTTATGGCACCATTTGTTCACTCCCTTAGTTAAACTCTTATAGTTTTCTCCCGTAAAACTTAGCAAAAATTTTCCTCTAAGTGCCCACAACATGAATTGAATTATTTGTATGGAATTTTATTTGAGTATAATATGTACCTAGATACAGTTGCATGAACAACAATAAAATCAATATTTCTTCTATCCATTGCAACACTTGGATTAGTTTAAGTTTATTTTCCAGTATTTTACTTTGAATGCAATTTACTTTCTTGTCCTTCAACATTTAATATTCTAAATTTATAAGTAATGTAAGTATGGCCACTTCGAGCATAAGATACTAATGCTTGGTAATCTCAATAGTGAATACTTGGTATGCTCAGTAGTGAACACTTGGTAACCTAGCAGTGTTAGTGTACGTTCAGGATGTGTATGGAAACTGGAAACAAATACTCCATGTTTAGGATAGTTTAGTTAATTAATTAGTAAAATTAAATATTCAACTCTTCCTTTATTTTATCATTCTACATATAAAGAAAATGATACAAAATTATAAAAATAAATATCTTATAACTCAATCACGCTTAGCCATATGAACAACTTAATACAAGTGATGATTGGAAAGACAATAACTAGTAATGACATCTTTTCCTATATAAGGATATAGGCCACTTAGGTAAAAGGAGTCCATGGAATTCAAGCAGGTAGTACATACACACTAGTGATTCATATGATTCAACGTAGGGAATACCCTTTGCTTATCATTGGTGCTATTGTTGGGGACTATGTTTTAGCTACTTGCACTAACTGTTTTTAGATAGTGAAATCATACAAAGTTATTGTAAAAATATAACACATCACCTTTAAGAAAAATAATAATAATATTTTCTTAAGGCATACTACATAAGAGGAAACTATGATATCTTCTTCTTGTAGGGCTAATTCACCATCTGTTGATGATTTTAACTAACAGTATGATAAACCTAGAAGGAATGCTGATGAGATACCTCAACAACTAAAGGTTGTCTATTCACATTCGGATCCATATGATTAGGACTTCACTTTCATCCTTCATCAGGATGAATAGCTACGCTAGAGAGACTTGGAGGATAGTGTTGTATTACCCCCTGATCAGTCTATTCTTTCAATGTTAATGGTAGCTTTCATGAATCTAGGACTTGAACCAGTAGCCCCAAATTACCAAATAAAGGAGCACCTCTCCAAGGACTATCAATCAATAGATGCTCAACTTAGAAAAGATAAACTCATGGAGAAAAGTCATGAAGCCTCCAAGGGTAAAAAGGCTTCAATCTCATTAATTTCACTATCAAAGAAGGAGGATCTAGATTTTTCATCATGGAAATCTTAGTGCCAAGGTCCTCCTTCCTTTGGTGAGGATGATATGACTTATCAATGATTATGTTTAACCTTGGCAAGCAACCAAGGTAAGGGGACAATTGATTCCAAAACTAGGGAAACCTCAAGGCTAAGGTTTCCCAACTATTCACCAAGAGAATAACCAAGAGACTAAAGGAGAAGAATAAGCTAGGACAACTCTCTAGTCCTCCACCCTCATCATCCTCCTCATTTTCAAACTCTATAATGGGGGAATGCAATCGAGACTGAAGGATTCGAGGTTGAGATGAAGATGATAGAAGGCCCCATCATAGAGATGAAAGGAAAGAGCATGAACAACAATAAGAAGAGGAGAGACATCATTGGGAATAAAGGCATATCAAGCCACATCATAGAAGACATAGCCATAATGAGGACCACCATGAAAACGATGACTATGATGAGCCACTATTTGCTACGATAAGCATGATAAACATTTTAGAGGCAATTCATATTCCCACCAGCCATTAAAGAGATAGTTGAATCAAATGGCTTAATACGAACAACATCCCTAAGTTTGAGGAATGGTATAAGGTTGATCCAAAACATCATTTTTGAGCCTTCCACGATGCTTGTACCTTACAAAACATTGAAAATGAATGATAAAAACTCAAATTGTTCCCTATACCATTTATTAAGAAATTGAAAAGTTGGTACTCATCTTTGGAGCTGGAATTTATCCGTAGATGAAGTATAATATTAGAGCTATTCAACAATAAATATCGAACATACTTCAGGGTGCCTAACTTAAGAAAATAAATCTAAGGGTGTATACAAGGTAATGATATCCCTTGATGTAGCCTTGGGCAAGTATTACTATCTTTTGCATCAATGCCCAAGCCATGGTTTCTCTCAAAGCAGATAACTTTTCCACGTGATAAATGGGCTCAAAAACAAAACCAAAGAGACTCTTGGGGATTAGGCCCAAGGGGGATTGTAAAAATGAAGATCCATTAGATCCAAAGGCTTATTGATCAAGTGGTCAAGGAAGAAGAAGAACTTAAAAAGCAAGAAAGTATATCAGAGTATAATAGAGACCCCTTCATTTACAAAAGGGAAGTATGTCTCTATGATCCTGAGGAGGAAGCATTACTAGAAGAAGTGGTAAAAATGAAAACCTTACTGATCCAAAAATCTATCATAGAGATATCAGCTAAGATGGAACAAATGTGGGACTTCTTGGATGAGAAGTTTTAAACTACTCTAAAAATTATGGAGAAGAAAGCAAAGTAGGGGAATTGAGATAAGGATAAAAGGAGAAGAAAGGATACAAAAAAGAACTATGATCAACAAAAATATAAGGCTATAGTAATTGATGAGGTTGTAGATTTTGAAACAAAGGAAGAAGGATGTGACATCTACCAATATGAACATCTCAAAGGATGTTCTCATGTACTGTTGCACCTCTAAGAATCTAGGATCTATGCCTTGAATCCAAAATTTTTTAAAAGGAAACTACCCAAGAGATTGCCTTATTCACAAGGCAATCATCGATAATAATTTCACCAAGAATAGTATTATCCAAGTGGAGTGCCATCTCAACATGAAGAGCATTATCATCAATGTTAAAACCTACAGCCATAGGGGATGCCACTGCCAAGGTAGCAATATCCTTATCACCAACCAAATCCATATGGATATTATGTTCAACAAATTGTATCTCCTAGTGGCTCTACAAGCCACACCTTTTTTCCACCACTATTATCCCCCTAAATATCATAGAGTGACTACTTTATGAGTTGTATCTCCTTTGACTTATACTTCTCCTTATCCACCGCAATACTTTGCACCTTCCAATTCCACTCCTATACCACCTATGCCACTTATGCAAGATGAGATACCACCATGACCTTAGCAACATAATTTCATGTGGGTTGGCAACTTATAGCTAGACTACAATTTGAACAATTCTAAGCATAAGCCTCAAAAAAGGACTTTCTTCAGATCCAATAGTTCACATAAACCCCTATAGGCATCTGTGGCTATTGATGCTTCTCAAGCTACTCCTAAGATAATCACTAAGGAAACTTCAAACCAATGATCCCAAAATGTATATATTGTCATGTTAACTCATGCATTTACATACTAGATAAAGGTAATACACCTTCCCAAAAAAAGATTTGATATTGGAAGCCCTCTAATTTACTTACAAATTATAGGAAATGGTTTGTGCAAAGCTCTACTAGACTCAAGTTTCAAGGTGAACTTAATTTCTTAAGAATTGTATAAAACTAGGAATTTCCCTATACTAAAGAAATGTAACATTAGATTAGAGCTTGTTGATCAATCCATCAACATTCCTTTGGAATTGGTGGAGGATATTATGACCATCATTTGTGGACGGTCCTATCTAGTGGATTTCCTCGTCATCCATAAGAACAAATATAAGGGGGACTTTCCAATTATCATGAAAAGGACTTAGCTAAGCATAATTAATGTCAAGCTAGGGATTAGAGATCTTTATTTGGAAATCTCCAAGGAAAATGAATTTGGAAAGGTTAAGAAGAAGAGTGTTTTATGCATTGTGTATAGTGACACATGGTACCATTACATGTAAAAAATATGGGTTATAAAGAACACATTCATCACAACATGTAAGAAGTGTTCCAAAACATCAAATGTTCAAAGGTGCATGTATGCAGCAGTCAGAAAACAAGAGGGTACCTAGTGGCTAACAATTGATACTAGCTCTAATTTAACAATGTGCATGGAACTAGTTAAAATCCTCCCAAGTGCTTATATTAATAAGATGGATGAAATGGAGAAAATTCAAAACCAACTCTTCTAAATGGAATACAAGGAAGAATCCAAAATGAATTGGAATATGTATTTCTTGATAATGGTAAGTTGGTAATCATCAATGCTAACCTCACTAAGGAAAAAAAGGGGAAGCTACTAAAACTAGTAAACAAATGGCCAATAGCCTTTGCTTGATCATATGATGAATTAACAAAAATTGATCCACACATATGGCAACATTGGATTTATATAGATTCCACTATTAAATCCAAGAGACAACCATAAAGAAGGTTGAATTTGAAACTGAAACAAGATTTAAAAAATGAAGTTGAAAAACTTCTTAATGTAGGATTCATTTATCTAGTGGTAGATAGTGAATGAGTAAGCCCACTCATCATTATATTGAAGAAAAGAGGATAATGGAGGGCCTATATCAACTTTAGACTATTGAACATGGTTACCTTCAAAGATCATTTTTCATTGTCATTCATGGACCAAGTGTTGGATACAACTGCAGGGCAGAATTATTATAGTTTTTTCAACGGATACACTGGGTACAAGCAAATACAAATTGCTCTAGAAGACGAAGCCAAAAAAAACCTTTACAAGTCTGTGGGGAACTTTCACATATGAGAAGATGCCCTTTGGCCTTTGTAATGCCCTTGTAACTTTGCAATACTTAGTTATAAACATCTTTTAGCAATAAATTGGTAGCGGTATAAAAGTCTTTATGGATGACTTTTCCACCTATGGCACTAACTTTGAACAAGCATTGGACCATCTTGAGCAAGTACTAAAATAATGTATGGAGATAAACCTACAACTCAACTAGTAAAAAAGACACTTGATGGTCCAAGAAGACATTGTTTTGGGACATAGAATTTTAGAAAAAGGAATTGAGGCAGACCATGAAAAGATATGGATCATATAGGAAATAACTAGATAATCTCAAATTGTCAAATATATGAGGTCATTCCTTGGTTATATTGGTTACTATAGGCATTTCATTAAAAACTTCTCTAAAATAGCCAAGCCACTAGTAAAGCTTATGAAGAATGAGGTAGTCTTTGAATGGATTAGGGAATGTGAATAAGCATTTTAATAGTTGAAGCAAAAGCTTGCAAAGACTCTAATTCTATGTATTCTTGAAAGGTCCAAACCATTTCACATCATGATAGATGCATCCAACTATACATTAGGGATGGTATTGATACAAATGGATGATTAAAAATTCCCATATTATATCCATTGTACAAGGAGAAGCATTATGGGTGCATAACTCAATTACACTACTATGGAAAAAGAGTTTATGGTGGTGATGTATGACTTAGAAAGATTCAGGCACTATGTGCTTGGATATCCTATTTTTGTAATCATAGTGTAATTTGCTTCCTAATAAATAAGCCTATGATAAGCTCCTATGTTATACAGTGGTTGGTGATCTTATAGGAGTTTGATCTTATAATGGTGGAAAGAAAAGGGACTAAAAATATAGTTGTAGATCATTTATCTCAATTACGATGGGATAGCAATGATAACAAAGAGCTCTTATTTGATCAATTTCTAGATAAACTTCTCTTTGCTAAGATAACTAAAGTTCATGCATTAAGGATAACTAAACTTCTCTCATATCTACTCATGCAGAAGGATCCTACTGAATGGGATCATAGGAAGAAACATCAATTTCTTCACCAAGTCAAACATTACATAGAGATCAAAGGAAACCTCTATAAGGTTTGTGTTGGTGGTCTAGTATGATGGTGTGTACCTAATGTAGATCAACTAAGAGTTCTCCAAAATGCTCACAAGGATCGTTATGAGGATTACTATGTAGGAAGAAGGACAGCCACAAAGATCCTAAAGGTAGGATATTTTTGACCAATAATATTTAGGAATGCTCATCATTTTTTCCATTCTTGAGGGAGGTGTCAATGAGATGCAGGAATGACAACCAGAATGAAAGGCCTCCAATAGTAGATTCAACCATTGAAGCCTTTTAATCTTCAGAGAATTGATTTCACTTCCATGTCCAATAAGAAATTGTACATTATTATTGCTTTAACTACTGTACCAAGTAGGCTAAAGCCACAATAGTTTCTGATTGTACCTCTACTACTATAGCTTGATTCTTTCAACAATAAGTGATAAATAGGTTTGGTATACCTAGAGCACTAATTTTTGACAATGGAACACATTTCATAGAAGGTACCTTTTAAAAGTTAATGCCATGCTTAGCGGTGTAACATAAACTCACAACACCCTATCATCCCTAAGCTAATAGTCAAGTAGCAGTAACCAGTAAGAAGATCACACAAATTCTAACATGAACTATTAGTAGATATAGGAAAGACTAGAGCACCAAACTCAACGATGTCCTTTGGGCATGATGAGCGGCGAGGTACCCTTACACTCAACCATACGAATATGAGCATTTCATCCATGATCTGATTGAACTCTGCAGATGGGCTAACTGTGGTATCTAGATAGTTACTCATTGATCACAATTCGTTGTCTTCCCACCTAGACTAGTATTTGCTTTGTCACAGATGGTTTAGTCTAGAGTGAGGTGTATGATGTAGTTTCTAAACTAGTGCTACTCCTAGAGGCAATGGAAAATAACTTTAATTAAGCTAGGAGGAAAAGGGGGAGAGAGTCTAAGCTAGCCTAAGTGTAATGAGGATCTGTTCCTTAATCATCCGTACACATCTTGGACCTCATGCATGACTACCACTGGGGTTACCAAGCACATGGCCTAGGTACGCTACTTGGATACCAAGTAGTCACACTTGAATGCTCATGATTAAGTTGTACTCATTCCATGTTTAAGGAGTTTAGGGTGAAGAGATACTAACTACAAAAGTAATAAATAATAATAACAATTAAATAATTAAACTAAGTAAATGCTACAATGATGAACTAATCTTGATCTTTATTTCTGGTCATGTGAGTGTCCAAATACATCACACTTGAATAAAGGTGCCATACAATTACAATTATTACACTGCGAGCATGCACTGGGAGAAAGGGTTAAGAAGAACTAAAAATGAACTAACTTCTATTTACTAACTGAAAACTAACTTGCTATTACTTTCTTGTATGCCCCATTGTGTATTTATAGGCTCACACAGGAACCACAATATCGTGCATCCGATATCGCGAGCTAGGCTGCGATATCACATACCCAATATCGTGTACGCGATATTGAAGGTTTGATATCATGGCCTAATGAATCATGATTCATCATACCCCCACGATTGAATAAAAACTTGTCCTCGAGTCAAACAAAATGAGAACAAGCTCCATTGATAACACAGTGGAGAGGTATGGGATTATTGACTGACTAGGAATATATTCATGCTACTGTGGAGAATTGAATAGAAAAAAATTAGGATAGACACAAAAAAGAAAACAAAATCACAAAATTACAAAATTTTGTGGAACTCATGTGATTCCAGATGGCGGAGGATCCTTCATGGGTCACTTTTCTTGGTCTTGTGCTTTGGGCTTTGGGATTTGATGGCTCTGAGGGAGTGCCTGGAGCTTTTCTTCTTTAGTTCAGGGATCCTCTGCCATCCATGTTGATGCTCCAACATTTGATGGAGTTGGCACCTCCCATGGACATGGTAGTTGTGGGAACATCTTATTTGCTTTGATGTACCAGGCTACAAACAACCGTTGTTCCTCCTCATAGGCTCTGGCTTTGTCCTTGTACTCTTGAAAATCTATAAGCTGTCAAGCCAAGTCTGCTATGACATCTTTCTGGCCTTGGTAGCTGGTCTTAACCACCTCTAGTTTAGAATTTGTGACTTCTAGCTTCTATAACATTTTCTTGTGCTTCGCAAATTCTGCTTCATATTTAGCATAGGTGGTAGCTACCTACTTCTTGAGCTCTGTTCTCTGGTGTCCTACTGTCAACATGGGTAGATTGGCATATCGCAAGTTTTCCAATTCCATGTACTCTGTGAGATCTTGAATCTACAGGTTTAGGCTTTTAAGCTTTGCTTAGTGGGCAAATGCATGTGTCCAATATGGCCTGCCAATTAGTGTGTTGAGCACTGAAAGTGTTGATGTGGGCCTTGGCCATATGGATCTCATTTTCTATGACTTGCATGTACATCCCCACCTAGTCTCTAAAGTGCTTTTTAAACTTTTCATGCTTCTTGGCCTCATTTTGCCACATGGTTATTTTGATGGCTGTCTTCTGACGCATTGCACGTACCTCCTCCATTAAGAGGGTTTGATTCTCTCTGGCCAAATGGTTCATGTCTTCGTTGACCCTGACCAACTATTCTTATAATTGTTGAAATTTTTCCTCAAGAACATTCTTCTATTTCTCCATAGTGGTCAACCAAAGATTGTCAGCAGCAAGTTGTTTATTCTCTTCCTGTAAGGCTCTGAGTGCCTTGGTGTGCGCATAGGTTTACGCTTGCGCCTTGGAGGCATCCCAGTTAGCCTTCTCCTTTTCCTCCGCCACTCTTTTATTATCCACCAATAGTTTATTAAGCTGTTCCATCCTAAAAGTGTCCAATTGGTCTATGGGAACAAACTGAGATGGCTCTCACTGTGTAGCTTGCAAGGTAATGAGCCTTTCTTGGAGCCTTGCCAACTCCACTTCCACATGCTTGACCCTGATCTCTGCCATGACCAATTTTCCTTTGGTGGAGATGAGCTCTGATTGTGCTGTCATGACATCTTGTGGGATGTCGAAAAAGGACTTCATTACTTGTCCTATCTGCAGCAATCAATCAAGGACATCCTGCTCTGTAAGAGTCATTGAGGGACTGGCTAGAGTTTGAGAATCCCATGCTCCTGTGAAATCTGCCAGTGGCACAATAGGGACATTGAAAGATTCTTTGATGTGATCTGTGACCACTTCTATGGCTCTTGCTACATCTTGGTGTTGCATAACCACCACTATGGCCCCTTCACCTGTTTCCAATTGCACCTGGAAAGATGTAGCATTTCTTGAAATATGTTGTACCAATGAGTCTCCACTCCCCCTGTTTGAATGGACACCTTGCCTCATGCATGATCAATAGGAATTATGGACTGTGCGGTGTCATTGATGACGCAAAAGAGATTAGCATCAGCACAACTTCCCCAACTGACTGTCTTAGCAATGGCTCTGAGATGGCTCATCGACAGTCAATAATCCTGCGACGGTAGTGACGGTTGGTCTTGCTGGCTTGTGTTGGGCCCTGCTTGTTGTTGAATGGGCCTTGTGTCTGGGTGTTGGCTAGGCCCTGCAGTTTGAGTTACAATGGGCCCCACCGTCTGTTCTTGCTCTGCCTCTAGTGTCTCACCAGCACTTTTCCTTGGGGCTGGTGGCTTTAGTAGTTCAGCGAACGAAGCATTTTGGGCTCTTCTAAGAACGTCATTGGTGTACCCCAGAATACCAGCACATTTGCATAGCTTCCTGATGAGACAAGGGAAGGGCAATGTGAACTTCCCTATCTTGCGTTCTTCAAATCGTCTCAAGATATCCATGAGATACAGATGAGGAAGGTAAGCATTAGTCTTTACCATCAATATCACACTTCCTCTTGCCACATACATTGATATTCTTTTTAATCCTCTCATGGGGAAGATGTGGTAAGTGCCAATCTTGAAGTATATCCTTTCTTCCAATGTCAACTCTCCATATGTCTTGTCCTCTTTGCTGTACGCCCTGTCCAACCAAAGTCTTTGCACATCAGCATCAGAGCAAGTGGATAGGTGAGCAACTTTTGGCCCTGTATTTAGAAGGTTCAACACTTCTGCAATGGCCTTGGCAGAAAAATCTACAGACACACCACAAATGTCAACTATGGTGCCTTCTTCCTTATTATGTCAAAATTGGTATGTTTCTCCTAAGTACTAGGCACCACTTTCAGAGAGGATAGGCCATAATGGAGACCCTTTGAGTTGGTTCCTAACAGCCTTAGGAGTGAATTTCGTGAAAGGTCCAAAGTTTCATTCCATGATCACAGCTGCTGACGTGGACCTTTCTCAAATAGCTTGGACACACTTTGGGGACAACATGAGGTGTTGTCCCTATTCAGGCGCTTCAGCAGCTCCTCCTTTCGCTTGTTCTAACTGCATAGTAACAGGAATATCTTAATGGATGCTAAATGATTGCGCCTCCTACTTTGCATGTTGTTCAGGAGACACTTGTCCTCTACCTCTCCTAGGTTGATTAGACACACCTTGAGAGGGTCCTTCTTGTTTTTCATGTTTAGGGGCCATTTGCAATCACACAAGGCCGACCATTAGTAAGGTTGTTTACAAAATTTAAGTTATATCTTACTTTTGTCTTAATGAATGCATTTCTTATTTCATGTGATCCAAAGTTAGAAAATCTTGTGGAAATGTTCCCTAAGAGTTTTAATATTGGGCCCCTTAATTTGATTAGGTGTTTTTAAAATTTAATTTCCTGGTGTAGGTGAGGAGATAAGATTGTTTTTGGCACATGTTTATCATCATTTTTTGTAATTAATTACCCTTTATAGTATCCTTCAGATGAATTTCAAAAAATTTATAAGCAATTTAGAGTGTACCCCTCCCACATGACTATGTTGAACACTCCGGGTTCAAGTAGGTTCTTTCAGAATAATAATCAGAGTGCTAGTGAGCGAGTTATGGCTATTGGGACAAGAGGTGTGCAAGTCGTGAGTTGTAGAAGAAGATTTAAAAAATTCCCCTACGTGAACAGTTGAAAATGNGGGGGGGGGGGGGGGGGGGGGGGGGGGGGGGGGGGTCTAAATATATAGTCGTGTGTGACGCAATATCACGTACGCGATAGCATGACCATGATATCACATCAGACATGATAGCGCATACGCAATATCATGGCTTGTTTAAAGTAGGGTACTTAGAAAAATTGATAAATTTCTAAAATTCTAAACTCAAAAATGAAGCACTTGAAGTTGGTGTAAAAGGTTTAGAGTAATATTAAATAGTCTTGAAGACACAAAAAATATAATGGTGTAGAATCTAGCAATGGAATGCATGAATCAGATGAGGAGAAAGGACACATGTTGGTTCATAGGAATGTTTGAACTAGAAATATAATGAGGGAAAGAGTATTGTAATTCTTGGAGGGTATAAAATGATGTGATGTTGATGTGTTGTGAGTGTAGATTACAAGGGTTATGCAAGTGGATCCTCCCCAAAGTAGGTTCCAACCTATAATGCCCTTGCGTAACCACACCTTAAAATGTCTGTAGGCACTAGAAGGGTTAAATGTAATTCACACCAATTCCACAAAACACACATATGTAGATACCACTGTGATGAGGTATAAATTCAATGCTACATAAGACACGAGTCACAACTTCATGAATAGTGAGATGAGGTGAATTGTAGAAGGGATTGCAGAGATTGGGACATGAGGTAACTGGCTTAGGGCATAATGAATCCTCAGTGTAAGGCATGATTAATGTGTCATTAACCTGTCACTTAAAAATTAGGACCAAGTTCATTCCTTTGATCAATGACATCGCATTGTTTTTTCCCATGGTGGACATTCATAAGAGGATCATGATAGTAAGGTGTATGATCACTTGGTGTTTCATTCAAGGGAGGAGTGATTTAAAATTTCTTTACGGCACTTTTGTCTTGATCTTTTCTCTTTTTTTTTTGATGGAATGAATGCTTAAGCCAGAGAAGCCACCTACCTTCATGCATGGGTGCATGTCTTTCTAGTGGGAACCCCTAGAATAGCATTGAGTTTCCTTGATTGAGTGCCTTTTGATTACTCTTACTCCCATTTTTCATTAGATCTACAAGGATCTTAGTACAACCAAGCTGCATGATAACTCCTATAGATATCACCAAAGAGAATCCACAAGTCCCCTTGAGGTCACACCCTGGCCATTCCTGCTTAGTCCATCCTTCTTTGCTCTAGGTATAATAAACACAAGGTTACTTTAAGTTTTAATGATTAGGAACATCATTGTACCTAGGGTAGAACCTCTTATTAATGGAATGGGTAGGTGGATGTTATGGGCACGTTGTTCAAGTAATTAGTCACCTGAGACTTAATAGCAGAGAACAACACCTCAACCAATGAGTCACATGAGTGCTTTATTCATAGATGAGATTACTCATAAAAAGATAAACAGACAAAAAGATAAAGCAATAAATTAAAAGGTGAAAAACTGGAAAACAAAAAGTTGAAAAATTAAAGAAACAAATAAAATTTATTAATCTACTATTATTAGAATGGAGGATACCCCCCATAGCTAAACGGTTCAGCATGGCTAGAATTAATAAATGGAAGGTTTGGATCCAAGCATTTTGGAAACATTGAAGTCCGATCATATCCAAACCATCGGGTGTCTTTTGAGGTGGTGGTAGGAATATACCCAAATTGGGGTTCACACACTTGATTGTAGTAGGCATAGTGAGGTAGATTATAAGATGTGGTTATGTGATAAGGAGCTAACCCACTATGGCACTCGTGACTATAAGATGGTATGCAAGGATTGATATGTCTTCCTTTGTGGCTAGATTCACTAGGCTGCATGGTTGTTGGAGTATTGATTGGTGGCCCTGATAAAGTAACATGAGGTGCTAGGTTCGAAGAGGAAGATGCACCACAGTGTTGAACTTGTGCTGAGTTGGAGGGTGCAGTGGTTTCGGAATTGAGATGTCCCTTTCAATGGTCACGTCTAAAGAAGGGACACCTTTGGTGAGGTGGGTTTCAATTATTGTTGTTAGTAGTAGCACAAGTAACATTCATGGGTTAATGCTGTGGTGCAAACCCTTCAAGTACAATTGGTGGTAATGTAGAAGGAGGTGAAGGATGAGAATATTATTGTTGAGGAAAAGTGTAAGATACATGAGGTGGCGACCTTGGCGAAGAGCGTATGAGTGGATAGTAGTCTAAAAAATGATAACAATGAGGTGAAGTAGAGGATGATGATCCGGTTGGAGAAATAGGATGTTGAACATAGTAAGCATTTGGCATTGGGACATACAAAGGATATGGTCAAGTTGGTGATGCCTTCCCCCATGACTGGGGCTTTTGCCATTGTGGTTGAACCCAATATTTCTGTACGAAATCTAGGTGTAACATTCCTCCCTAATGCTCATGTAAATGTGACAAAACTAGGCATTGGCCTTTGGGGTGATCGTATAGATAGACATTACATTGATATGGGAAGTTGGCAATTGAGTTCTTATTCTTATTATCTTCTACCCTTTGTTCTGATTGTTGCGTGGTGTCCTATCTTGTTTCTTGATTTGGCATAGTTGTGGCTCTACTATTGCTAGCATATTCTCCATATTTTCCATGCACCCACTCCGTCATCTTATTAATTTTTTCCATGATTTCATCTAGTGATTGTTGCATTGGCAAAGGTAGAAATGCTTGCACTTCCTCTAGGTGAGTTGATTTCTCCTCTTTATGGATACGGACCTTTGTTAAGTCGAGATTTTGGTCCCATTGAGAGCTTTCAACATTCTCCCATTTAGCCATTTCTCCTTCTTCTTTTGCTACCCGCTTAATAAGCTCTTAGAGTTAATGGGTTTGTAGCTTGTATAGTTGACCTCAGGCATACATCCCTAGGCTTTCCCTTATTTCATTACGGAGCCCATCTATGATATGGTACACTAGCCTCTCCTCAGAGAACCCATGGCCTGGGTAGTTGTTTAACAATGCATAATATCTTTCTTCTAAGGCCATGTCCAAGGGTTCATGTTGCTCTTGTTTCCACTCTTGGATTTTTTTCCTCAAGGCTCACACTCTTGCATAAGTTTGATATCTTTCGTTGAAGAGTTCTACCATTGTTGGCCAACTACGGATTGATTTTGGTTTTAACGATCTGTACCACACTTTTGCTTAGCCAACAAGTGTTATAGGAAAGAGCTTAAGTTTTTGCCACCCATTATCAATATTGTTCCATACACAGGAATCGTAGAAGGCTTGTAGATGATGTTGCGAATCTAAATCATAGCCTCCGGAAAACTTAGGAAAGTTGTTTAAGTCAAGCTTGTGTAGATGGCTTTTCTTGTGATGGCTGCAGGATATTTGAATGGCCTCTTGTATAGGCATTAGGCTCTTAGTGGCCAGCAGGGGTTCATTGTCACTAAGTGGGTTGTGAGTTTGTGCATTGGGACGATGTTGTCCTTGTTCATGTTGGCGTTCTCAATTTTCTTTGTGAGCTCGGATTTTAGTTCTACACCAATCCCTTGAAAGATAGTCATCCATGTCACAATCTAACATTGAAGGAGTAGAGGAAGAGAGGGAACTATAAAACTCATTATGACTTTTGTAAGTCTTCCAATCATCCCCAAATAAGTTCTTGTTAGTTATCGAGAAGGTCCTAGGCCTTTCAGGCCTCCTCGTTCTATCGGATGTCTCATCCTTACTAGAGGTGTCAGAGTTGGTTGGTAAGAATCCTTGAGTATCATTGCAATGTTCATGAATGTAGGGGACTCCTGCATAAGGTTGAGTACTCCAAACTTTATCTTCATCATCATAAAAGTTGTTGGTTCTCCAATGAATTACCTTACTCATTGTTGTGTTGTCAGAGTCTTGTGAGAGAGACATTGTTGTGAACTATCTGTGACTTAATTAAAATTAATTTCTTTTCTAAGAGATATATCGTGAATAATTTTTTACAGAAATCTTGTGTGATATAACTAATCTAAATAACTAGCATTCTCCCTGGCAACGGTGCCAATGATGAGTGGTGAGGTACACCTACACTCAACCATAAGAATACGAGAGTTTCATGAATGATTTGGTCAAACTCTGCAGACGGGCTAGCTATGGTATCTAGATAGTTACTTGCTGATCACAGTTTGTTGTCTTCCCACCTAGACTAGTATTTGCTTTGTCACGTATGGTTTAGTCCAGAGTGAGGTGTATGATGTAGTTTCTAACCTAGTGCTACTCTTGGAGGCAATTGGAAAATAACTTTAATTAAGCTAAGAGGAAAAGGGAGAGAGAGCCTAAGCTAGCTTAAGTGTGATGAGCATTCATTCCTTAATCATCTGTACACATCTTGTACCTCATGCACAACTACCACTAGGGTTACCAAGTGCATGGCCTACGTACACTACTAGGATACCAAGTAGTCACACTTGTATGCTCGTGTTGAGAAAGTGTTGAGAAGAACTAGTGACACTGCGGGCATGCACTGGGAGAAAGTGTTGAGAAGAACTAAAAATGAACTAACTTCTATCTACTGACTGAAAACTAACTTACTATTACTTTCCTATGCACCCCATTGTGTATTTATTTGCTCACATGGGAACCGCGATATCGCACATTCAATATCGCGAGCTAGGCCACGATATCGCTTACTCGATATCATGTACACGATATTGGGGCCTAATGAATCACAATTCATTAGGGAATATCACTCAACATGGAAACTTAATATAGGCTACTCTTCATATGAGTTAGTATAAGGAAAGTTATCTAAACTTCCAATTCAAACTAAACTCCATACACTCATAATTACCTATGAACTTAACTTAGACATTAATTTAGCATAAAAAGAATGACTCATGATACTTAACGTACTAGATAAAAATCAAAAAATAGTGCTAATGATGAATGAAGTGTCCAAAGCACACAATAAAAAATGTCATGGCACATGGATTAGGTAAGTTATATTCGAACTGGAAGACAAGATTCTCTATTGGAATCCCATGCATGTGCCACAACGAATTAAGTTCTATACACTACGAGAAGGACCTTACATGATCCACTCAAGTTTTCCATTTGGGGCTATGATAAATTTTCACCTAATAAGCCCTCAAAAACACATGCTAGTCAACATCTAGTAACTTAAATCATTCTTGGACTTCTAAGTAACCAACCATAATACTAGCACCTTTGATCAAGAACAAGCTCACTCCATTTTCCAAATCTCCTCCTTTCAACTTAGTCGGGGTGAAGATACCCATCTACCATAATACCTTGACAAGGATAAAAAAATTTTCTTCTTTTTGTAATGTTTCCTATATACTTTTTATATTCTTTATATTTTACTAATTATTTTATATATTTTCATTTCCTTCTTATTTTTATTTAGTCTTATTTGACTTCTTCGATTTTGTTCCATGGTGATGAGTGGCGAGGTACCCCTACACTCAACCATACAAAACGAGCATAGCACGCACGATCCGGTCGAACTCCGTAGACTAAATGCCTACACGCCCCATGGAACATTTGGGGTTAATCATTCGTTGTCTTCCCAGACCTACTTGTAGTTGTCACAGTGTATGGTTAAGTAAGTCTGAGGTATATGATTTTTATGGTCTTTTCTGTTTTTATGTCTTCTATGCTACGAGAGAAGGGTTGAGAAACTAACTAACTCTAACTAATGACTAAGTCTAAATTAACTAGCGTTAGCATCCTTTCCCACTTACCGTACACACCCTGAACTATGCAACTGTGGCTACCAAATGCTAATCATTACTGGGATCACCACACGTAACGCACGTGCTCGAAGTGCTCGTACTGAGGCACCTAACTAGCTTAAGCGTAATGAGCATCTATTCCTTGACTATCCATACACATCCTTAGATGCTCGTAATCAAGTCGTACTCATTCCGCATTCTAGGAGTTGAGGGTGAGAGAATCTAATCGTGATGAGCAGTTGATTCCTTGATTAGCTGTACACATCCATAAATGCTCGTAATCAAGTCATACTCATGCCGCGCTACTGCAGGGTAATAAATAACAGGTAGGAAATAACATATAATAAATCCTATTCCATGCACTGCAAGGTTTATCCACAAAGCTCATCTTTATTGCCGTACACAAGTTGCGTTCAGGTACAATATTGCTCGAATAAAGATCCGTTCACCTAGGGACTCCTACTGCGGGCACATGGAAAATATTCTATCTCTGGAGTGATCAATCTACCAGAGTTTCCCTACTTCTAGCCTAGGATGAGGAATAAGGGGAGTGCCGCCTCTTATTTATAGATATGGCGGTGGACTGCGATATCGCAGGGGATGACGTGATATCGCGGCTCATGCGAATCGCGTCTCATCACATGGAAACTACAAATTCTGAAAATTGTTGAACACAACTATCAAAGTTATGATTGATTATAAATGATCAACTTCATCCTTGGATTATGTTCTCTACTAACACTCTATCAGTTTTCTAGTGGCATTAGGTAGTGAATTCATGATATCCACCCATTCCATCTATTCCATGTGGAGTCTACATTATGGAAACATAAAGGCTCTTTCACATAAAAAACTAAAAGTAACATGTGATCTTATTACCCAATGAACTGGGAAAGAACCAAGAGGGAATGGAAAAGGTAATGACCTCAAGGAGATTTTTTGTATTCTTTTCTCAACTTTCTTCTTCAGTTCTATGGCTCCTCATTGGTATATCATCATTCCTATCATTTGCCATAAAAGGAAGCATGCCTCTATATGATGTGGTTCTTAGAAAAAAAAAACACAACATGAATTCAAAGCTTACCCCTTTGATAATCTCATGGGCTATAAGCACTAGTTGTAGGGCTAGAAAGACATATTACTTATGTGTGAAGGTACCCCTCTAAATAAGTTCCTACCTACATCCTTCTTTTCTTTTCTTCTTTTCTTGGTGTGACATCATGTCCCTGGATGTCATGGAAAACATCAAATATACCATATATTAGACATTATGCATACAGAGAAAATATACCAATGCAAAATATAAGTGATATTCAGCATTATGTATAAAGGAAATAATAGAAAAAATGCAAAAAAGGAAACAAAAGAATGCTTTATTGATATGGAAAGGTGTATTTAGAGAGTGCTTTGAGAGAGTTCCTTGGGGTTTTCTTCCTTTGACATCTATCCCTTAGAGGTAATCTAGCACTGCCACCATGGTTAGGCCTATAACTCAGCCAGAAGGATGGGCCAATCCCCTTCTTGTCCTCCTTCACCCAGCTCCTGCTACTTGCCTCTCCAAGCTCCGCAACTCCATACTAGCACGACCTCTAACCCCCAGTATAAATGCCTTAGGTCAAACCCCCAAAGGTTACCTCAAAAGACATGTTCATTCTTACAACATGCCCTTTCAGGTCTTAATCACAACTACCCTTTTGGGTCTTGTTAAGATGACAATAACATTTTTTATGAAGAGACACCATCTTCATTAGGCAACCACATCATTTGGGAATGGGGATGTGACAATCTACCCCCCTTAGGTTTTGTTCATCCTTGAACGAATCCATGTTCTTTATCTTCTTCTAGCTCCAATGCTTTCTTTCATGATTGTGTGCTTCAATAATTTGATTCCTCCTTTGATCTTGAAGTTGTCTCTTGCTTATTTTGCAAATAAGATATATGTGAGAAAGATTATATGCAAAATTACTTTCTTGATACTTATTTCATTTTCCAAGATAATGACAATAAGTGAATTAAAGATCTACTAACTACCAATCACTAGTTCTAACCAGGGTCACACAATGTGCAACTCATATATGATTATCCAAGTGAAGGTAGGGAAAATTCTTCATTTCCAACTTGCATTTCCTTAGATATTTTATTAATCTAATTGAAATATAAATTAAACAATGAATAAAATAATAAGATCTTCAAATAAAAGGAAGAGTGAGATACTTCTTGATCCTAATCAATCTTATGAATTGATGGGAGTAACTGTAATTCTACTATAAGTGATATGTGATTAGATGGTCTTGTTCGTGATGGCAAGGCTTGATCTTGATTCTTCTCAACTTCTTCTTTAGAAATCAACTCTAGTAACTTGGTAACTTGAAAGAATCAAGTATCATACCAAATATAATCCAAAGTCTCAATGAAGAATGTTGTTGAACCATCTTCATTAATCATTGTAGTATAATTTGTAAACTGTGGTTCTTGATGAGTGCTATCCATCAACATCATATGTTCTTGAATTCTAGAATCTGAATTATCTACTGAAAATTCAAAGTAAGTAGAATATGCACTGGATAGTGGAATTGCATGCTGAATTGATGGAAACATCTTCTTCAAGTCAAGTTCATCTTCCAAAGATTCCTGTACATATCCATATTTTAGAAATTAATAAATGCTACTTCCAACTTTTGCATTGAAGTCTCCACAAAGAATAAATGGAACTGGATTGGTACAACTTAGGGATAACTTCTTCTTCAAACTTTCTTCTATTTGGTTAATCAAGTATGCTCCTTGACAAAGTCTAACATCTGAACATGTTGGTTTGGCAATTTAATGTGTGTTAACCATGCATACACATCTTCCTAATAGATGAACTTTTAGAATCACTGCTAGGGCTATGTGATTTTTCTAAAATCTTGACTGTTCTTTCTTTCCCATTGCTTGAAGTTCTGGAATTTCAAAAAATCACATTTTCTAAACTCCATTCAAATCTTTGTACCAATTCAAACTTGGCTTTTTTTTATAAAAGATTGCACAACCATCCATGTTGTAATTCCTACAATATGCTAATATATACGGCTCAAAAGAAGAACTTCCATAAGAACCTTTTTGCTTATAAATACCTTTGTATCCCATCTTTTCCAAATATGGTTGAAATTGATATAAAAATTTCCATGGTAAGATTTCTTGTAAGCATAAGAAATCAACATCCAAATCTTTTAATTCTGCTAAGATACATGGGTATTAATATTCGTGCCAATCCAAGGCCCATGATGGACATAGAAGATATTGTTTCTCACTCACTAGGGATCTTGTAAGCACATTGTATGTTGCAACTTTCATTTCTATTCTTGGATTCTTGTCTGGATCATTTCTCTTCATGAGTATCATATTCCTTGTTGAAACAAGATTTTGTGTCTCCATGTTATTTTGTCCTATGTTTTAATTATAGGATGGATTAATATACCTTTTTCTTGATGGTTGAAGATTGTTCTATTTCTTAAACTAATTCTCCAACTAATACATCAACTATTCATTAACTAATACATCAACTAATAATCAACTACATCAACTAATAATCAACTACATCAACTAAATAACTAATAGTTAACGACATCATATAATTCTAGTAATATGTAACTATATTATCTAATTTTAGTAATATATAATTACATTACCTAATTTTTAGTAATATTTAACTATATTATTTTTGATAACCTTTCTACCCCCCTTGAGAACACTAACTCCGATAGTGTGACTAATAACATGTCATAGTGATCTTAAGACTATCTATAAGAGTTATGTACTAAATCTTAAAAATGTTGAATTTATAATATCATTGAATTATAGGGTTCCTAGATAATAAATCTAACCCCACCATTGAGTTCAAAAGGGTAAAAAATGTTAGAAATGACTATTTATATGTTGAAAATGGACATCGTATGCTCAAGTTGTGTGAAAATTAAACTTTTAATGATCTCAAGGCACTATATTGGGCAATGAGTAAAACCTAATTTTTGGGATTACTATTGTGTCTAGAAGGTTGAAAACTATAGGAAACGACTCTTCATTTACTAAAAAAGGCTTTCGAAATCAAAAGTTATGGCTTTTGGAGTCTAAGACATTTAGCGCGAAAAATAAGACTTTCTGAGAGGTCATCCATCCTAGTTCTACTCCAAAGTAATTGTTCTTAATTGTGAAATTGTTATATCTATTGCTACCACCATGCAAAATTCTAATTTTGAAAATTATTTTTGCAAATTCCTGATTTAAACTAACAGTTTAATGATGAAGATTTGAATTTTCTGTTAATTGACGAAAATTTCAAATTTTTTTGTTAATTGATAAGTAATTAAAATATTTCTATTATATAACGGAGAATTTGCACGACGTTGGAGGTAGTGATGAGCAGCACGAGAGGAGTGATGAGCACAACGTTGGAGGTAGTGATGAGCAGCACAAGAGGAGTGATGAGCAGCACGAGAGGAGTGATGGGTGACGTGGATGGTAGTGATAGATGGCACGGGAGGTAGTAATGGGTAGTGTGGATGGCAGTGATGGGTGGAGTGAAAGGCGGTGATGGATCGAGCAAAAGGCAATGATGGGCGGTGTTGAAGCAGCAGCGATGCAATCAATTAGCGATGAAGAATGTGGTGAATATCACGGATGAGGGTTTTCATTTTGCAGAAGTAGCAAGGAGTAACAAGTAATGCCGCAAAGGCTAGGCTGATGGAAGTGCATGAGGGCAAGAATTTCATAGGCTATGTAGGTAGGCGAGGCGGACGATGCAAGGGAGGTAGTTGTTAGCGGGAAGCAAGTGTTAGTTGAGGGCAGTGGCCTTGAGAAGGGGCAACATGGCCAGCCCCTACAAACAATGGTTGCATGGTTTGCACTTATTATTATTTTTTAAAATTTGCACAGAGGCTATAGAGCTATAGAGGCTATAGAAACTTTAAACATCAATATCTCCCAAATCGTAAGTCCGATTTAGACGAAATTTGTATCGTTGGAATCATCTCAACAAGTACTACGTGTTGGACATAGTTGTAGATTTTAAAAAGGACCAAGCTAGCCTATTTTTTTGAACTAACATTTATAGGATGACATATGGTAACTTAAATTCTTCTAGATTACTAGGAGAATGAATTTTAAGAAAACAAGATCAATTCAGGTCATGGTTACTAACTTTCTTGAAAGAAATTCAACAATAACCCTAATCAATTAATAATTATAGTATTAATATGGGTAAGAGTTACCTGGACTAGTGTATCATTATCTTACCAACATTTTTTTGTAATTGATGAAGCTTGAAGAGGTGTGATCAAATCTTCATCGGCTAATGATATCCATGAAAGAAATTTTGTTGGTTGCTGAGATCTAGATGCCTGATCCATTGTTCACAAAGTCAATGGAAAGGTATCTTCTAACTTGCATTACAAATATATGGTACATTTGGTGATGTTCAATGGCTTTCCATGTGTTGTGGCTTCAAGGTTCATCATCAAGTTCATGGTTCTAAATGGTCCTTGGGTCATGGTTTGCTCTGATACCAATTGTGACATCCCATCCTTGGATGTCATGACAAACATCAAATATATCATATATTA
>MNCI01001816.1:321901-340462 GCA_015680685.1 Gnetum montanum | reverse complement strand
AGGCGACCGCCAGCACTATGAGCAATTCAGGTCTCATCAATGAGGAAAAATCAACAATCGATGAGGTGGTGAATAGGACATCCTTACCACTTCAAAAACTTTAATTTGAAATTATGGCCAAGGTTGATCAATTATGGGATTACATGGATAGCAGATTTCAAGCTATCCTAAAAGTTGCTAAAGAATCCAAAGAACAAGGTAGTAATCATGACTATAGGAGATGTAAGAAAGTTGAATGTGCCTATCAAAAAGGTAAGGGCAAGATTTTTGTAATAGAAGAAGTTCAGGGAAGAAAATTATATTATGATGATGGGTGTGACATCTAATAGTATGAACATCCTAAGGGATGTTACCCCATAGTGTCACACTTATAGGAATTTGGGGTGTATGCTTTGAATCCATGACTTACACAAAGGCAAAACCCCAAGAGATTACCTTATCCTCAAGGTAATTCTAGGTAGTTTTACCAGCAACAACAGTATTATCCAAGTGGAACTCCATCACAACCATATGAGTAGTATCAATAGCGCTAGCAACCACAATCATGGATGCTAACACCACCAAGGCAAAAATACCCTTATAGACAACTTGATCCATATGGATATTACATTCAACAATCCTTACCTTCATGTGACTCCTCCAGTCATGTTTCTAATTTCCAATCTTACTATCACCCTTCTAATTATTATGAAACTCATTCTCTACATGTAAGAAGAGATACCACCTCTTACCCTTATCTTTCTTCTATTCCTACACATCTTCCTCCACCTTCAACACAACTACCACTTACTCCATCTATGTAGGGTGAACAACCAACTCAACTAGAACAATGCAACACTATTAGGGCCATTAATCTATAACCAGTTCATCAATCAAGTGGTTTGGACACTAAATTAAAGAAAGACCTTTCTTCCAACCATGTAGTCTACCTAAGCCCTCAAATACACTTGCGATTGACAACCATGTTCCTCCATCTCCCTCTATATCAAATTTCTTTGAATTCCCTTCAAACCAATCATCACCTAGGATCCATACTATGATGCTTACTCATGCCATATTTTATTATAGCTATGCCAGAAACCTTCTTAAGAAGTTAGCGGATCCTAGAAGTCCTTTAATTTATTTGCAAATTATTGGGAATGAACCATGTAAAGCTCTTCTTGATTCCAGTTCCAGTGTCAACCTAATCTCTCATGAGATGTATACTACATAGAACCTACCTCCTCTCAAGAAGAGTAATATCATATTAGAATTGGTAGATCAATCCATCACTATTCCTTTGGGACTAGTGGAAGACATTGTGACCATTGTCTGTGGGTGATCTTATCCTACTGATTTCCTAGTGATCAAGGTGGAGAACTGCAAATGGGACTTTCCAATCATCATGGGAAGGACATGGCTAAGCACCGTTGATGCAAGAATGGGAATCAAAGATCTTTCATTGGAAATATCTAAAAAAAATGCATTCAGGAAGATTGAGAAGTGAGTTCCATGCATCATGTATAGCAATATAGGATGCAATTATGTGCAAAAACTCTAGGTAGTGAAACGAGCATCCATCTCTACATGCAAGCAGTGTGCACCATAAGTAAAAACCCAAAGGTATCTATATGCAATAGCCACAAAATAGGAAGGCACCCAGTGGCTAACCATTGATTCCAAAATTAGCACACTTTGCATGGAACCAACTAAGAGCTTAACATGTGCATATGTCACACGTAGGGATGAACTAGAGTAAGTTCATCACCAACTCTCTAATGATACAAATGATAATACCTATTGGGGAGTGTTGGAACTTCCTAAAAATTTCAAGCAAGAGCCCCTTGAACTAAAAATGCTACTAACTAGCATGGAATATGTGTTCTTAAAAATTGGGAAGCTAGTCATAATCAATGCAAATATTGTTCCAAAATAGAAAAAGATGTTGTTGAATGTGGTTGAAAAATGTTAGCAACTTTTGCCTAGTCATATCCTGAACTCAAAAGGATTGATCCTAGGATATGCCAACATTGCATCTACACTAATCCAGCCATGAAGCCAAAGAGGCAGCCATACAGGCAATTGAATCCCAAACTAAGTAGATCATCAAAGAGGAAATCGAACAACTCCTCAAGGTAGGGTTCATTTATCCCGTTGCGGATAGTAAGTGGGTTAGCCCACTCATGATTGTGTCAAAGAAAGAAGACAAGTGGTAGGTCTGCATCAATTTTTAGCTATTGAATATGGCAACATTCAAGGACCATTTTTCATTGCCATTTGTTGCTTAGGTGTTAGACACAATATTTGGGCATTGCTACTACAATTTTTTAGATGGTTATAGTGGCTATAACCAAATTGAAATTGCACCAAAGGACTAGGCCAAGACAATATTCATGAGTCCTTGGGGAACTTTTTCATATCATAAGATGCCTTTTGGTCTATGTAATGCCCATGCTACATTCCAATGCTTGGTCCTTAGCATTTTTCAATAGTAGATTGGTAGTGGCGTGGAAGTCTTCATGGATGACTTCTCCACTTATGGAGATACATTTGAGTAAGCCCTGTACCACCTTGAGCAAGTGCTAAAAAGATGTGTTAAAAAACATTTGTGGCTTAATTACCAAAAGAGTCATCTAATGGTCCAAGAAGGCAATGTATTGGGGCATCAAAGCTCACAAGTAGGAATTGAGATAGACCCTAAGAAAATAAGGGTCATCCAAAAAATAACCCACCAACCAGAAACTATCAAAGATGTTTGATCATTCCTTGGACATACTAGCTACTATTGATGATTCATAGAGAATTTTTTTGAGATCAGAAAACCATTGGTGGAGCTGACAAAGAAAGATGCTCCATTTGTCTAGACCAAAAAATGTGAATAAGCATTCCAATAACTAAAAGAAAAAATTGTAGAAACTATAATTCCACAAGCACCTAATTGGTCTAGATCATTTCATGTTATGATGAATGCATCAAATTATACCTTGGGAACCATGCTTACATAGATGGATGACAAGAAATGTCCATATTACATCCACGACACTAATTAAAGCATTGTGGATGCACAACTAAACTACACCACTACAAAAAAAGAACTAATGATAGTGGTGTTTGCTCTAGAGAAATTTAGGCACTATGTGCTTGGATACAAAGTGTCTGTGCACACAGACCACAGTGCGATCCACTTCCTGATGAATAAGCCAATGGTGAGCCCATGTCATATGGTGGCTAGTGATCTTACAAGAATTCAATCTTGCGATGGTAGATCGAAAGAAAATCAAGAATGTGGTTGCTGAACACTTGTCTCAGTTAAAATGGGACAACAAAGAGGAGTAAAACCCACTATTTGATATGTTTCCTGATGAACTCCTCTTTGTTGGGGCTATAACTAAACAATTTCCCAATGAACCTAAATGGTATGATGGAATTCTCATCTATCTTCTCACTTAGGAGATGCCACAAGGGTTGGAGCACTAGAAGAAACAACAGTTTCTTCACTAGGTAGAATGCTTCATGGAGATCAATGAACACATCTACAGGGTGTGCACTGATGGCCTAGTTTGATGATGTGTCCCAAATGCTAATCAACTACACATTCTCTAAGATGCTCATAAAGGTCCTTATGGGGGCCACCATGCTGGGAGGTGCATGGATATTAAAATCCTGATGGTAGGGTACTATTGGCCAATAATCTTCAAGGATGCTCATCAATATGTCTGCTCTTGTGAATGATGTCAACAAGATGGTGGAATGACTGCTCAAATGAAGGGACCTCAATAATGGATTCAACCACTAGAACCCTTTGACATTTGGGGCATTGATTTCATAAGTCCCATCACACCTATGTTAAAAGAAAAGGCATACATCATAGTCACTATTACCTATTGTATGAAATGGGCAAAAGCAACAATAATCACCAACTGTACATCTTCTACTACTACTCAATTTGTACAAAAAAATGTTGTAAATAGGTTTGGTGTGCCACGTGCATTAATTTTTTATAATGGAACTCACTTTATAGGCACTATTTTTCAAAAGCTCATGCAATGCTTGGGGTTTGAATAGTGGAGGTTACCAATAGGGAAATCATAAGGATTCTAACAAGAACTATTAGCAAATATAGAAAAGACTAAAGCACAAAACTCAATGATGCCCTTTGGGCCTACCGCTCAACATGAAAACTTCTTATAGACTACTCTGCCTATGAGCTTGTGTATGGAAAATTACCAATGCTTCCTATTCAATCTAAGCTCCGTACACTTTCAACAGCCTATGACTTGACCTTGACTTAAGTTTAGCACAAAAAGAAAGATTAATGAATCTCAACTTGATAGNACTTTTCCTTTTGGGGCCATGATGATCTACAAACCTAAGAACCTAGACAAGAAAAAAGTGGTCAACGTACCACAAGTCAAACCTTTCCAAGAGCATAAGCCAGCTAATACAACAAACACCTCATCGGATGGACAACCATGCTTAATATTTCAGATCTCCTCATTTCAACTTAGTCATGGGAGAGATGGCCATCTATGCTAACTATATAAGTAGCACCTTAGTTTTATAACTTTTTGTTTTACACATTCTTTATTTTACACTTTTTGTTTTCTACATTATTAATTTTTCAAAGTTTTTGTTTTACAACATCATTAGTAAATTTTCTTTTCTTGAATATTTTATAATATTTTTATATATTTTTTTCTTTATTAGGATGTGATTTTCTTATCTTGTTTTAATAATAAGTGTCTTATTGCCAACTGGGTATAGTGTGAATTAATTGATGTGGATACATATTATCTAGTTATTTGATTGTTGGTGTCTAGATTCTAGCTTTGAATTTTGTTATTAATAATGAGAACATGGTTACTTTTCATGCAACAGGTAGTGAGTCCAGAACATCCACCCATCCACAAAATCTATGGTTTTTCTTGTTTTGGAAATGTGCAGTCCCTTTTTCATTAATAAAACTATAACAAATGTATGAATTTGGTAGTTTCTAGATCTAGAAAGGATTCAAAGATTTGAATAGGGTATGAATTCAAGGGTATTTGGTATTCTTTATGCTTTTCTACTTACCTAGTGTTGGCAACCATTTGGGACGCGACCACCAACGAGTCTCCTCAAATAGGATTTAGGTGCTTGCTAGTCTTTGGCAACACCAAGGCCAAGATACCTCCAAATAGACTCAGTAGTTAATGTGAGTATGTGTGTGTGCTGTTGCGGTGTGCAGTTGTGAAAAATGAAACGATTGCATTGTGTGTAAACTACAAATGACTTATCTTAAAGAGATTCAGCCAACTTTGCCAAGTACTGTGAGTTGTTGAGAGTTCCTATTTTGTTCAATTTCCTAGTCTACGCGGTCCTTATAATACCTACTTGTAACAAATAAAATTTTTCAAAAACATTTGAGCACAACTTTGTGAATCTACTTCTAATTTTTCCCAGAGAAAGAGATAGTTCCACAAGAAAACTAGAAATAGAGCAAGAAACAATGGAAATATACAGAAAAGAAAGCAGATTTGTGTTAAGACCTCAAATGTTTAAACAAGGTAAAATGATATGAGTAAACACTTCGCAATAAAGCTATTCCAAATTCAATAACTACGAATTGTTCAAACTTCTAAGGCTCAAAATAAGCAATTTCTTCAAGACAACCCAACTATGTTACCAAAAATTGTTACGTAAACTATCACGTACGAGACTCCATTTTGGCTAGATAATGGACATCAATAATTCCATTCAATAGAACCTTCAAAAGACTTAACAATTTTTGATTGAAATACCATAGAGATTCACTTTAAAGATAAAAGAAAGCTATTCTTGTCCCATCAAAATACCAAAGATTTTCTGAACCCTCTTGACTATTGAATCATTCAATAGCTTGACTACAAGCAGAGGCTCTCTTACAACAATCCCAATAGTGGTTCTTATACATTGCACAATAATAAAATTCACTACTAAAATGCTCTTAAGGCCTTTAAACACAAGTTCTTCTACGGCAAAATTTTAATAGAAAATTTTAATTATGCAACAAGAACAATAAGAGCAATCTAAAAATCCCAAAATTACTTGCCAAGGATGATACTATCTAAACCACTAGCTAAACAATTTAAACAAAATAAAAATAAAACATAACTCACAGGACTATGACAAAGAGGCTGGAATCTTTTCTTTAGCCAGTCATCTTACAAGCAATCTTTCAAGATTTCTTCTTTACAAATGCTCTTCTAAGAGCCAAAGTGAGTGATCCCAAGTGTGAGCTAGTAGTCCCTTCTCCTAGTATGTGATGATCCTCTTCTAACCCCTGAAGCCTTTTTATAGGGTTCAAAAGGTAGTTACATACTTTAAAATATCTTAGATAACTTCTCTCCCAAGTAAGGAAGTTATAACTTGCCCAACAAGTTAGGAGACCTTACTTGCCCAACAAGTTAAGAAGTTGGGAAGTTAGGAGAAAATCATGCTAATATTGGCATGTGTCTTTACACATTTTACAAATAATCCTTTCATAAGTCTCAAAAAAACAAGGTCTTCATACTATAGAAGCTTCATTCAATTGTTATTATATATTTTTTTAAAGTTTCCTATTGTTGAATATCATTAACCATCGATACTCTAGTAATTTTATAAACAGGTGGTAATAAGAAGATCATTTAGCATATACCTTAGTGTAAACGTGAGTGAAAGCGACTGTACGGTCTTTGGCTTTACAAAATAAATCATCTTCATCTTCCCTGCACTATATTTGTTTTTGTTATTTCCTTTGAACCCATGTTTCATAAATTTCTTCGTGGATAATAAGTAACAGTTGCAAGAACGATGGGAGTAATCAGCTGGTTCATTTCTTTCCTTTCTTGCCTCTGCGCGAAACCCATAGCAACAGACACATGCTCTACGCAAGATCCAAGCACTATTTCAACCAAAACCATATGTGAACTGCCACCGTGAAAGGAGGCTCTACTGTAGCTGATGGATTAAGTGGAGGGCTGGAATCGATTATCCATGTTACTGGGCCTCCATGACCATGGCGTTTATCATGGTGACCTAGGAAGACCAAAAATTTGATTGCCACACTGCTGGTAGAGTGAGCCAGCTGCGGTGGAAGCAAACATAGACACGGGTCCAGTTGAGTTTCTAAAAATGCCATCCTCATTGATATGAGCACCAGAGCTAATAAAAAATTGAACAGAAGGCCCATCACAAGAACATTTAGCATCGGTTTCTTTAACTTCAAATATTGTGCTTATGACAGGACTGATTTTACGTTCTCTGTTCGAACGTTTCTTCAGCTGTACCTTTAATTGCATGCGACACTGAAATCCAGTGCAGTATCTGTGATACATAAATATTTTGCGCTTTTGGAGCTTTGGTAGATTTGTTATATCTTTACAGCTACACTAGAAGCAGCTATGGCATTCGTGATGGGAGTATCTTGAAATCTTCGGGCATCCACTTTTTTTGGAAGTTTCCCGAAAGGTGCTGTCTACGGCGTTTTAGGTGAGCATGTTGGTATGCTTCCTGTAGAAGTGTTCCTTGATGTCGGTGAGGTCACCCAGAGCTCGCACCAGGTCATGGTGGATGCAGTTGGGCTCAGGACAGATGTGGATGCACTTGTGCACCTCCTTGCTGGTGTGTTTCCTTAGCTTCCAGGGTAGGTTTTGGCCACGTCGGTGTAGTTGCAGGTTCTAGTTTCACTGGAAACCCTTCTGGCGTATGTTGCACATAAATTTGCTGGTCGCCATGAGAGTCTTGGGCAACAACACCATCACCCCTACGTCTGAATGCCACCTGCGACAGTGGCAGCTACTACCATTGATGGATGTCACTGTAGTGTGCGGATGAGGCACTGGCAACCTTACCATGGAACATATCAGACTGACAAATTGAGACTCTTTGTAGGATCAATGAGAATGTCTTTTGAGTTTTCTTAACTCATAAAAATTTAACCATTGAATATTGCAAAACTGAGCCTAACAACAGTGCCCATGAAATACCAAGGATTAATAGTTTAATCAGTGAAGGCCTCCTTCATATTTCGATTGCTCAATCTCATTCTTCTCCACCTCTTCGAGGATAAGTCATAAGGCGCTCTTTTCCAATTTTATTTCGTGCATACCAACAACATCAACCCCAGATTTTTAAATTTGAGACTTTTCCAATGGTTTTAAAATAGATTTTTTGTTTATGCAATTATTTTAAATATTTCCTTTTTCGAATATCTTCTTTTGTTGTTCCATGAAATGGCCAAATGTTGCCAACATTTATGCCCCCTGAAAAAGGCTTAAGAAACTTATGCAACCTCATTTCAAAACTAAAACTTCCATTGAATTTTTACAGCTAAATAGAAATCCTTTTGGTAGAAAATTTCCATCAAACATAAGGTTTGATGGTATAGAAACCTCATTCCTAAGAAAAACAACAATAAACTGTACATCAACTAGTCCTTCATGGACTATTCTTGAGATGGAAACTGAATTGTGAGGGTTACTCTAATAGGAATCCTCATCTCTCTAACTGTTTCATAGGAAATTTCTGATGTGATGAAGGCTGTTCTATTCTTCTCTAGCTTAGTGGAGCTCTCAACTTAATCTAATAAAACTTTTTCTTCAGCACTCTTTTCATTCTCTTTTTCAGATGTACTCTTTTGTTCTTCCTCATTGGGTCCTTCATTTTCCTCTTGGGATACGAATGCTTCTTCCCATACCCATGATGACTCTTCATTGATTAGTTACTTTTTACTTTTCTCCTCTCCTTTGGTGCAATTTTGATATTACCCCCAAACATTAGACTCTATTTCCAAACCTCTTGTGAGGAAAGAAAATTCATTGGACAACCAAGCCATGAAAGGACACTCTTTCGGAGCTCCACATAATCTAGCTTTTATGTAAGCCTTCAACCCATGTTCAGGGCAACATCCCATCACATATGGAATAAAAGGCTTTCTCATTACGCTCCCAAACTCCATCTCCTCTTTCAAATTAGCTCTCTCTCACTTGCTCTACTCAACTTAAATTGAAAGATGAAGAAATCCTAGGCAACCCAATCCTCTTTTTATAGGTGTTAGAAATTTGAAATCCCCCCCAAGAGTCTTTAACCAAGTTTCCTTCTTTTTAGGCATTCTAACCATTTTTCACAATCCTTACTAAGTGATGGATGAGTCACCTTCTCCACTTGTCATACTTGTAAGATTCCACTTATTTTACTTGTAGGCTTCCACTTGCCTCACTTGAAGGAAAACTATTTTCTAATTGAAATAAATTTTGCTAAATATACTTACTNTGGACCAATCCATGTTGGTGTAAATTTATTCGGTTTCTTTATGTTCCATAATAGGACAAGGTCCCCTATCTTGAAAGTTCTCTTCAAAGCTTTCCTATCAAACCATCTTTTAACTTGAGAGGTATTCTGTACCAAATTATCTCTTGCTTTATCTACTTCAGCTTCTCTTTTGATAAGCAAAGTCATGAAACTTCTATCTTTATCAGGTTTTTTACTATATCTTTGTACGAATTCAAAAGCTGAGCTTATAATCTTATTTGTAATTCTTACTGGCAAACCATAGACTAAGTTATACGGTGATGTCCCAATAGCTCTCTTGAATCTAATTCGATCTGACCATAATGCGGATTATAGATAATTGATCCAATTTCCTGGATTCCCATCCATCGATTTCTTGATATAAGCGATAAGTTTTTTATTGGTAGATTCTGCTAGGCCATTTCCTTGAGGATAATAGTTTGATGAGGAAAATAAGAAAATAGATTTTTCTGATACCCATTTGATAAACTCTTCAGATTTGAAGGCAGGTCCATTGTCTGATACTAATACTTCGGATAGATCAAATCTACTTAGAATGTGATCTTCTAGAAACTTAATCACATCTGATGCTGAACTTCCTCTTAGAGCCTTTGCTTCAGACCATTTAGTGAAATAATCAGTAGTCGTGAGAATAAACATGTGGCCAGCTCTTAAAGGAGTAATTGTACCAATAAAATCCAAATCCCATTGCTAAAATGGTCTATCTACAACTACTAGCTTTAAAGGGGCTCTAGCCTTTTTAATTTTGGGCCCATGAATCTAACATTTATAGCATTTTTGGATCTTTGAACTAATGTCTTGATACATGGAAGGCCAGTAATATCCATATCGAAGTATATGTTACATAGCCAACTTAGGGGATTCATAAAATAAATTCAAATGATCATGAAATTGTTCTAAAATGAAACTAATTTGATCATTATGAACACATTCCAATAAAACCCCTTGAAAATCCTTTCTATATAATATACCATCTTTAACAATGAATCTTCGTGCTCTTTTGAAGAAAGCTCTTATTCAACTTGCAATTAAATTATTTGGGATTTTCCTTGTATTAATAAATTTGAGAATTTCATCATACCAATTCTCTTCATGGGTGTCAAGTGTACATACTTCACTTTCACTAGTCATTAACTTGGCTAAACTCATTCCCTTAATTGTTTTGCATATTTCCAATGAAAATCTGAAACTTTGTAACTTTATAAGCCATTTTCCTTTCTTTAATCCAATCTCATTTTGGGCTAGAAATCGCTTGACTGAAGGTTCAATTAGCATGATGTGGACTAATGAACTTTCCAAATAATACTTAAAATGTTGAAGTGCTTTGATGACTACAAATGCTTGTTTCTCTAGGTCTAAATAATTTAATTCTGAACGTTTTAACTGATATCCAAAAAATCCAATTGGTTCATCTTGACCTTCATCATCTTTTTTTGTTAAAATGGTAGCGTTAGAATCATTCGAAGCAAAAGAATATAACCAAAAATCTTCTTTAAGCCTAGGCTTCACCAAATATGGAGCCTCTTGTATAGCAATTTTAACTTCTGATAAAGCTCTCTCTGATTCTGGTGTTTTCTCTACTTGGACATCCTTTTTTAACATACGCATCAAAGGCGTGGTAATTTCAGTAAACCCGGGGATGAACTTTTTCACAAAGTTTATCTTTCCAAAGAAAGATCTAAGAGATTTCTTACTTGTGAGATGCTCAATATTCTCTACTACTTGGATTTGGGAATTGTCTATGGAAATTCCTTCCTGACATATCACATGGCCTAATAAGCTTATGGATTTCCTGAAGATACACTTCTTAGGATTCAATGAAATACCAAACTCATGACATCTATCGAAAACTTGCTGGAGATGATTAATATGATCTTATTTTTTCTTTGAGAATATTGTAATATCATCCAAATAAACCATCACAAATTTGCTTAATCAATCCTTAAATGCTAAATCCATTGCTCTTTGGAAAGTAGCTCCAGCATTTGACAATCCAAATGGCATTCTCTGGTAAGAAAAAGGTCCCCATTTAGTGATAAATGTTGTTTTGTATCTATCATTCTTATCTACCATGATTTGATTATAACCTTAGAAACCATCTAAGAAAGAATATACTTGACAACCTGAGACTTTAATCAACATCTCATCAATTCTTGGAAGTGGATGCTTATCCTTTTTTGAGTCATCATTCAGATTTCTAAAGTCTACACAAAGCCTTATATCACCATTTCTCTTTCTCACTAGAATAAGGTTAGCAAGCCATGTCAAATATCGTATTGGGTGTATGATTCATGCTAGCAACAACTTCTTGATTTTGGTTTCCATAGCTGGTTCAAATGATGGATTGAATTTCCTTTATTTTTGCTTGACTATTTTGTAACCTTTAATTAAAGAAATTTTATGTGTCATCACATCTTGTCTAAAAGCTTTAAGATCATCATAAGACCAAGAAAAATTGTCCAAATTATTTCTTAGGCATGATAACAAGTTTTTCTTGAAACTCGAATCTCTTTCATTTGTAACATTCAACATCTTTGGCATCTTGTCTAATCCAAAATTCACTGCCTCGAAAGCTTGACTATCTGAGTCTTGTATATCCTTTCTAGTAAGTAAATTTTTTTTGAATTCTTGTTCCAAGTCAATCATCCTTTTTGGAATGAAATTAGCTTTGGAATTTAATCATGTTTCAGGTATCACTTGACCATCAAATTCTTGTTTGTTTTTCATAAATCTTAGTACTTGATCATCATCTTCAAATACTTGTAAATGTCTTATATTATCTGGTATTGATGGCTAATGTTCTTCTTCAATCATGACATCTTTGTAACTTTCTATTATTTGCATATTCAATGTTAAAGCTGCCCTTGCCAAATCATCTGCTATAAGATTCTCTGCTCTGTTTATATGCTCTATTTGGCAATGTTGAAACTGATCTAACATCTTACAAGAAAGTTGCTTATAAGGTCTTAAGAATGAGCTCTTTACTACACAGTTATCCTTTACTTGTTCACAAACTAATCTTGAGTCTCCTTTTATAGTGATTGCTTTGATCTTTTTGTCTAGAGCTATTCTTATACCAATACATAAAGCTTCATACTCAGCCTTGTTGTTAGTACAAGGGAAAGATAGATGAATTGCTTTGAGAATTTCAAGTGAATCATTCCTTAATATAACTATACCGACTCCTGCACCTTTTGAATTACATGAACCATCAAAGTATAATTCCCATTTATCCTCATTCTTTGATTGTTCTTTTTCAGAACTATAATTTTCTTGGAGTGTACAAATTTTATTTTCAACACCTTCTTTTTCAGCCATTTTACTTTTTCCATTTGCAGTAATGTTATCAATCATCAAAGGTTCGCTATATATGTATATCTGATTTGGTTCTCTTTTCCAAGGTATCCACATATGAGAATAATCTATTGATATGTAACCTGAGAAATTCTTGCCCCAACTTCTACTCAATAAGAAACTATGTGAATCTAGTATATCTGCTATTTGAATAATTACTCTACTTCTGACGTGAGGTTCAGAAGAAATTTCCAATAGGACATTCGGTAATTGACCCACAATCTTCACTCTACTTTTATCCACTTGAACAATCTTTTTATTTGATTTTTCAGGAATCAAATCAAGTTTCTTACATATAGACAATGGCATTATAGTAGACGCAGCTTCAGAATCAATCAAACAATTGTGTAAGTATTTATACTTTAATTTCATTTTCAAAAGAAAAGGAGGAGCTTCCTTATCATACGAGGTCTTTAATTTCTCATCATTATTAGACACATAACTTAACTATGATTCTCTAACTCTCCTTTTACCTTTAATGAACTCTAAAGCCTTTCCTTGCTGATCTCCTATTTGAAGCAACTGATAAAAGCTAATATTGGCCTTAACATGTTTAAGGTCTTCAATCAAATCATACTCTCCATCACCAATAAAGCTTGGTTTCCTTATCCATTTATTAAAAGACTAATTTGGAGTGTTTTGCTCTACTTGATTGTCTTTACCTTTATTGTTATCTCTTCTATTTGGCTCAAAAGCTTTTCTCTTAGTAGATGAATTGGTAATAACATTTGGGGGTCTAGAAGTAGTTAATCTTTCTTTTGATTAGACATTATATCCATTTTCCTCATTATTATTACATTTTTCATCTGAAGACATATCTTCTTCAGAACTTGATAGAGAAGAAGTATCGCTAGATCCATTGGTAGAAGATTTACTTGCATAATGAACACTAGATAATTCATTATTAGATTCAATATCAAGAAAGTTGGACATAATTAGATCACTTTCATCCTCATCTTCTGCTAACTTAGTGTCTTGATGTTTATGCTTTCTACTTTTCCTTTCTTCCTTGATATTAACTCTTGTCAAGGCTTTTTCAAGCTTTACTATTTTGTTAGACATATCTCTTATTAATTTTCCTCTTTAAAATGGTACTCTTTCATGTCCTTGCTCTATCTTAACATGAGATGGACCTGGTAAAGCTTTAAATTGAGCAAAATCTTGCATAGGAATCATAACTCTTTCTTCTCTTTTTTGAATTGCAATATTTTCTTTAGGATTCAATTATTTTTCTAACTATATAGCTTCACTAAAGTAGTCATTTAGTGTAGTTAAGCCTGGAGTTCTCCTTAACAAAATTGAAATGTTGGGGTTGATAGCCTTAAGATAAGTTTCTTTAAGGATTTCTTCTGATGGTCTATATTGTCTTTGAAAGAGTCCACAAATTCATTGAAACTTGATGTTAAAATTTCTAATTAACACTTTAACTCCTTGCTTTGCTTGTATCAGCCCATAGTATAGTTGTTGTTGATCTAATTGATTACCAAACTGGGCTAANGAATACCAAATCTGAGCCATATCCTTTAGATTTGATACAAACAACCTACAAGCTTGATCTTGATGTTGAATATTTGCATGAGCTAAAGCTAACTCAAACATGTGAATATATTCTTCAACTAAATAAGCTTTTTCAGGAATGAAAGGCTCAGGCAAATATTTGTAAACTACCTTAGGGATATCATTGTAATTCTGAAATCCTAATGGTGTAACTCCTTGCTAAGGATTTGCCATCCTATTCCTTTGGATAGTTGAACTCTTAGACTGATCTTCTCTTACGAATTGATAAACCAGATATAATGGGTGATCTTCTTGATCTTCTAGTTTTCACTCCACTACTTGTTTCCAATTCAAAAACTTTCTTTTGTTCTTCTTCTAATGAAGAATCAATCTTAGAATCTAAAATATCTTTTAAAACTTTTAAATTTTCCAAACTATCAATCTTCTTGGTCATGAACTAAAAATATCTAATTTCTTAAGCCTTTATAATAACAAAGAATTTTGATGTACTAAAATTAAGGCTTATGAACTTAGAGGCTAAATTTTCAGCCATCCTTCTAGCACCAAAAGAACTGTTGGCGACCGTTTGGGATGCGACCGCCAATGAGTGTCCTCGAACAGGATTTAGATGCTTACTGGTCTTTGGCAATACCAAGGCCCAAATACCACCAAAGAGAATCAGTAGTTAATGTGAGTATGTGTGTGTCCTGTTGCGGTGTGCAGTTGTGAAAAATGAAACGATTGCGTTGTGTGTAAACTACAAATGACTTATCTTAAAGAGATTTAGCCAACTTTGTCAAGTACTGTGAGTTGTTGAGATTTCCTATTTTGTTTAATTGCCTAGTCTACACAGTCCTTATAATACCTACTTGTAATAAATAAAATTTTTCAAAAACATTTGAGCACAACTCCACAAATCTACTTCTAATTTGCCCCAGAGAAAGAGATAGTTCCACAAGAAAACTAGAAATAGAGCAAGAAACAATGGAAATAGACAGAAAAGAAAGCAGATTTGTGTTAAGACCTCAAATGTTTAAACAAGGTAAAATGATATGAGTAAACACTTCCAAATAAAGCTATCCCAAATTCAATAGCTACGAATTATTCAAACTTCTAAGGCTCAAAATAAGCAATTTCTTCAAGACAACCCTACTATGCTACCAAAAATTGCTACGTCAACTATCACGTACAAGACTCCATTTTGGCTAGATAATGGATGTCAAAAATTGCATTCAATAGAACCTTCAAAAGACTTAACAATTTCTGGTTGAAATACCATGAAGATTCACTTTAAAGATAAAAGAAAGCTATTCTGGTCCCATCAAAATACCAAAGATTTTCTGAATCCTCTTGACTATTGACTCATACAACGGCTTGACTACAAGCAGAGGCTCTCTTACAACAATCCCAATAGCGGTTCTTATACATTGCACAATAATAAAATTCACTACTAAAATTCTCTTAAGGCCTTTAAACACGAGCGCTTCTACGGGAAAATTTTAATAGAGAATTTCAATTATGCAACAAGAATAATAAGAGAAATCTAAAAATCCCAAAATTACTTGCCAAGGATGATACTATCTAAACCACTAGCTAAACAATTTAAACAAAATAAAAATAAAACATAACTCACAGGATTATGACAAAGAGGCTGAAATCTTTTCTTTAGCCAATCATCTTACAAGCAATCTTTCACAATTTCTTCTTTACAAATGCTCTTCCAAGAGCCAAAGTGAGTGATCCCAAGTGTGAGCTAGTAGTCCCTTCTCCTAGTATGTGATGATCCTCTTCTAACCCCTGAAGCCTTTTTATAGGGTTCAAAAGGTAGTTATATACTTTAAAATATCTTAGCTAACTTCTCTCCCAAGTAAGGAAGTTATAACTTTTCCAACAAGTTAGGAGATCCTACTTGCTCAACAAGTTAAGAAGTTGGGAAGTTAGGAGAAAATCATGCTAATATTGGCATGTGTCTTTATACATTTTACAAATAATCCTTTCATAAGTCTCAAAAAAACAAGATCTTCATACTATAGAAGCTTCATTCAATTATTATTATATTTTTTTTAAAGTTTCCTATTGTTGAATATCATTAACCACTGATACTCTAGTAATTTTATAAACAGGTGGTAATAAGAAGATAATTTAGCATATATCTTAGTGTAAACGTGAGTGAAAGTGGCTGTACGGTCTTTGGCTTTACAAAATAAATCATCTTCATCTTCCCTGCACTATATTTGTTTTTGTTATTTCCTTTGAACCCATGTTTTGTAAATTGCTGCATGGATAATAAGTAACAGTTGCAAGAATGATGGGAGTAATCAACTAGTTCATTTCTTTCCTTTCTTGCCCCTGCGCGAAACCCATAGCAACAGACACATGCTCTCCGCAAGATCCAAGCACTATTTCGACGAAAACCATATGTGAATTGCCACGGTGAAAGGAGGCTCTGCTGCAACCGATGGATTAAGTGGAGGGCCGGAACCGATTATCCATGTTACGGGGCCTCCATGACCATGGCGTTTATCATGGTCACCTAGGAAGACCAGGAATTTGATTGCCACACCGTTGGTAGCATGAGCCAGCTGCGGTGGAAGCAAACACAGATGCAGGTCCAGTTGAGTTTCTAAAAATGCCATCCTCATTGATATCAGTACGAGATCTGACAAGAAATCGAACAGAAGGCCCAGTGTAAGAACATTTAGCATCGGTTTCTTTAACTTTAAATATTGTGCTTATGACGGGACCGATTTTACGTTCTCTGTTCGAACGTTTCTTTAGCTGTACCTTTAATTGCATGTGACATTGAAGTCCAGCGCGGTATCTGCGATACATAAATATTTTGTGCTTTTGGAGCTTTGGTAGATTTGTTAGATCTTTGCAGCTACACTAGAAGCAGCTATGGCATTCGTGATGGGAGTATCTTCGAATCTTCGGGCGTCCACTTTTTTTGGAAGTTTCCCGAAAGGTGCTATCCATGGCATTTTAGGCAAGCGTGTCAGTATGCTTCTTGCAGAAGTGTTCCTTGATGTTGGTGAGGTCACCCAAAGCTCGCACTAGGTCATGGTGGACACAGTTGGACTTAGGATAGATGTGGACACACTTGCGCACTTCCTTGTTGGTGCGTTTCCTCAGCTTCCAGGGCAAGTCGTGGCCACGTCAGTGTAGTTGCAGGTTCTAGTTTCACTAGAAACCCTTCTGGCGTATGTCACACATAAATCTGCTGATCACCATCAAAGTCTTGGGCAACAACGCCATCACCCCTACCTATGGGTCCCACTGGCGGCGGTGGCAGCTGCTATTGCTGATGGATGCCACTGTAGTGCGCAGATGAGGTGGTGGTGGCCTTGTCATGGAACATATCAGACTAACAGATCGAGACTCTTTGTAGGGCCGATGAGAATGCCTTTCAATTTTTCTTAGCTCATAAAAATTTAACCATTGAATATTTCAAAACTGAGCCTAACAACAGTGCCCATGAAATACCAGGGACTGATAGTTTAATCAATGAAGGCCTCCATATTTTGATTGCTCAATCTCGTTCTTCTCCACCTCTCTGGGGATAAGTCATAAGGCACTTTTTTCTAGTTTTATCTCGTGCATACCAACAACATCAACCCCATATTTTTAAATTTGAGACTTTTCCAAAGGTTTTAAAATAGATTTTTTGTTTATGCAGTTGTTTTAAATATTGCCTTTTGCCAGTATCTTCTTTTGCTATTCCATGAAATGGCCAAATGTTGCCAACACCTAGGTGCATGTGTGTTTTCATGGATTTCTTACCATTCCATGTTGACCAATAAAGGAAGTTTAATAAGTCTTTACATAGTGTGGTTTTCATTTCAAAAAAATGATGGAAATTCACACCCCTTAGAGAAAATAAATAGGCTAGAAGCACTGGTGATGGGACTATAAAGATATGTTAGCCATGCCTGAAGGTCCCCTCTAACTAATGTCCTTTCTCACTTCCTACTTCTCTTTTCTTCTCTAATTGGGAATGGTGATTGTTCTATGGACATACTCTTGTGTCTTAGGGGGTGGACTAGTCTTAGAATGGTGATGCGAAGTCACTGAATGTGGTTAGTTTTGGTCTAGACTAAGGATGGATCTTATTAAGTCATTTAACCATAAAACTCACAAGGGACTTCATGTGACCTAAATCAAGAACTCCATTCCACACTCTCTCATCTATCTATGCTTTCCATGTTTCACCTCACTGCTAGTTTCATCTTCTTGTTCGATGTCATGGTTTGAAGTGTCAAAATTTTTAGGTAGTTTCTTCCTAGTTTTTGTACTTAACCTTCCATAACCATTAATCATCCATGGAGCCCATGAACTCCTCGGTTTGAAGTTACGCAATGGCAATAAAAGGCATGTGCTTGCTTTGGAGAGGACACACTTGCATATCTTTTGGTTAGATTA
>MNCI01001816.1:275798-321868 GCA_015680685.1 Gnetum montanum | reverse complement strand
CCCTACACTCAACCATACGAATACGAGCATAACACGCGTGATCTAGTTGAACTCCATAGACTAAGTGCCTACACGCCTCATGGAACACTTAAGGTTAATCATTTGTTGTCTTCCCAGACTTGTAGTTGTCACAGTTTATGGTTAAGTAAGTTTGAGTTATATGATTTTTATATCTTTTTCTGGTTTTATCTCCTATGCTACTGAGGTGAAGGGTTGAAGAAACTAATTCCTAACTTTAACTAACTAACTAACTAAGTCTTAAATTAACCTAGTGTCAGCATCCGTTCCCACTTACCGTACACACCCTGAACCGATGCAACCGTGGCTACCAAACGCTAATCATTGCTGGGATCACCATGCATAACGCACGTGCTCAAAGCAGTCATACTAAGGCACCTAACTAGGAGAGAAGGGTTGAGAGAGATTTAATTCCTAATAAAGCATTAAAATGGAAAATAGTAAATAACAATAAATAAAATCCTAATTAGCCTATTCCATGCACTGCAAGGTTTATCCAGGATGTTCATCTTTATTGCCATACACAAACTTCTGTTTAGGTACAATGTTTGCTTGAATAAGATTTGTTCACTTTAGGACTCCTACAGTGGGCACATGGAAAATATTCTATCTCTGGAGTGATCAATCTGCCAGAGTTTCCCTACCATTTAGCCTAGGATGATGAAACAAGGAAGAGCCACCTCTTATTTATAGATATGACGGCGCACTACGATGTCGAGGTGGACGTGATATCGCGGCCCATGCAATATCACATCCCATTACTAGCTAAATGTAACCACAGACAAGAGAAGGTAAGTAATAGCTATGTGTTACACATTGCACACTAATCCACAATTTTTTTGTGATTGTAGTGGGAAACATGGACTGGAAGCAGGACTATCTTCACCAAGGAAGCAACAACACCATCATATGACAAGGACTCTTCATGATCATTGAATCTTCTTCCTCTCTCTTCAATTGCCAAAGGAGTGGATGTTAGTTTTTTCTAGGTTGTTCTCTTGTCTTTTCATGAACACCCAATTTTGTAAAAGATTGTAACTCTATACACTCGGGCACTTAGGAGTCTATCTATTCCATATAAGTCAATTTGTATGTCAGTTAATAATCGCATACCTTCCTAATATTTTGTAAGAAATTTTTTCCTCTTCTTCACTTGAGGATGAGTTTTCATTTAGTCATGGGGGTATGATGAATCATGTTTTGACTGGTTTTGATATCGAATACCCAATGTCGAAGCCTTGGATGTGATGTAGAATATTCGATATCACGAGGTATATGCCAGCCTATAAATATAGTACTTGGACTCACGATTTGCACATAGTTTTGATCAATTTTTTTCATAGATAGCGAAGTTCTTGCAATTTTTTTTCTCCAAAGTTAGAATATTTTTTGAGTGCCCACAATAGGACTCTGAATGTGTATGGATCTTTGTTCGATCACTGATGTACTTGAGCATAGTAGTATGATGAGAATAAAAATGAACCCTTTTGATCATCCTTGCAGCATTGAGAATAGATTAATGTTTCCTTGATGCATTTAATATTCATGCACTTTATTTTCATGTACTTCACTTTAATGCATTTTAATTAAGAAATTAATTTCTAATTGTTAATGAAAACAACCATGACCACCTCAAGCATATGTGTAGCACTTGGTAACCCAAAAACAGTTAATGTTTGATAGCCCAATAGCACTATACGTGTTTAGGATGTGTTTGGAAAGTGGGAATGAGTACTTATGTTAAGCTAGCTAGGTAGTAGATGAATTAGATCTTAAATTACTCTACCTTTCATTCTTGTTGTAGGTGATTAAACTCACAAAACATAAAATGATAAAAATCATGTACCCTAATTACACTTAAACCATATCCTTTAGCTTCACAAGTGTAGTTGGAAAGACAACGAATGTTCTCAACACCCATTTCACTTTCTAAAGAATTAGTGCACTAGAGAACTATAGGTCCACAAAATTGGAATAGATTGCATGTAAATGCCTTAGTGATTTGTATGGTTGGGTGTAGGGGTATCTCGTCACTCATCATTGAGATAGATGGAATTGGTGGATATTGTGATCTCACTACCTCGTACCATTATATGTTGACAACTCATTAGTAGAGAGCATAATTTGAAAAGAAAAGTTGGCATACATATACAAATAACAATATTAAAAATTTCATTTAGTAATTATTAACATTTGCAATAGTAATAATTCCAAAATAAGAATGTCTCTTCCATGTACCACTCCCTACCAAAAGTGATGATGGGCCACATGGGAGAGGTCTTTAGTTAATCTTATACTTCTTGAGGTGCTTACTTCAAGAAAGAGCCAAAATTTAACTCTTAGAGCACCATATTTTGAACCTTCTTTGATTTGATCTACTTGAAGCAAGCTTCTATCAAGGTCACGTCGAGCTTTGCTTGTGGGGCTAGTACCTCATCCTAATGTGATTGTTCTATCACTACTACTTGTTCTAGAATCAAATGAATAGATTCCACCTTAGGCTCCTCCCTAAGAGGTCTTGTAGCATGGGTTGCTGATAGTTCTTCTTGGACCTATTCTTAGCCCCTTCCCATTTGTGGTCATTTGTCCCATGGCTGTGATGGTCCTCCTTCCTGTGTGTGCTTCCCCTTTGGTGCCATCTGTGGTCACAACACATCTAAGTATTAGTATATATAATGTGTAACTTATAATGTTTTGATACCTTGTTTCATCAGTTAGTTACACTTAGGCTAAGGTTGGACCATGGTAGATTGGTTATTTTATTATAATTTTATTAATTTTTAAGTTCAAAGCATTACCGAAGTTGGTTGGAAGACTTTAACTTTTCTAATTTTGATGTTTTCATGTTGGTTTCTTTGTTAAACCTCTGTGGGAGTTAGAATATTTCGAAAAACATTTTGTCAAAAATTTTAGGTGTGTGGTCCCCATGATTAAGAGCTTACCTCTAGTAGCTACAAGATCAAAGAATGAAGTGATTTGGACAAATGGTTAGAAGGATGTGGCTTCTAAAAGTTTCTGGGCTCTAAGAACTACAAAAATTCATCTAGTGTTTGAAATGAAATGTGAAAATCCTAAAGTGTGGATGCATATATATAGACTATTTTTGTGTTGCGTCGATGGGGTCCTATACACAAGGTCTTATATATGTAAGGGGTCCATCGATGAGTACCCATTTATGAAGGTTGTAGACAAACTTTTTCAACTTGAATTTCTCAAAAAATACACTGAGTTTTCTGATGAAAGTGGAATTTATGGAGTCCCAAAAAAACCAAGAATCTGATGGAATCATTGAAGAGGGTTTTTGAAAGCTCAAAAATTAAAAAATTAAATGGAGAATGTGTTCATTGAAGAAATTTCCCTAAGGAGCGCACAATTGGATGCATCAAATGGGGTGCATGAAAGTTTGGATTGTGGGAATGTCTAAGGATGAGGTACTTAACTAACCCAACCAAGAGAAATATACGTGAGTCCTCCCCATAGCATTAACATGACCTTTTTACCCTTGCATAACCTCAACCTAAGGAGTTCGTGGATCCCATAGGTGATTAATGGTTATGAAAGTTAAGGACCAGAACCCAGAAGAATCTACCTAAGAATTCAAGAATGTCAAACCAAGACATCAAATAGGGACATGGACACCAACAGTGAGGTGAGTCATCAAAAGCATTGATGGATGAGGGAGAAAGTGGAATGGAGTTTCCAATTAAGGTTAGACAAAGTCCCTCATGGATTTTTTGGTTAAATGGCCTAAAAAATCCATCCTTAGTCCAAACCAAAACCAACTATGTTTAATGACTTTGCATTGTCACTCTAAGATTGGCGCACTTCCTTGAGACACAACAGTGCTCCCACAGAACAACCATTATTCCTTATAGAGAAGAAAAGAGAAGTAGGAAGTGAGAAAGGGCCTTAGTTAGAGGGGTCCTTTAGGCATGGGTAACATGTGTTTCTAGTTCTATAACCAATGTTCATATCCCATTATTTTGTCTAAGGAATGTGCTTTGAATTCCCGTTATCATTTTTCTTATTTTGTGTTTTTTTATGATGGAAACCACACCATGCAAAGGTTTATTCAACTTTCTATTATTGATCAACATGAAATGGTAAGAAATTCATGAAAACACTCATGCATCCAAGTAAGTAGAAGGGTACAAAGAGTATTGAGTCTTCTTGAAGTCACATCATATTGAAACCTTTGATTCCTTTCCAAGTCTGGCAACTACCAAGGTCACAAGTTCATCAAAGTTTTACTTAATGAAAAGGGACATCATACTTCCAAAACAAGGACAACCATAGAGTTTTTGAATGGGTGGATGTCATGGACTTACTACTTATTCCATGAAAAAGAAGCCATGTCTTAGTTATCAGTACCAAAATTCAAAAAAAAATGGAAACCAAACATTAGCAATAAAAAATAATAAGTACAAACCACCATTAACAATGGCTATAGCACCATTGTGTCCTATTGGTAATGATGAGTGGCAAGGTACCCCTACACTCAACCATATGAAATGAGCATAGCACGCGTGATCCAGTCGAACTCCGCAAACTAAATGCCTATGCACTTCATGAAACACTTAAGGTTAACCATTTTTTGTCTTCCTAGACTTACTTGTAGTTGTCACGGTGTATGGTTAAGTAAGTCCGAGGTATATGATTTTTATAGTCTTTTTATGTTTTTCTCCTATGCTATGAGGTGAAGGGTTGAGAAACTAACTAACTCTAACTAATGAACTAAGTCTAAATTAACTCGCGTCAGCATCTGTTCCCACTTACCATACACACCTTGAACCGATGCAACTGTGGCTACCAAATGTTAAACATCACTGGGATCACCACGCATAATGCACATGCTCGAAGTGGTCGTACTGAGGCACTTAACTAGGAGGAAAGGGTTGAGAGAACCTATCTAGCCTAAGTGCGATGAGCGGCTGATTCCTTGACTAACCATATACATCGAGGTGTACGACTACCACTAGGATTACCAAGCGTAGATCCTGGATACGCCACTGGGTTACCAAGTAGTCACACTAGATGCTCATAATCAAGTCGTACTCAGATCGCATGCGGTGAGCGACCGATTCCTTGACTAACCATACACATCCGTAGATGCTCGTAATCAAGTCACACTCAACCCGCATTCTAGGAGTTTAAGGGTGAGAGAGAGAACAATAAATAAAATCCTATTCCATGCATTGCAAGGTTTATATAATCAAGTTCATCTTTATTGTCGTACACAACTTGTGTTCAGGTACAATGTTGCTCAAATAAAGATCCGTTCACTCTAGGACTCCTACTGCGGGCACATGGAAAATAATCTATCTCTGGAGTGATCAAACTGCCAGAGTTTCCCTACTTCTAGACCAGGATGGGGAATAAGGGGAGTGCCACCTCTTATTTATAGATTTGACGACGGACCGTGATATCGCGTACGTGATATCGCATCTTATCATACCCCCATGACTGAATGAAAACTTGTCCTCAATTTTCTTACAATAATATCAGGAAGGTATGGAATTATTGATGGGAATTGAACTAATGGGATGACATGTGAATGGATCATCATTACAAGACTTGACAAAACTAGTATTCATAACAACAAGGGTGAATACCTTATTACAATGACATCAGGCCTTAGTTGGTAGCTGAGAAAGAGAGAGAGAAAGAAGTGTTGTTGCTACCAACACCAAGATTGCATCTTTCATTGTCCATCTGTAAACGTGCCATCGACATTGCCCCTCGCATAGCTGCTTCAGCATTGTTCCATTCCAAGTGTTTGCTCTAGATCCAATCCATTGTTTGCATGATCGCCATCTACACACACAACACAATCTTATATTAGCAAGGGTAAATGAATCATCATGTAATTGATACCTTGCTTCGATGTAAGTCCATTGGCTAGGTTGTGGTATGGCTGATTTGGATTGGGAGATATATTAATGATGACTACAGAAGGTGTAGGGGTTAGGAGGAAAATCAAAATTTTCGGGGCTAGGAGAAAATCAAAAAAATCATGCCCTGTACCCCCATGACTAATCGCGAACCTCCGGTAGCGTTAGAATGGAGAAAGGAAAGAAGAAAGAGAGATAGATAAAAAGGGAAAACTAAACACATCAGTGAAATGGATGTCAAGATGGAATGAACAAAATAAAATTAATTGCAAAAATGTTAGGGAAAAGAAGTTAACTGGTGCTCCAAATAGGAATGTCAGTGGGTCCTCCCCAAAGCAGGCTCATGCCCTTAATGCCCTAAAAGACCCACATTCAAAGAGTCTGTAGGCTCTGGGAATGTCATTTGGAACAAGAGTTAAAGTCTTAACCGCAAGAATTTACCAAAAAGAAAACAATGCATCAACCAAAATATATACACTAATGATACAACCGGTAATGAGGTGAACAATGGAGAGAAGGATGGAGAGAAAAGAATGGAATGGAATCCCAAGAACAAGGTGGTGTACAACCCCTTGTGTGTTTTATGATTAAAGTGACTTGGAAAATCTCATTCCAACTCCGGCCTCAAACCAACCACTTACAATGACTTTGCATCAATGCATTCGGCTAATCCATCCTCTTGAAGTAACAAGAATGCTTCCTCCAAGAGTCACCACCATTCCAACGAAACAAGTGAGGACATAATGGAAAGCGAGAAGGGCCTTAGTTAAAGGGAATACTTTTGGTTCCATAACCAGTGCTTGTAGCCCAAGTTTATTTCATCTAAGGGGTGTGCTTTGAATTCTCACTTTCTTTGTTTTATTTTTGTTGTTTTTTTTTTGTTTTTTTATATTTTATTTTATTTTGTGTTTTTATGCATGAGAACCACACCATGCAAAGACTTTGTTATTTTTATTGTCTTAGCTTCCGATAATTGGGTAACATCGGAATAATAAGAAAACCCAAGAAGAAAACATCTAAGCACCCAAGAGAATGGCCAACACAAAAGCATCAAGTTCCCTTGAAGTCACACCTTTTTCAATCCTTGAGTCCTTACTTAGTTTGAGAAATGCCCAGTCACCGATTCGTTAAAGTTCTTATTATGAAGGGGACTTGCACATTTCCAAGCCAAGAGAGACCATAGAACTGGTGGATGGATGGATGAAGTGATCTCATTGCTTGCCATATCAAAAGAAACATACCTTAGTATCAACATTGTGACTTAAAGGTAAAAACCAAACATTAGCAATCAACATGAAAACAATTCATACCATCATTCCGAACACTTATTGGATGACAAACTTACATGGTGGAAAACACACACACACACACACACACACAAAATGAAAAAGTATAACAATGTTGTGAAACAAAAATAAGGAAAGTTAAAGAAAGTTGTAAAATAAAAACAAGAAAAGTTAAAGAAATTTGTAAAACAAAAATGTGTAAAACAAAAACATGTAAAAAAAAACGTGTAAAACAAAAACATGTAAAACAAAATGTGTAAAACAAAAATGTTAAAAGAACTAAGGGCCCCATATGATTAGCATAGGTGGCCATCTCCCCCATGACTGAGTTGTAAGGGAGAGATCTGAAATAATGAACGCCTATTTGAATTTCGTAGAAGTGCCCAACTTCTCCCAATTGATGATCTTAGATTGAGGGATGGAAGTTGGCGACGCTCATATTCCAATGTGTCTATGCCTTCATTGTTGGCATGGGTTTCCTCAGTTCATTCCATGCATATTTTTGGGTTGCTCTTTCTAGTAGCTGTCAACCACAGGGTGTCTACTACTTCTTGTATGGTTGCTACATACAGGCATCTTTGTTTCAGAGTTTCAAGGGCACACCTATTGCATGGAGGCATATCCTCCATGTCATCACCCAATGAATCACTGTTTGTGATACATGGAACTTTCCTCTTCTCAATCTTTCCATAAATATTTACCTTATAAATTTCCAAGGAAAGATCACGGATCCTAAGGCATGCGTCTACTATGCTTAGCCATGCCCTTCCCATTATAATTGGGAAGTCCTTTTCGTTGTTGTTCACTTCAATCGCCAGGAAATCAGTTGGGTAGGACCAACCACACATAGTGTTAACGATGTCCTCCATCAATCCCAAGGGAATGGTGATGGACTGGTTCGCCAGCTCTAGTTGAATATTGCTCTTCTTGAGTTGTGGCAGGTTCCAAGCTTAATACATGTCTTGTGAAATTAAGTTAACTCCAGAACTTGAGTCAATAAGAGTTCTATGTGGTTCATTTCTGGTGACTTGAAGGTAGATTAAGGGACTTCCAGGATTAGTTAGTTTCTTGGGAAGGTGGCCTACCTTGATCCAGTCAGTTACAGTATGGGTTAACATAACCGTATGCGTGAAGCTCTGATTTTGGACGGAAGGGTGCTCCAAAGTGTTAGATGGTGGAGGAGTGTACATGGACTCAACCACTTGTTGTTGTGAGATTTTTTTTGGGCTTTTAGTTCTGAAGAAGGGTCTTCTCTTTTTATAGTTGTCAGAACCAGTAGCAGGTTGAATATTTATAGCTCTCACAGTGTGACGTTGCTATGGTTAAGGAGGAAGTTCCCCTTGCATTGTTGGAGTAGGAGGTGTTATGAGACCTACTACTGTTGGAAGAGGTGCAGATGGATTAGGAGGATGGTGTGGGTATGGAGTGTCTCTCAGAGGAGAAGGAGTCCTCCTAAAGTACTCCCGAACTTGGTAGTGATGATGGGGAGTTTTGTGACCCATAGAGTCACTTGGAGAAATCGGCTACTGCACATAATATCCATAAGGGTCAGGCTGTCAGTAAGGGTATTGATGTGTTGGCAATGGCATCCCCCATGACTGTGGGTATTGCAACTGCTGATGCTATCCGATGGGTTGTGGGGGAGTTCCACTTGGATAATACATTAATGGTTGGTGGAACTGCCTTGGGTTACCTTGGGGATAAGGTAACCTTCGGGGTGTTTGTTGTTGGTTAAGTCTTGGATTAAGTGCATACACCCTAGACTCTTGTAGATGTACGATGATTGGACAACATCCCTTAGGATGTTCATAGTGGCAAATCTCACATCCACCATCATCGTCTAAATCTGAATCCACAGCCACATTGGAGTTAGTGATTTTTCCCTTACCCTTGTTATGTGCAGGGCCTAAATCTCTCCACATTATTTTACCTTTGTCACTACCTTGTTCTACCTTAGACTCTTCTACGATTTTTAAGATAGTTTCAAGTCTAGAGTCTAAGGAACTCCATACGTCATCTACCTTAGCTGATAATTCTGTTGTGAGTTTTTGAATCGACAAGTTTTTTTGTTCACCAACTCTTCAATTGGTGACTCATCCTCATCATCACAAAATTTCACTCCCTTCTTTCGAAGAGAGGGATCACGGTTGTATTCTTCTGCACTTTCCCTTTTTCATAGCTCACCTTCTTCATTTACTACTTGCTCCAACAAGCGATGAACTTCATGGTCTCTAAGTTGTGATAATCTCCCTTAGGCATAAGTCCCAAGGGTTCTTCTAGTTTCATGCCTTAGCCCATCCATGATGTGGCGAAGTTGATCCCGTTGAGCGTATCCATGGCTTGGGCAACGATGTAACAATGTGTAGTAGCGGGCCATGGCAGCATCCAAGGGTTCATGAATACCTTACTTCCATCCTTGGATCTACTTACGCAAATTGGACACTCTAGAGTACATTTGATACTTATCATTGAACAGTTCTAACATCATACTCCACCTCCTGATGGTTTTCGATTCTAAGGACAAGTACCAGCTCTCTGCTTCCTTGGTGAGTGTCCTGGGAAACAACTTAAGTTTCTACCACTCGTTTTCTATATTCTGCAAGGCGCAGGCATTGTGGAATGCCTGTAAATGATGTTGTAGATCAGCATTGTATCCCCCTTCGAATTGTGGGATGTTATTCATGTCTAAATGCCTGATCTGACTATCCTTTAAATGCCTTGCTAGAATCCTAACTACATTCGTTATATCGAGCATACTTCGGGTTGTGAGTAGGGGTTCATCATGATCATCTCTTTCATGATGTCTATGATGTCTTCATTGTTTCCTACTCTCCCTTCGTTCATGCCCTTTTCCTCTCTCTCGACTCTCTCATTGAGGTTTTTCTTTTGCCTTACTTTTATCCTCTCTGTTGTGCTCATCATGATTGTGCCCTGATGTGGAAGGAGAGGGTGAGTGATGAGAAGAAGGAGAAGAAGAAGGAGAACCATTGCCGTGGCGATGCTTCCTACCTTCTCTTCGACTGCTTCAGCCCTGATTGTGGTGACGATCAGAGTGCCCATCCTTATCTTTTGTTGTTATTCCCTCTGTGAATAGCTGGTGTTCACGGGCATCAGAACCAGGGTTATGTATCGTTGATTGTAGGTTCTGATACCCAGCCTCCTCATCATCGTTAGGAGGGGGAACATCTCTTAATAAAGAACCCATTGTAATGGGTTCGTCATCTCTAGTTTTGCTAAGGACGTGCAGGCCTTTGCCCTTCAACTGTGTATGTTGGCTCTCCTACCTTGCATCCCTCATATGTTGTAAATTTGTGGGATGATAATCCCTTGTGTCAAAATCTTCCATAACGTATTCAGCATAGAGCTCTGCCATGCTAGTCTATGCTAAGGCACGGATAAGCATGCTAGGGACTGATCAATCTGAAGGTAATACTATGTTACCAAAAAAATCTCTCCAGCACATCTGTTCATCTTGATGGGGGATAAAAGTATAATCAGGTATATACTCATTAGGATGAGTATATGTCACTTTGTATTGTTGAGGAACTGGCTGATTGCAGCTATGTATTTTTGATTGCTAACTGTCCTTTGTATGATCCTTAGGTGATGTGCTCTTGTGAGAAGAAGAAGAAGACATCATGTCTTATAGGTGTGCTAATTACCGTTATTTAATTTTTTTCGTTTGATTAACCCTAAGGTTCGTTTAACCTCCCAACGATGTGAGTAATATCCTCTAATGTCCTACTTAGCTCACAAACACTTAGTTCCCTGGCAACGGCACCAATGATGAGTGGTGAGGTATCCCTACACTCAACCATACGAAACGAGCGTAGCACGCACGATCTGCTCGAACTCCGCAAACTAAATGCCTATGCACTTCATGAAACACTTAAGGTTAACCATTCATTGTCTTCCCATACTTACTTGTAGTTGTCACGGTGTATGGTTAAGTAAGTCCGAGGTATATGATTTTTATAGTCTTTTAATGTTTTTCTCCTATGCTATGAGGTGAAGGGTTGAGAAACTAACTAACTCTAACTAATGAACTAAGTCTAAATTAACTAGCATCAGCATCCGTTCCCACTTACCGTACACACCCTAAACCAATGCAACCATGGCTACCAAATGCTAATCATCACTGGGATCACCACGCGTAACGCACGTGCTCGAAGTGGTCGTACTGAGGCACTTAACTAGGCGGAAAGTGTTGAGAGAAACTATCTAGCCTAAGTGCGATGAGCGGCCGATTCCTTGACTAACCGTACACATCGGGGTGTACGACTACCATTGGGATTACCAAGCGTAGATCCTGGATACACCACTGGGTTACCAAGTAGTCACACTAGATGCTCGTAATCAAGTCATACTCAGATCACATGCGGTGAGCGGCCGATTCCTTGACTAACCGTACACATCCGTAGATGCTCGTAATCAAGTCGTACTCAATCCGCATTCTAGGATTTTAAGGGTGAGAGAGAGAACAATAAATAAAATCCTATTCCATGCACTACAAGGTTTATCCAATCAAGTTTGTCTTTATTGTTGTACACAACTTGTGTTCAGGTACAATGTTGCTTGAATAAAGATCTATTCACTCTAGGACTCCTACTGCAGGCACATGGAAAATAATCTATCTCTGGAGTGATCAAACTGCCAAAGTTTCCCTACTTCTAGACTAGGATGGGGAACAAGGGGAGTGCCACCTCTTATTTATAGATTTGGTGATGGATCGCAATATCGTGTACGCGATATCGCAAGGGACGACGCGATATCGTGACGGTCTCGATATCGCATACGCGATATCGCGGCCTATGCGATATCATGTCTCATCAGGTAATAAGGTAATTTTATTAGAAAATAAGTAAAATTTATACTAAAATGAAGGAAAATATAAAAGAAATTGTGAAATATTCAAGAAAAATAAAACATACTAAAGATGGTGTAAAACAAAAATTGAAAAAGCACTTAATAGTTCTTGGTTTAAGATGGGGAATCTCCCCCATAACTAAGTTCATGGCCAAGATAAGACCTACTATGTGGGCTAGGTGACTCCATGCATTTTCTGAGCCACTAGGTGTTCTTTGGTTTAGTGGCTATTTTGTAGATTTGTTTGTGCTTACACACTTGTTCTTAGAGTTTGTAGTGGGTCGGTGTAGTAATCATGTTGACACTTTGAGTTTTCAACCCACACTTTCACCCTTTGTTATTACTAGTAATGCATGGAATGTTCTATCTCTCCTCAATGATAGGTTTAGCTTTTACATTTTATGTTGCAGTGCTGATAGATGTTGGCTCTTGTGTAGGATTGAAGGACATTGTTTCTACAAGGACAAGTGTTTCACCAGATTGGCCTTGTCCTAGTTTTGACGAGCTCATAGATCTACATGGCTTCTTTGCATGAGTGGGAACCATTCTAAAGAAAGGACATTTCCTAAATTTCTGCAAAGATCTACTAACATGATTATTTTCGTGTATGTTTACAACACAAGTGGCATTCTTTTGTTGATATTGCAGTGCTCCTTCCTCTAGTGGTGACATATGATGGAGGAAAGCATGAGAGTAGTGAGGATGTGTCCAAGGATAAGAGGTATGAGATAATGATCCCACAAGAGATGCTACGGGTTAATGATATTCAAGAGGGTGGTAATACTGATTCAAGGTAGAGGTAGTAGAACCAATTGGGGAAACAAGTTGTTAAACATAATATTCATGAGGGTTTGACTGGTAATAAGGGTAATATTTATATGTTGTTGGCCTTTCCTACGACTATGGGTTTTGCTACTACTATTGATACTAGTGTTGAGGTTGATAGGGGATCCTACTAGGATAGTATCATTGATTATAAGATTGTCTGTAATTTCCTTATGGATAGGGCCTTCTCTTAGGCTTTTGCTTTTTCACAAACTTTGGATTCAAAGCAAATGCTCCACAAACTCTTGTAGATGTAACATAACTGGGCAATAGCCCTTTGGATGTTCATATTGACAACTATCACATCCATCATCCTCTTCTGCACTTAAGTTTGTAACCTGATCTAGTATAGCCATTTTTACCTTTTGTTGATAAGTGTTCATACCAATTTCATTTTTCCTTTTCCTCTTCTTGTTTAGATCACTTGATTCTTGCACTACCTTCTCTTTTATAGTTTCCAAATAAGTTGTAACTTTTTTGTTCACTAACTCCCACATCTTATCTAGTCTTACTTCAAGCTCATCAATAGACTTTTGTATTGGCAAGGTTTGTTGTGAAATCAACATATAAAGAGCTTCCTAATTTTCCTTATTATACTTATGAACTTCTCTTGTTTGAAGAGTTGGTTCCCAATTATATTCCTTAACACTCTGCCTTCTACATAGTTCTCCTTCTTCTTTTGCCACCTGCTCCACTAGCATTTGTATTTGATAGGCTTTCAATTTAGATAGTCTTCCCTTGGGGATAAATCCCAAGAATCTTCTTTGTTTGGTTACAAAGTCTATCTATGATGTGGAGAAGCTGCTCTTTTTGAGAAAACCCATGACTTGGACATCTATATAGAAGAAAATGGTATCTATCCAAGGTTTCATCCAAGGATTCATGATTTCCTTGGTTCCATCCTTGGATTTGTTTTCTCAATTTAGACATTCTTTCATAGGTTTTGTATTTTTCATTAAAAATCTCAAGCATTGTGGGCCATTAATGGATTGAATCTAGCTCTAATGATCTATACCAACTTTCAGCATCTTGTATGAGTGTCCTGGAAAAGAGTTTAAGCTTTTGTCACTTATGTTCAATCTTTTTGCAAGGCTCAGGCATCATGGAAGGCTTGTAAGTGATGTTGTGGATCAGAATCATAGCCTCCCATAAATTTAGGAATGTTGTCCATATTAAGTCGTTTGATGCAACTATCCCTTTGGTTCCTATGGGGGATTCTAACTGCCTCCTAGATCTTTGTCATGCTTCTAGTCACTAGCAAGGGTTCGTCTTCATCAAACATTTCATGGTGATAATTTCTATTTCTAGTTTTCTAATTATGATGCTTTCGCTCATGCTCATGTAGGTGATCTCATCTATTTCTACTTCTATCCATCTCTTGACCCTTACTTCTATACCTACATTCATTTTCATCAAAACTAAACATTGAAGAGGAAGAGGAGGATGGTGAACTAGGAGAATCACCATGGCTCCTATAATTCTTCCAGTGGTTCCTTGGTGTATTCCTTCTAAATTTAGAGGAGTTCCTAGGCCTTAAGGCCCTCCTTGTCCTAGGACCTACACCATCTCCTTAAGAATTATTTGCTATAGATGAATGTAGTCCTTGAGTGTAGTCAAGATGGAACTGAGCATATGAAATCCTTACTTGAGGTTGTTTAGTCCAATATTCTTCATTGTAAATCCTATTAGTTCTCCAATGAATGTTCTCATCATACGATGCATTATTGATCCTATATGAAAGATACATTCTTTCAATTAATGACATGTATGACTTACAATACTGATATTTTCAAAAAGATAAATCATTAATATTGCTACAACAATCATTTAGTGATTTTCACTAAGTCATAGATTGATAGTGCACGATATTAGCCAAGAATCCTTGGCAATGATGGCAATGATGCCAATGATGAGCTACGAGGTACCCCTACACCCAACCATACAAATCACTAAGGCATTCATGTGTGATTTGGTCGAATTCTATGGATTCCTAGTGTTTTCATACTCAAGATTCAATCTAGAAGGTAAATCTAATTATGGAATGATTATTGTCTTCCCAACTACACTTGTGAAGCTTAGTTCTATGGTTAAGTGTAATTGAGGCACATGATTTTTATTAGTTTATATTTTATTTTCCTAAGGTTGGTAATAGATTGAGAATAAAGTGATTAACTACTTCAACTAATTTAATTGCTAATTAATAACTAACTATCCTAACATAAGCATAAGCATCCAGTTCCACTTCCTGTACACATCATGAACACTTACAACACTGCTAAGTAACCAAGCATTAAGCACTGCTGGGATTACCAAGTGATATATGTATGCTTGAAGTGGTTGTACTTATGTATGCTAGTCTATTTAGCTTAATTAATTACTTAAATTCTTAATCATCTTAGCTGAATTAATATCTTAATTAATGAAAACAATAAATGCATAAATAAATCATTAAGTTAGTCCAAATACTACAAGGTTTATCAAAAAGCTCATCTTTACTGTCGCACACACTGTGGTGCTTGGGTACAATAGTGCTCGAATAAAGATTCATACACTCCTTGACTCTTGCTGCGAGCACTTAGAAAATTATTCTATCTCTTTTGAAAACAAACTACAAGAGTTCCACTAGCAATTGAAATTCTAACTCCCCATTAACATGGCTGGGATGTTGTGTTTATAGACCTACTAGGGTGCCCCGTCAAAGGGCACATGTCAACATGGAAAACCCTACGTCAATGGCATCCCATTGATGCAACCAACTAAAGACTCTTCATCACTAACTCCAAGTGAGAAGATAACGATCATGAACTTATCATCAACTCATTAGTACACTTACATTATCTATCCACAGATTATGATCTAGTCAAACATGAACACTTGTGACTTATATGGTTGAGTGTTGGAATCCTCTACCACTTATCAATAGGTGTAACTTTAGAAGAAATAACTAAAGCCATAATAGATCTTAGGGTTAAGGATTTAAATGTAGATCTACTAATGTCAAATATAAATAAAATGGAGCTAGAATACCTAAACCAAGCTCTTAAATTCATCTACAATTTTAGCAAAATGTTGTAATAATTATTGTTAAAGGGCCAACAAATTCATAACATGTAGGATTCTTTTAGTTCATTGGAATTGTTATTTGATAGTTTAAGCCTTTATGAGGAAACTATCAATAAAATCTTCTTTCAATGAATGTATCTTATTACAACTATTGTAACAATCCAAGATCTACTATAAAAAGTGATGGGCTTGAGACATGGGAATTTTTGAGCAAAAGTGAGAAAGAGAAACAAAAGACATCTCTAGTGATTTGTAAAGATAATAGCTTTCTAAACAATTTTTAGCTTTTTCAATTTTAAACTTGGAAGTTTTCTTGTGCTCCATTTGAATTTTGGTGATTATTTAGCTTCAACTTTTTGTCATTTTGAATAGGATTCAATAGCTTTGAAATAAGTTACTTTTCTTGGCAAACAGTAGCTAAGGGGTGACTTGTTTTTACTTATAAGATTCAATAGTTCTATTTGAGTGTTTACTATAGAATGAGTCTAGCTCATTATTAGGCATTTTTAACATACTAGCATAAATCATTCATTTTTCAAGAGAACCATTAAAACCACAACTTTGTTTATTAGTCTGCTTGTACTTAGTGGAATGGGGGAGATAATGAGCAAATGGTTTGAGTTGTGTTTATTGTCTTAATGAAAGGCTATTGTTTTATGTCTGATTTTCATGTTTAAATGATTTGAAAAGCTAAGAACTTGGCAATTACATTACTTTGGAGAAGACTCAATTTTTATTACATTTTGAAAGTGAAAAATTACTTTTAAAAAAATAAAAAGTTTTTGTTATTGTTGATTTAAGCTTTCTATTCAAGTAAAGTACTTGTTTACTCATCAACTAACCTTAACATTTGTATTACACTTTAGCTCTCATAATAAAACATTATATATGTTAAGTTAGAAGCTCTCTAAACATCGAATGAAGTTATTTGAAGGTCTACCTGCCTTGGTAAAACCGGAGACAACCTGAAATAAATTTATGGACTAGCCCTGCAGTAACACCGTACATACCAATTTGGAGGCATTATGCACGTACCAACCCATTCTCCTGCAATATCATACATACCATCGGCAGCGTACTTAATGCTCCTCCCACCAACTTCAGATTTCACGAGAAGCAACTTAACATGCGGTTCTCGAAAGTGACTGAACAACCCATCATCCATCAATAGGAGCATGGCTCATGGGCATTAGTGCTGCAGATAAGCTTCATTTTTGCAGAGATTGCTCCTCAATCTGAGCCAGCACTGTCTCGCATTTTCTGCTGCTCAAACCAGGCAGGGACTCCAGCAGCTCCGCCATTGAGGCCACTCTGCTCTCCCTTATCTTTGATTTTCTAATTCTGCGTCTCTGCTGCTTCCTCTGTTGCTAATTTCTGGTGTGTTTCTTGATTAGTATTTAGGCGTGAAAGGAGCATGCAACAACGAGACAAACCACAGATTGTAAGGTGTTGGTGACAGAGTAGTCGTTGAAAGGCTTTCGTGATCTCGCAGGTCGGCTGCTCAAGATTCGAGATAAACAGTCCGCACTAGTGTCGTGAATTCTGGAGCTTTCTGGGCTCATTATCGATGAAGCTTGCCTCTGACTTCCGAGTTATTTTCAATTTTGGTTCTTCTCTCGTCTGTTGCTGGATTTGGGTTTGGTCGTTAATTGGTTTTCGTGTTTGGTTTGGGATAATGTTTGGTGAGCATGGATTGATTTTTGTGGGAGTTAGGGATTGCGTTCGGTTTTTTGAGAGGCGGCGATTCTAATTTTCTTTGTCGCCACTGTTTCCGCTCTCCTACCAACCCAACCCTGGATTTGGCTAATCAGCTAGTAAAGTGATTTTACACCCAGTATCGTGGGAAATCGGAAATCATTGCAGTAACTTGTAAGGAAATTAGCAGTTTACACCGAAATTAGCTTGCTTTTTTTTTTTTTTTTGGAGCTTAATCATTTGAAAGAATTGGAAAGGGCCAACCATTTGCCTGCAGTAGCCTTGGAAAATCCTTTTAGGGACATCGTGCAATCTATTTTCAGTGTTCAAAAATCATTTCAAATATTTCCAGTGATTTTGAAGTTCTTTATATCACGTTTAAATTTTGTTAGTAAATAAAATGAAGCTTTGTTACCTTTAAAGACCCTTAGGATCTATTGGACATATATTACATTTTCATGAAAAATAAAATAAAGATAGACCCTACAAATTGATGAAGTGCCAATGGGAGCATAAAAACAAATCATACATGTTTTTTGATTTTTTTGCTGTAATATTATAACACTGTCTTAAATTGGTAGTCATAACACAGGAAAGAAACACATGTAACTCATCTTCAAGGGCTTCTGATTTGCACAACCTAAAAATGTACTCTTCTCGAGAGGGTTAAATCCATTTTTCACTTTCAATTTTAAGATGATGAGAACTTAAGCAATGGTAATAGCAGTCTGATACTTCATGGGAATTGAAGTTGAGAGATACTAGGCATTTATATCTAGTTTATTAGATTTAATGGGGTGTAAATAAAGCTACCTCTTGCCTTGGATATTAACCCATATTTGTGTTAAAATCTTCTACTTGATTAGTTGGTGAATATGCTTAAGATTTTGCTGCACATCCTTCCAAGAGATATTTCATTCTCTCAACCATTGTATCCCCTGAAAATACCAACCACAATCTCACGAATCCTAAAGAACTACTTTAATGAATTTATCTTACCTTGAGATATGCAAGCTATGAGTGTATGTAATGAATTGGCTTAAGGCTTTTGCTTCTAAAGGTAATAAATCATGTTCACATAATAACATTAAGTAAGGTGTTTGCATCTTCACCTTTAACTCATTAAGAAGAAAAGTTTTTTGTATTCTTTCCATATCTTTCCAAAATTTAGCATTGAGTCTAGGTCTCCAAATGACACACCCATACAATACAGTAGAATAGATGATAGTTTGAAAATTTTGTGTTCTCACTTTCCAAGCTCAAAGGCCTAAATCCCTACACTTGTTTTTAAAAGCATACAAAGCCTTGAAACTACTTGTTATTTTTTCTTTGGACTTTTCTCACATGTAATTCTTCATATAAAAGAGACCCAAATATTTAAAAGACTATACTATTTGCACATTGGTACCTCTAAAATGGAAGTTATAACAGTTTTTTCTTGTATCCCAAATCATCAATTTGGTTTTATTAACATTTACTTGAAAACCAGATAAACAACAACAATTTTCTAAAATTTGCAACATATTTTGCATACCTTCTACAGTAGTGAAGGTCAAGGTAGCATCATCTACATATAAAAGAAGATTCACTCCTTGGGATCTAATTTTGATAGTATGACTATCTTGCTTGTTGCACAACTATTCTTGCAATTCATCAATAAAGATACCAAAGAGAGTTGGACAAAGTGGACAATCTTACTTAACTGCAATTTTGCTCTAGATTTAAAATTTTTTCGTTGAATTGCTATTTGTAATTTCAATAATCACTTCCTCATACAATTGTAGAGTTTCTGCAATTAAATCTAAAAGGAAGCCAATTTTATGCAAGCACAACCATAGTCTTGTACAAATCATTGAATCATATGTTTTTGCAAAATCAATAAAGCAAAGAAAAAAAAATTTATTTGGCATTTTTGCAAATTCCATGCAATGTCTAAGAATAACTAAGTGATCAATACTAAAGTAATTTTGTCTTAAACCTACTTGACATCTTACCTTGACCTAGCTACCTTCAACCCAATAACAGATTCTCTTTTCTAGAAAAGTGCCCAACAACTTAGCCAAAATATTACTTAGAACGATCATTTGATAGTTCAAATTATTTTTATCACCCTTTTTATATAATAAGATAGCTTTACTAGTTTTCCAATGTTGATTTAATCCTTGCTCCATTGTTGAATTTAATTTGTGCCAATTTTTTCTATAAAAAACATATGCTTCCCACTTTAATAATTCTACATTACCATTTGAATCTACAGCTTTCTAGATGTTACCTTTTCAATACTCCCTCACAAATAAATTAGAAAGGTGTTTATTGTACTATAATATTACGTTAATCCAAAAAATGACCTCAAATTAAAATATAATTTATAAAGAAAAGGATAAAGTCATCAAAGTTAAAATTATGCTATTATGGTGTCGTAACCACATGAATCATAATTTTGATGTAATGCTTAGCCTTGACGTTGACGATGATTTGAACGGGTGATAGGCTCCAACATTTGGAGGATCTTTGACGATTTGCACAGCAACGTAACGTGTGGGCACTGAAATGAAACGAAACACGTAAATAGCGCTGGAATGGAATCTTGCCTTACGTGGAATATGAGAGTGAATTGAATTGAAGCAGGTTCAGTGACATGTTATGTTTTTGATGATGGCATGGTTAATAAACAACCGTAAATTAAAGACTATGACTTCGTAAAAGGAACAACCGTAAATTGTATGGCAGATCATAAATGCCAACAACGATGACATGTGACTGGCTTCACAAGCCAAACCAACAACCATACCATGGCATGTGATGGAGCCACACTTTTTCCACGGCTGGCGACTGACGTATGAGAAAGTAGTTTACATGCTCAACTTTGTTCCTCCTTTCCAATCTCGTTCGTTCGTTCGTTCGTGCCGAAACTTACGCGAAAACGTGTTGCCATGGTTGAGCGCTCGTCAAAGTTTACGCGTTTTTAAAGATTTTATGCACAAATCAAACTGGCGTTCCGCGCGGCGTTAAAAACGTGAAACGAAACTCATCGTTTTAACGAACAAAAAAAATAAATAAAAAGAAATAGTCACCACGGCCTTAGCAGTAGTGGCGTAGCTATTTAAATTGAGCTTAACTGCAGCATTATGATTTCCATGTTATGTATTTTTCATTGATTCAGAGTTTCCTGGTACAATGGCATCCTTCTTAGAAACAACTCTCTCTATTGTTTTCCTTTCTTTGCTTTTTCATTTCTCACTACCTCATACGACAACTCATTAGTAGAGAGCATAATTTGAAAAGCAAAGTTGACATATATATACAAGTAACAATATTGAAAATTTCATCTTGTAACAATAGTAATGGAATAAAATTGATCATTATAAAACGAAAATTAAGTAGAAAAGAAAAAAAAACCAAAATGATATAGAATAAAGTAAAATATATAAGAAAATTAAAATGTAAAGAAAATTGAAAATGTAAGAAAAATAATTAGATGGTCCTCTTTCCCACGACTAAATTGAAAGGAGGAGATTTTGAAAATAAAGCAAGCTTGATTTTGTGTTGAGGTGTTGTTGTGGGTCCTAGTTTCTTGAAAGTCTTTAAAGGATTTCACTTGTTGTATGTTGACCAACATGTGCTTTTGAAGGCTTGTTAGATGGTAGATTGGCATAGCTCTAGAAGGAAAAGTTGAATGTACAATATATGATCCTTCCCACATCATTTGGAACTTAGTTCCGATATGCAAATTTGGCTATGTTGATTGTCGAATGGCTGTGATGAAAGCTAGAGATGCAAGTGGCCAACTCGTACTTATTGTACGATGCCAAGTTCAAGCACCACAATGACACCAAGCAAAAGCTTGCGATGACAAATGTTGAACTCAAGGTTCTTAAGGATAAATACATTGATAAGAGATCTGCTACCAAGAACTTGGCCAAAAGAATGAATGACTACCATGAGTTGCAAAACGCAGTTAGGGTGTTCGATGTCGAATGCAAACAATTCGCTGCCTGGTTTGTCAGCGTTAAGGAGCTATTCCCAGTAATGCCCTATCTATAGGATATCTCCATTCCAACCCACATTAGTGATGTTGCATGTACTGTGAATGATCCCCAAAGCAAGGAGGAGAAGATGAAGGCATTACTAGATGCATTTCACCTTCCACAGGAGGTAGCAGCCATAGCAAGATAGCCACAGTTGCCTCAGCCACCACACGTGTCCAAAGTTAGCGAAGGTCCTTCAGAACCTTAGGAACCTCCACTGCTTAGGACCATTTGATCATCTCAACCGCCTTCATGCCATCAAAGGATGTGCTGTCCAATTTTGAGTTATCATTTCATTATGTTTAATTTTGTGTCATGAACATCACAATTTTTTGTAATGATGTTGATTTGTACACTCAAGCACTCAGTTTTGTTAAGTTAGTTTGTTATATCAAGAGTTAGTCAATAATCCCATATCTTCCCAATTTTCAAGAGTAACTCAAGGATGAGTTTTCATTCAATTGTGGGGATATGATAAATCGTCATTGTGTCACGTCGACGAGCCCCTGTGCATGTGGCCTCATTGACAAGTTGATGAGTCACGAAAGAAGTGACCCAATATCGAATCCATGATATCGGACCCTCGATATCGAATACGTGATATCAGATCGAATTCCCAACATCGGACACACGATGTCAGAGCTTGTCTCGTTGCCTATAAATAAGAGACAGGGGCACTTGGTTTGAGGATTAGTTTTTCAGTCCCGTAGCCGAACTTTTGCAATTTTTCTATTCCAGAGTTAGAATTATTTCTGAGTGCCCGCAATAGGAGTCATAGAGTGAACGGATCTTTATTCGAGCATTGTGTACCTAAGCACACCTTGTGTCCAGAAATAAAGATGAACGTTGTGATAAGCCTTGCAACATTCAGAATAGCTTAATTATTGCATTTAATGTTATTTACTATTATTTGATGCTTTTAGTGGTTAATTAATGTTATTTCATAGAGTTTTTAATTATCAATTACCAATGAATTAGCATACTCAGCATGACCACTTCGAGCATACGTGGAGCACTTGGTAACCTAGTAATGACTAGCGTTTGGTAATCCCAGTAGTGTTGCACTAGTTCAAGATGTATCTAGAGAGTGAGAATGGATGCTGGTGATTAGGATTCGATTCACATTAGAGTTACAAAAAAACCCATTAGTTAATTAAATCTTTTCATTGCACACACTTAAGCAACTAAGATAGAAAATATAAAAAACATAAAAATCATATACCTCAAGTTTACTTAACCATACAATTGTGCCTTACAAGTAAGTTTGGGAAGACAACAATTGCATAACTCATTCTTATTCTATGTATGTGCATAAGCACTTAATCCTCAGAGTTTGACTGGATCACGCGTGAACACTCGTATTCGTCTGGTTGGGCGTAGGGGTACCTCGCTACTCATCATTGGCATCGTTGTTGGGGATTTTGTTGTTTGTGTGTTGATTAGAACTTAGGAAATCCTTTCATCATTGGAACAAACCCTACAATTATCGGAAAAGGGTATCTCACATTGAATAACCAATCATGTCTCCCTCTTCTTAACAGAGTGCTTCACTGACTAGGTTCGATACCATGAACAATCGAAGGCGAGGTGCACAAGATGATCCGCCAGTTCCCCAACATTTTCGCATGGTATACACTCATCCTGATGAGTATATACAAAACTTTACCTTTATCCTCCACTAGGATGAACAACTGCGATGGCGTGATTTAGAAGGTAACATAGTGCTACCTCCCAATCGCTCAATCCCAAGCATGCTTCTTCATGCTCTCACATGAATCGGTATGCAACACTTACAGTCAGAGTACATTGTGCATGAGCAAGATGGGGGGGATTATCAACCCATGGAGGCACAATGCTAGAGGGATCTACAATAGGAGAGACATGAAGAATCTATGAAGGGGAAGTGGTCTCATGATGTCCCATATGTCCTAAGTGAAAATGACGGTAGTGAACCTACCTTGGGAGGTTTTCCACAAAATGATGTTCTTCTCTTTGACATCGGTTAAGGAGCTAAGTACCAGAATCTTCACTCAACTATTCATAATCTAGATTTTGGTACCAACGGACACAAAGGGTCTGGAAAAGGAACACGAACACATGACAATGACGAACATTCTGATCATAACTGCGACCGAGGCCACGACCACCAAAAAGAAGGTGATAGGCGTCATCATGGTGCCAGTCCTCCTTCCTCTTCACCTTCATCATCTTCTTCCCCCTCTCCTTTGGGATCTAAACACAATCGCAAAGGGTGAGACCATGAGGACAAGGGTAAGCAAAATAGAAATCGCATACAAAATAGTCAAGAAAGGGGATGAGGGCATTCCAGCAAGACACATCATGAAAGAAGGGAGAGTAGAGAGCACCATAGGCATCATAGACACGATAGACAACATAATCACGATGAACCCCTACTCGTCACCCGAAGTATGTTAGATATAACAGAGGCTGTTAGGATCCCAACAAAGCACTAGAAAGATAGTAGGATCAGAAGACTAGACATGAATAACATCCTATGATTTGAAGGGGGATACAATGTTGATCCTCAAAACCATTTACAAACATTCATGATGCATGTGCCTTATAGAATATAGAAAACAAGTGGCAAAAGCTAAAGTTGTTTCCATGGATACTAATCAAGAAAGCAAAAAGTTGGTACCGGTTCTTAGAATCGAAATGCATTCATCGATGGAGTACCATGTTGGAGCTATTCAACGATAAGTATCAAATGTACTCCCAAGTGTCCAATCTATGTAAGGAAATTCTAGGATGGAAACAAGGAGGATAAAAACCCTTGGATGCTTCCATGGGCCGATATTATTCATTATTACATCGTTGCCTTGGCCATGGTTACTCGCAAAAGGAACAACTATGCCATCTCGTAGATGGGCTTAGGTATGAAACATGAAGAACCCTTGGGACTTACACCCAAGGAAGGCTATCCAAGCTTAAAGCCCATCAAATACAAAGCTCCCCGGAGCAAGTTGCCAAGGAGAAAGGTGAGTTGAGAAAAAGAGAAAGTGTGAAGGAGTATAACAGAGATCCTTCCCTCTGAAAGAAGGAAATTAGATTCTGCGAAGATGAAGAAGAGTCACCACTTGAAGAGATGGTGAATAGAAAGACTTTGCCCATTCAAAAATTTGCATTAGAAGTATTGACAAAGGTGGATCAAATGTGGAACTCCCTAGATGATAAATTTCAAACTATTCTAAAAATAGTAGAGGAGTCTAGAAAACAAAGTAGTGACCGAGAGAGAAGGAAAAAGAAAGAAGCTATGTATGCACATAATAAGCATAAGGGCAAAATTGCCATCATTGAAGAGGTTGTGGATTCAAAAATAGACAATTATGACGAATGCAAGATATGCCAATATGACCATTCTAAAGGATGTTTCCCAGTAGTGTCACATCTGCAAGAGTCTGGGGTGTATGCACTAAACCCACGGTTAAACAGATGACAAACACCCAAAAGGTTACCTTATCCTCAAGGTAACCCAAGGCAGTTCCACCAACCCTTGACATATTATCTAAGTGGAGCTCCACCAAAACCAAATGAATAGTATCAATAGTGGCAACACCCATAATCATGGGGAATGCCACTACTACATTAACAGTACCCTTACCGTCAACCTAACCCATACGGGTATTACGTTCAGTAGTCGGTCTCTCCACGTGACTCTACTAGTCACATTGCTCTTTAGCCTCACTACTAGACCCTTGAATACTATAGAACTTCTTCTTCTTCTAGGGGTGATGCCCCACATACGTACTATCCATCTAATCTATTTGCATATCTTCCACCCTTAGCTCCATTATGACTTGCTCCAACTATGTAGGGTGAGCTTCCTGCCCAGCCACAGCAACGTAACGCTACAAGGGCTATCAATCTTTAACCTACTACTGGTTTAGACAATTGCACAAAGAAGAGACCTTTCTTTAGAACCAACAGCCCAACCAAGTCCTTACAACCACAAGTGGCTAATTATCCAAATACCTCATCATCATTTTGATCTTTGGAGCTTCCTTTGAACCAAAAATCACACCCAACGCATACTGTCATGTTAACCCATGCCATCATTGATTGGATTAAAGCTGTCCATCTTCCTAGGCAATTCTCTAATCCTGGAAGTCCTCTTATTTATTTACAAATCGCTGGAAATGAACCTTGCAAAGCTCTTTTAGATTCAGGTTCTGGTGTTAATTTGATCTCCCAAGAAATGTATAAAGCCTGGAACCTACCTCCACTAAAGAAGAGTAACATCCGTTTAGAATTGGCCAACCAGTCCATCACTATTCCATTGGGACTAGTGGAGGACACTGTCACCACTATTTGTGGGTGGCTGTATCCAACCGATTTCCTAGTGATCCAAATTAACAACTGTAAGGGGGGCTTCCCAATCATAATGGGAAGAGGATGGCTAAGTACGATTGATGCGTGCTTAGGAATACGTGATCTTTACCTAGAGATATTAAACAAAAACATGTTTGGGAAGATCGAGAAGAAGAAAGTTCCATGCATCGCATATAGTGACACAGGGTGCAACTACATGTAGAAGTCCTAGTTTGTACAATGCTTAACATTGCTTGCATACAACCAGTGTGCACAAGTATCTGACATACAAAGATGCCTGTATGTAGTAGCCATAAGATAGGAAGACACCCGTGGTTGACAGTGAACTTAGGGAGCAATTCAACTTTATGCATGGAACCAACTGAGAGCTTAACTTGTGCCTATATTGATAACATAGATGCATTAGAGCAAGTCCATCGCCAACTTCCAAATACTGACACCAAAAATGTCAACTGGGAAAAGTTCGAAATCCCTGATGAGTTTGAGCAAGAGCCCCTTGAATTAAAATCGTTGCCCACCAGTATGGAATATGCATTTCTTAAAAATGGAAAATCGGTAATCATTAATGCTAAGCTTACTCCCCCAAAAAAAGAAAGATTGCTAAAAATGGTAAATAAATGGTCAAAAGCCTCTGCTTGGTCATATCCCGAATTAACCAGAATAGATCCTAGGATATGCCAACATAGAATTTACACTGACCCCTCTATGAAGCCTCGATGACAACTGCAAAGACAACTAAACCCAAAGCTTAACTAAGTAGTTAAGGAAGAGATTGAATAACTTCTAAAGGCCAGGTTCATCTACCCCATTATTGATAGTGAATGGGTTAGTCCATTGGTCATTATGCCTAAAAAAGGTGGTAAATGGAGGGTGTGTATAGACTTTAGGCCACTGAACATGGCAACATTTAAAGACCATTTTCCATTATCATTCATTGACCAAGTCTTAGATACCATTGCAGGACATTACTACTATAGTTTTCTAGATGGTTACAGTGGGTACAATCAAATCCAAATAACACTAGAAGACCAAGCCAAAACTACATTCACGAGTCCTTAGGGGACATGTGCATATAGGAAGATGTCGTTTGGCTTGTGCAATGCTCCAACAACATTTCAACATTTGGTTCTTAGTATATTTCAGCAGTAAATAGGGAATGGTGTGGAGGTTTTTATGGATGATTTCTCCACCTACAGAGTAGACTTTGAACAAGCATTGGATTGATTAGAGCAAGTACTGAAATGATGTGTTGAAACCAACCTAAGGCTCAATTAGTAGAAAATCCACTTAATGGTCTAAGGGGACATTGTATTAGGGCATAAAATTTCACAAACAGTGATGGAGGTAGATCCTGAAAAAATTAAAGTCATCCAAGGAATGACTCGTCAACTTGAAACTGTAAAAGATGTCTGATCATTCCTTGGGCATACTGGCTATCATAGACATTTCATTAAGAACTTTTTGAAGAATGAAAAATCGTTGGCAGAATTAATGAAGAAGGACATGCCCTTTGAATGGACCAAGGAATGTGAGCTAGCTTTCCAAACCTTGAAGTAGAAGCTCATAGAAACAACCATTGTACAAGCTCCTGACTAGTTCAGACCATTCCATATAATGATTGACGCATCCAATTTTGCTTTAGGAGCCATACTTGCATAGTTAGATGACCAAGAACATCCCTATTACATTCACTGTGCAAGTCAAAGTATTGCTGGTACACAACTCAACTATACCATAACAGAAAAAGAGTTAATGGTTGCACTAGAAAAATTTAGGCACTATGTATTAGGCTATAAGGTATTTGCACACACGGATCATAGTGTGATTCGGTTCCTTATGAATAAACCAATGGTGAGCCCTCGCATCATACGATGGCTTGTGATCTTGCAAAAGTTCAATCTTACTATAGTCGATCGTAAAGGCACTAGGAATGTTGTTGCTGATCATTTATCTCGATTGTGATGGGACAACAAAGAGGACGAATACCTAATTTTTGATTACTCCCCTGATGAACTCCTATTTGTAGGTGTAATAAATAATCAATCACCTATAGATAAAAATTGATATAGTAGCATTCTTACTTATCTTCTTACACAAGAAACGCCATAAGGGTTGGACATTAAAAAGAAACAACAGTTTTTCCACCAAGTCAAACATTTCATGGAAATCAACAAACACCTTTACAAGGTATGTTCCAATGGCTTGGTTTGATGGTGTGTTCTTGACGTAGATCAATTGCAAGTCCTCCAAGATGCTCATGAGGGCCCTTGTGGAGGTCATTACACTAGGAGATGAATAGCCATTAAAATCTTGCTTGTAGGATATTATTGGCCTACATTATTTTGAGACACCCATCATTTTGTCCAATCTTGTGAGTGTTGCCAACGCAATGGGGGAATGACTATTAGAATGGAGGATCCACAATAGTGGATCCAACCCTTAGAACCCTTCGACATATGGGGTATTGTTTTATGGGGCCTATTACATTGATGTTCAATGAAAAAGCATACATTATTATCGTTGTTAACTATTTTACAAAATGGGTAGAAGCAGCCACCATTACCAATTGTACATCATCTACCACTGCATAATTTGTTCAACAACAAATCGTAAATAGGTTTGGCATGCCTCATACACTTATTTCTGATAACGGTACACATTTTACAGGTGTGACATTTTAGAAGTTGATGCAATGCTTAGGAGTTGAGCATAAACTGACTACACCATACCATCCTCAAGTGAATGGTCAAGCTGAAGTCACCAATAGGGAAATCACAAACATTTTGACATGAACCATTAGCAAATATAGGTGAGACTGGAGCACCAAACTAAATGATGCTCTTTGGGCTTACTGCTCCACATGGAAACTCCCTATAGGCTACTCTCCCTATGAGTTAGTGTACAGTAAACTTCCAACACTTCCTATCCAAGTTGAGCTCCGTACACTATCTACAGCATGTGACCTTAACCTTGACCTAATCTAGCACAGAAAGAATGGTTAATGAACCTTAACTTGATAAAAATCTATTAGTTGCCCTATCATCCAATGAACTGCACAAGGTCTTTAACAAACAACATCATGACCTTAGAATTAGAAAAGTTAAGTACCAATTGGGAGATAGGGTTCTTTACTAGAACCTCACACATGTACCACAATGAACTAAATTTTAAACGTTGTGGGAAGGACCTTATATCATTCATGAAACTCTTCCTTCATGGGCCATGCTGATCTATAAACTTGGAAGCCTGGATAAGAAATTATTGGTCAACATCCATCAAACCAAACCTTTCCATGAGCCCAAAACAACCAATACTAACACTACCTCTACTAATGGACAACCCTGCTCATTATTTCAGATCTTCTTCTTCTCACTCAGTCATGGAGGAGATGGCCACCAATGCTAGTCATTCTAAGCCCTTAGTTTCTTTTATCTTTTTTTTTTGTTTTATGCATTTTTTTTACACATTTTTCATCTTTACTTGTTTTTGTTTTACACCATTGTTCACATTTTTACTATTTCCTTCTCTGTTACATTTTGTTTGATTTATTCTCACTCATAACATAATAAGTGCTCATGATGGTGGGTTGTACTATAATGGTGTTGACTGCTAATGTTTGGTTTTTACCTTTGACTTTTAATATTGATGCTAAGATACTATTTCTTTTGATAAAATAGGCAATGATTCCATGTCATCCATTCATCCATTCAACTCTATGGTCTCCCTTTGTTTTGGAAATGTACTCTCCCTTTTTCTAATCAAACCTATTAATGAATTGGTGGCTTCGTTTTCTTTAAATCAAGGAAAGATTCAAATGGATTGAAAAGGGTGTGACTTTAAGGGGATTTGATGCATTTGTGCTGGCTATTCTCTTGGGGTACTTGGATGTTTTTCATAGGTTTTTTACCATTCCACTGTTAACTAATACCAAGAGGTTGAATAAATCAAATAAGTCTTTGCATGGTGTGGTTCCCACTCAAATAAAAAAAAATTTGAAAAAAAACTAACTGAAAAAAAATTGGTGGGAATTCAAAGCATACCCCTTAGACATAATAAAGCAACATGGGCTACAAACATTGTTTATGGCATTGGAAAGACATGTTACCCATGCTTGAAGGTTCCCTCTAACTAAGGTCCTTTCTCACTTCCTACTTCTCCATTCTTCTTTTTTTCTTTGGAATGATGGTTGCTCTGTGAAAACATTCTTGTTGCTTCAGGAGGATGGGTTGGTCAAGTGTGTTGATGCGACGTCACTGGATGTGGTTATTTTTAATCTGGATTTGGACTAAATTTTATTAAGTCACCTTAACCACATAATACACAAGGGGACTTTACATAACCTTAATTTTGGGATTCCATTTCATTCTCTCTTCTCTTTCTGTATTACTTCCCATGTTCTACCTCATTGTCGATTTTATGATTAGTCTATATCTTGATCGACACATTGTTATTCTTTGGTAAATTCTTATAAGAATATTCTTAACTATTATTTCCATATGTCATTCCTTGAGCCTACGGACTCTCTGGTTTGTGGGTTTATTAGGGCATAAAAGGCATGAGCCTGCTTTGGGGAGGACCCACTAGCATTTCTTTTTGGTACAATTGTTAAGTTCTTTCCCTTAAACATTTCTTACAATCAACTATTTCTTGTTTCACCCCATCCATGACATCCATTTTTGTTTTTCTCTTCCCTTCTATGCAGTTTTATTGGCTTCACCGTTGTTATTCCTCTTATCTTCCCTTTTCTTTTGTTTTCCATCCTATTGCTCCTGGAGGTTTGCTCTTAGTTGTGGGGGCTTGTTGCAAATTTTTCCATTTCATTACTTATCTCACCCCTACATCTTGTGTAGTTATCCCTTACAAACTTCTAACCCAGTATCTACCATACCCACAACCTAGCCAATGTACTTCATATTGAGGTAAGGTATGAACTGTATTATATCTCATCTATCCTTGCTAATTCATGATTATGTTGTGTGTGTAGATGGCGATCACATGAACAATGGACTGGGATAGGAGGGAGCACTCAAGATAGACTGGAGCTGTGCATTGACATAAGGAACATGCTTGGTCATGTGGCCGTGGATGAACAACAGTGTGCACCTTTTTGACATTGGTAGCAATGTGCTTCATTTTCTTTTCTCTCTCTCTTCAAGTTGTCAAATGAGGGTCTGGATGTCATCTATGTACAGTGTTCACCACAGTGGTTATGAATAGCAATGCTATAATATGTTTATCAATTCGTTCACTAGACACTTTGAGTTTGTCATTGCATGTTACCGTCAGTTGTCGTTCAATCAATAATCCCATATCTTCCCAATATTTTGTAAGGAACTTAAGGACAAGTTTTTATTTAGTTGTGGGGGTATGATGAGTCACGAAAGAAGTGACTTGAGATCAGATCCACGATATCGGATCCCTAATACTGGATACGCTATATCGGATCGAATCCCTAACATCGAACATGTGATGTCAGAGCCTATCTCGTTGCCTATAAATAAGAGATAGGGGTTGATGAGTGGTGAGGTACCCCTACACTCAACCATATGAATACAAGCATCGCACGCGCAATCCGATCGAACTCCGCAGACAAACTAGTTGTGGCACCTAGACAGTTATCCTTAGGTCGTAGTTCGCTGTCTTCCCACCTAGACTAGTATTGTACTTGTCACGTATGGTTTAGTCCAGATGAGGTGTATGATGTGTTCCTAATCTATGCTACTCCTGAAGGCAGTGGAAAATAATATTAACTAAGCTAAGCTACGAGGAAAAGTGTAAGAGAATCTAATCTAGCCTAAGTGTGATGAGCAACCGATTCCTTGATCAACCGTACACATCTTGGACCTTGTGCGCGACTACCACTGGGATTACCAAGCACAGATCCTAGGTACGCCACTGGGCTACCAAGTAGTCACACTTAAATGCTTGAAATCAAGTCGTACTCGTTCCACATTCTAGGAGTTTAAGGGTGAGAGAGAGAAAATAGTAAATAACATTAAAATAAGTAAACAAAGTGACTGCTACAATGATGAAGTAATCTCGATCTTTATTGCTGGTCATGTGCGTGTCCAAGTACGTCACACTCGAATAAAGAATGCCATAGAATTACATTCACCACACTACGGGCAGACACGGGAAAATAAATCTATCTCTAGAGTGGCCAAACTACCAGAGCTTCGCTACTTCTAACTCCTAAATTATCAAACAAGGGAGAGCCACCTCTTATTTATAGATATGGTGGCACACTGCAATATCACATACGTGATATTGCAGGGGAAGATGCGATATCGTGTATGCAATATCACAGGGGATACGGTATCACGACTGATGTGATATCACGTACTCGATATCGCGGCCCATGCAATATCACGTCCCATCATACCCCCACGACTAAGTAAAAACTCATCCTTGAGTTACCAAGAGAACAAGATCTATTAATTACACAGTGGATAGGTATGGGATTATTAACTGGGAAAAAATGAAATGAAACAATGCCACAGTGTGGAAAGACACAACACAGAAAGAGTGGTACAACTACAAAAAATGGAACTCATGAAGTTCTTGGTGGCGGTGGCTCCTCCATTGGTGCCTTCCCTTTGTCTTGTGTTGTAGGCTTTGAAGGTTGATTACGTTGAAGAATGACCTAGAGCTTCTCCTCTTTAGTCTGCGGATCTTGTGCCATCCATGCGAGTGTTCCAATGTTTGATGGAGTTGGCACCTCCCACGGATAGGGTAGTTGCGGGAACATCTGATTGGCTTTGACGTACCACGTCGTGAACACCCGTCATTCCTCTTCATAGGCTCTGGCTCTATCTTTGTATTCATGAAGGTCTGTTAGCTGTCGAGCCAAGTTAGTTGCAACATCTTTCTGGCCCTGGTAGCTTTCTTTGACCACCGTAAGTTCAGAATTTACAACATCCAGTTTCTCAGCCAACTTCTTACGCTCTGCCAATTCTACTTCATATTTGATGTGGGTGGAAACTACTTGCTGCTCGAGCTCTAATCTCAGGCGCCCTGCTGTTAACATGGCAAGGTTCGTATACCTGAGATTTGCCAACCCCATGTACTCTGTTAGGTCTTAGATCTGCAGGTCCCGGTTCTTAACTTCTGCTTGGTGGGCGAAGGCATAAGTGTCCAATATGGCCCTCCAATCAGTGTGCTGAGCACTGATGTTATTGATTTGAGCCTTGGCCATATGGATCTCCTTCTCCAAGATTTGTTTGTACATCCCCACCTAATCACGGAAGTGCTCCTTCAATTTCTTGTGTTGTTTAGCCTCATTTTGCCATGTGCTTATTTCGATGGCTGATTTTTGGCGAGTAGCGTGCACCTCCTCCATTGAGAGGGTTCAATTTTCTCTGGCTAAACGGCTTACATCTCGGTTGACCCAAATGAATTTTTCTCATAATTGATGAAAGTGTTCATCAAGAACATTCTTTTGTTTCTCCAAAGAGGTCAACCGAAGGTTATCTGCAACCAACTACTTATTCTCTTCTTCTAAGGCCTTGAGTGCCTTAAGATGCGCATGAGTTTGCGCTTATGCTACGGAGGCATCCCAAGTGGTCGTCTCCTTTTCTCCTGCTACCTTCTTATTCTCTATGATCAGCTTTGTTAATTGCTCGATTCTAAAGTTATCCAGCTGGTCTACGGGAAAAAATTGTAAAGGATCCCACTATGCTGCTTGTAAGGCTACGAGCTGCTCTTGTAGTTTCTGCACTTCAGCTTCAGCATGCTCGGCCCTTACTTCAGATATGACCAGCTTTCCCTTTGTGGAAATGAGGTCTGATTGAATTGCTGTGACATCCTAAGGGATGTCAAATAGAGACATCATTACTTGTCTTGTTTGAAGTAATCTGTCAAGTACATCCTCATGTTCCGTAAGAGTCATTGAGGTTTTGAAAAGAGTTTGAGCATCTCATGCTCTCGAGAGATCTGCCGGTGGCACAACAGGTACATTAAAGGATTCTTTGATGTGGTCAGCGACCACTTCAGCAGTTCCCGCAGCATTCTAGTGTTGCATGACCACCACAGTGGCTCCTTCACCAGTCTCAAATTGCACCTAAAAAGATTCCGCATTTCCAGAGATCTGTTGTGATCATCTGTTTTCCCCTCCTCCTATTTGAATAGATAATTCACCCCTTGTGTGATCTAACGAAATAGTAGGCTGATCGGCATCATCGATGACACGGAAGAGATTTGTGTCATCACGACTTCCCCAACTAACCATCTCAGCGATGGCCCTTAGATGGCTAATCGACAATCTATAGTCTTATGGTGGCGGCGGCTGATCCTGGCCTGTGCCCGGCCTTGCTTCTTGTTGTTGGCTAGGGCTCGTGGCTAGAGGTTGGATAGGTCCTACAAGTTGAGTTGTAGGTGGTCCAGTCATCTGTTCTTCTTCTTCTTCAGGTCTTAACTCTTCGCCAGTGCTCTTTCTTGGAGCCGGCGCCTTTAGTAATTCAGCATAAGAAGCATTCTGGGCTTTTCAGAGGATGTCATTTGTGTATCCCCGAATACCAGCCCGTCAGCATAGTTTTCTGATAAGGCAGGAAAAAGGTAGCGCCATCTTCCCTGACTTCCATTCTTCAAATTGCCTTAGGATCTCCCTCAAATATAGATGGGGAAGGTTAGCATTAACCTTTCCCATCAACACTGCACATCCTCTATCCGCATATGTTGATATTCTTTTCAAACCTTTTGTGGGGAAGAGGTGATAGGTTCTAATTTTGAAATAAACCCACTCTTCCGTCGTCAGCTCACCAATAGCTTTATCTTTGCCATAAGCCTTCTCTAACCAATCCTTTCGCACATCGGGATCTGATTGGGTAGATAACTGAGCAACATGAGGCCCTGAATTCGGAAGGTTTAACACTTTCAAAATACCCTATGCAGAGAAATCAACTGTCACACCAAAAATGTTAACTGTGGTGCCTTGCTCCCTATTGTGCCAGAACAAGTACGTTTCACCTAAGTACCAGGCACCGTTTTCAGAGAGGACAGGCCATAAGGGAGATCCTTTGAGGTGATCCCTAACAACCTCAGGAGTGAACTCTATAAAAGATTCGAAGTTTAGCTCCACAATCACTACAGCGAATATGTACTTCTCATGAATAGCCCGAACACACTCCGGGGGCAACGTAAGTTGTTGTCCTGGTTCAGGCGTAGCAACAGCTCCCCCTTCTGCTTGCCTGGACCATCTTGTAGGAGGTTTATCTTGATGGATGCTGAATGATTGCACCTCCTATTCTGCATGTTGTCTGGTAGGGCCTTGTCTTGCACCTCTCCAAGGTTGTTTTGCTCCACCTTGGATAGGACCCTCTTGTTGTGCACGTTTCGGGACCATCTGCAATCACACGGGTCAAGCGTTAGTAAGGTGGTTTTTAAAGTCAAGATATACCTTACTGCTTGCCTTAATTAAAGATCTTATGTTATAATGTGTGATTGTGCCCGTAAATTATAATAATGGGTCCTATGACTTAGGTGGTTTCCATTTTTAATCTCCCAGTATACGTAAGGTCATATGATTTTTGGCACAATTAGTCTAAGTGTTAAGTTAATTACCCTAACTGATGTCCTTTGGGCAATGAGAAATTTCAAAAAACGTTAGGCACTTTTTAGCAGGTGTCTCTCCCCCATGACTGAGCTGAACACTCCGGGTTCAAGTAGGTTCAAACAGAATTAAAATTGGAGCACCAGTGTGCGAGATATGAGTGAAAAAGCAAGGGTCACACAATCGCAAGTCATAGAGAAAAAATTCAAAAACTCCCCTTGCGTAAATGGCAAAATAATGCTAATTTTTGTAGCGGGGGTGTCCTATTTATAGGAAAATAGGATGTGATATCGCATACGGTACATCGCGTACGCGATATCACGTGGAACACGATATCACTTATTGCGATATCTCGTTCCAACTAATGTGAGACACATGAAAATACCGAATTTTAAATGATTTTTCTTGAAATTAATGGTAAATATTGAGGACATTGGCAAGTATTAAGACATTTAAGGATAACTGCATTGATTGGAGAGGCATTCTTAATGATAATGATGTGAATTTTAGCAATTAAAAATTTGGTGGTTACGAAAAAAGGGAATGTAATGGTACATTGGAACGTTAAAAATTATAGAGGGATAATATTAGGGAAAGAGAACTATGAAAAATTAAGCTAAGGGTAAGAAATTGTGTGTTTGAGTTAGAGAATTAGTGAATATTACAACAAAATTACACAAGTGGATCCTCCCCCAAGCAAGTTTTAACCTATTATGCCCTTGTGTAATCACACTTAAAGTGTCCGTGTGCACTAGAAGGGTTAAATTTAATTCGCACTAACTCCACAAAACATACACATGTAAATATCACCAAAATGAGATGAAAATTCAATGCTACACGAGACACGAGCCACAATTACATGAACAGTGAGATGAGACGAACGATAGAAAGGGATCGTAGAGATTGGGACATGAGGTAATTGACCCAGGGCACCATGAATCCTGCATGTAAAGCATGATTAAAGTGTCATTAACCCATCGTTCCAAGATCAGGACCAAGTCCATCCTTCAATCAGTGGCATCGCATTGTTTCATCCCATGGTGAGCAACTATGAGAGTACCATAACAACAAGGCGTACGATCACTTGGTGTTTTATGTTAGGGAGGAGTAACTTTTGTTTTGTGGCACTTTGTTTTTCTTTTCTCTTTTTTTTTTCACTTTATTGAATCCAGAGAAGCCGCCAACCTTCAGGCATGGGTGCATGTCTTTCTAGTGGGACCCCCCTAGAACAGCGTTTGATTTTTGAGTGCCCGTTTGATTACTCTTACTCCCATTTTCATTAGATCTACAAGGATCTTTAGTACAACCACGTTGCATGATAACTCCCACAGAGGTCACCAAAGAGAATCCACAAATCCCCTTGATGTCACACCCTAATCATTCCCTCTTCATCCATCCTTCTTCATTTTGGGTACAATGAACAAAAAATTAATTTTAAGTTTAGAAATTTCAAGAATATCATTGTACCCTCGAACAGAACCTCTTATTTATAGAGTGGATAAGTGGGTGTAATGGGCTCACTGTTCCAAATAATTGAGTAATCATGACTTAATAACATAAAACACACCTCAACCAATTATCCACATGAGTGTTTTATTCGTAGATGAGATTACTTACAAAAATGTAAAAAGACAAAAACACAAAAACACAAAAAGATAAAACAAAAAGTTGAAAAAATGAAAAACTAGAAAACAAAAAGTTGTAAAATTAAAGAAAAATAAAAAGTGGTTATTAATCCTACTTGTCTTTGAAATGGGGGGTATCCTCATAACTAATTGGTTGAGTATGGCAAGGATTAATAAATGAAAGATAAAGATCCTTGCATGTTGGAGGTATTGGAACTGGTCCATACTTATCCCATTGGGGTTCACACACTTGATTGTAATAAGCATAGTGGGGCACTTTATACGATGTAGTTCCCGGATAACGAGTTGACCCACTATGATATTCAGGACTGTTAGATGGTATGCAAGGATTAGGATGATGCCTCCCATGGTTGTGTTCATTGGGCTGTATGATTGTTGGAGTGTTAGTTGGTGGCTCTGATGAAGTTACATGAGGCATTGGGTTCGAAGGTAAGGGTGCACCACAGTGTGGGACTTGTGCTGGGTTGGAAGGTGTAGTGGCCTTGGGATTGTGTTGTCCCTTCCTACGACCGTGTTTAAAGAAAGGACGCTTTTGATGTTGAGGAGGCTTTTCACTACTGTTAGAAGTAGTAGCACAAGTGTTGTTTGTGGTTTGTTGCTGTGGCACAAACACCTTAGGAATAGTTGGTGGTACTGTAGAAGGAGGGAAAGGATAAGAATGTTGAAAGTTAGGAGGAATATAAGGTGCACAAGGTGGTGGTTGTGTTGGAGGCATGGGCTGATAGTATTGTGGAGAATAGTAATGTGGTGAGATAAAGTATGGTGGCCTAGTTGGAGAAACAAGATGTTGAACATGATAAGCATTCGAGTTCAGAAAATATGAAGGGTGCCTCCAGTCTAAGGGTGGTCTCCTCCACGACTGGGATGGTTCCCACTGTGATCGAACATAGGATCTCTGTCCAAACTCTGGATGTAACGCATTTCCCCAATGCTCATATAAATGTGACAAGATTGGGCATTGACCCTTGGGGTGATCGTATAGGCATATGTTGCATTCATATGTATGGTTAGCAGTTAAGCACTTATTCCCTTCATTCTTTCTTTCCGATTGTCTACTATTTCTTCTTGCTTCTTGGGTTGTCAAAACTTTATCTCCAATGATGTTGATATATTCTCCACACTTTTGATTCATCCACTCCAACATCTTCTCGATCTTTGCCTCAATTTCTTCTAATGTTTCTTGTATTGGCAAAGATGATGTTTCCACCTTGAGAATTTTTGATTTCTCCTTGTTATGATTAGGGACCTTTGTTAAGTTGAGATTTTGGTCCCATTGATGTTTATCAACACTCTCCCATCTAGCTAATTCTCCTTCTTCTTTTGCTATCCACTTAATAAGCTCTTAGATTTGATGGGTTCATAGTTCGAATAATTGACCTTGGGCATACGTTCCTAAGGTCTCTCTTGTTTCATTACGTAGCCCATCAACGATATGGTACATTAGCCTTTCCTCGGAAAACCCATGGCATGGACAATTGTTTAACAATGCATAATATCTTTCTAAGGCCATGTCCAAGGGTTCATGTTTTGCTTGTTTCCATCCTTGGATTTGTTTCCTCAAGGCTGACACTCTTGCATAGGTTTGATATTTTTCATTAAAGACTTCTACCATTGTTGGCCAGCATCGTATTGAATTTGGTTTCAATGATCTATACCATACTTTTTCTTGGTCAACAAGTGTCATGGGAAAGAGCTTAATTTTTTGCCACCCATTATCAATGTTATTCCATGTGCAGGGATCGTAGAAGGCTAGTAAGTGTTGTTGTAGATCTAAGTCATAGCCTCCTGAAAATTTGGGAAAGTTGTTTAAATTGAGCCTGGGTAGTCGGCTCTCTTTACTATGCCTATGTGAGATTCGAACAGCCTCTTGTATTTGCATTAAGCTTGTAGTGGCTAGTGGGGGTTCATCGTCATTGGGTAAGTTATGTTTTTGTTTGTTGGGATGACGTTGTTTTTGTTCATGTTTATAAGAAACTCCCACTTCAGGTTGTATATTCCAATCTTCATCGTCATATAGTTTGTTGGTTCTCCAATGAACTTCCTCACTAAGTGTGGCGTTATTATCATCTTGTAGGAGAGGCATTGTTGTGTGTTAATTTATGTGACTTTTTATAATTACTTCTTGTTAAGAGATATATCGTTAAGTTCTTTACAACAACCTTATATGATATAACTAATTTAGATAACTAGCATCATCCCTAGCAACAGCACCAATGATGAGTGGCGAGGTACCCCTACACTCAACCATATGAATACGAGCGTCGCACGCGCGATCCCGTCGAACTCTGTAGACAGACTAGTTGTGGCACCTAGATAGTTATCCTTAGGTCGCAGTTTGCAGTCTTCCCACTTGGACTAGTGTTATATTTTTCACATATGGTTTAGTCTAGATGAGGTGTATGATACGTTCCTAATTCTAACGCTACTCCTAAAGGCAGTGGAAAATAATATTAACTAAGCCAAGGAGGAAAAGGGTAAGAAAATCTAATCTAGCCTAAGTGCAACGAGCAACCGATTCCTTGATCAACCGTACACATCTTGGACCTTGTGCATGACTACCACTAGGATTACCAAGTGTAGATCCTAGGTACGCCACTGGGCTACCAAGTAGTCACACTTAAATGCTCGAAATCAAGTCGTACTCGTTTTGCGTTCTAGGAGTTTAAGGGTGAGAGAGAGAAAATAGTAAATAACATTAAAATAAATAAACAAAGTGACTACTGTAATGATGAAGTAATCTTAATCTTTATTGCCGATCATGTGCGTGTCCAAGTACGTCACACTCGAATAAAGAATGCTGTACAATTACATTCACCACACTGTAGGTAGACATGGGAAAATAAACTATCTCTGGAGTGGCCAAACTGCCAGAGCTTCGCTACTTCTACTCCTAACTAATAACTAATGATGAACAAGGGAGAGTTGCTTCTTATTTATAGACATTGCGACGGACTGCGATATCACGTATGCGATATTGCGGGTGGATGCAATATCGCGACGGATGCGATATCGCGTATGCAATATCATAGTCCATGCGATATTGCATCCCATCAGTTCTCCAATGAACTTCCTCACTAAGTGTGGCATTATTATCATCTTGTAGGAGAGGCATTGTTGTGTGTGAATTTATGTGACTTTTTAGAATTACTTCTTTTTAAGAGATATATCATTAAGTTCTTTACAACGACCTTGTATGATCTAACTAATCTAGATAACTAGCACCATCCTCGGCAACGGCACCAATGATGAGTGGCAAGGTACCCCTACACTCAACCATACGAAACGAGCGTCGCACGCACGATCCGGTCGAACTCCGCAGATGAACTAGTTGTGGCACCTAGATAGTTATCCTTAGGTCACAGTTCACTATCTTCCCACTTGAACTAGTATTGTACTTGTCACGTATGGTTTAGTCCAGATGAGATGTATGATGTGTTCCTAATCTATGCTACTCCTGAAGGCAGTGGAAAATAATATTAACTAAGTTAAGCTAGGAGGAAAAGGGTAAGAGAATCTAATCTAGCCTAAGTGCGACGAGCAATCAATTCCTTGATCAACCGTACACATCTTGGACCTTGTGCACAACTACCACTGGGATTACCAAGCATAGATCCTAGTTACACCACTAGGCTACCAAGTAGTCACACTTAAATGCTTGAAATCAAGTTGTACTCGTTCCACGTTCTAGGAGTTTAAGGGTGAGAGAGAGAAAATAGTAAATAACATTAAAATAAATAAACAAAGTGACTGCTGCAATGATGAAGTAATCTCGATCTTTATTACCGGTCATGTGCATGTCCAAGTACATCACACTCGAATAAAGAATTCCGTACAATTACATTCACCACACTGCGGGCAAACACGGGAAAATAAATCTATCTCTGGAGTGGCCAAACTGCCAGAGCTTCACTACTTCTAACTCCTAAATTATCAAACAAGGAAGAGCCGCCTCTTATTTATAGATATGGCAACGCACTGCGATATAGCTTACGCGATATTGCAGGGGAAGATGTGATATTGCGGCACATGCGATATCGTGTCCCATCAGGGATGCTTGGTTTGGGGATTAGTTTTTTAGTCCCTTAGCCAAGCTCTTGCAGTTTCTCTATTCCAAAGTTAGAATTATTTCTGAGTGCCCATACTAGGAGTCATAGAATGAATGGATCTTTATTCGAGCATTGTGTGCCTAAGCACACATTATGTCCAGAAATAAAGACGAACTTTGTGATAAACCTTGCAACATTCAAAATAGCTTAATTATTACATTTAATTTTATTTACTATTATTTGATGCTTTCAGTAGTTAATTAATGTTATTTCATAGAACTATTAATTATCAATTACAAATGAATTAGCACACTTAGCACAACCACTTCAAGCATACATGGAACACTTGGTAACCCAGTAACGACTAGTGTTTGGTAATCCTAGTAGTGTTGCACTGGTTCAGGATGTGTCCAAAGAGTGGAAACGGATGCTGGTGATTAGGATTTGATTCACATTAGAGTTAAAAAAAACCATTAGTTAATTAAATCTTTTCATTGCACACACTTAGGAGACTAAGATAGAAAATATAAAAAACATAAAAATCATATACCTCAAGTTTACTTAACCATACATTTGTGCCTTATAAGTAAGCTTGGGAAGACAATGGCTGCATAACTCATCCTTGTTCTATGTAGGTGCATAAGCACTTAATCCTTGGAGTTTGATCGGATCATGTGTGAATGCTCATATTCGTATGGTTAGGCATAGGGGTACCTTTCCACTCATCAAAAGTCCTCGTCGATGTAGCCCCGTCTACATGGTGTTGCCCCATTGATAGGGCTGCATCAATATAATGTTTGTTGTGTCTATGGGGCCCTGTTGATGTATCTCCCTAATGAAACATCACAAAATTTTGAATTTGGTCATCTTAACTACAAATTTGGCTAAGTGTCAAAATGGTGGCACTTTGCCCAAATTTTTCTAAGTGTTAGAACGATGGCACTTTCTACAAATTTGTCTAAGTGTCAAAACTTGGGCAAAATTTTTCTAAGTCTAGTGTCAAGCTCTACAGCGTAGATAGTGTAGCACATGTATCAACCTATGTAGCATACTTGTCAAGCTCTGTACTGTAGACAACATAGCACACCTGTTAAGCTCTGTAGCGTAGACATTGTAGCACACCTGTCAAGCTTTGTAGTGTAGACAGCGTGACAGGCATGGTAGGTCAAAATCTCACAAAGTGTTATGCTACGCTTTGCTACGTTGTGCATTGTAGATAGCGTGATGGGCATGGTAAGTCAAAATTTCACAAAGTTTTCATGGTACACTTTGCTAAGTTGTGCAATGTAGATAGCATGATGGGCATGGTAAGTCAAAATTTCACTAAGTGTTCATGCTACGCTCTGCTATGCTGTGCAATGTAAACAGCGTGACAAGCGTGGCAAGTCAAAATTTCACTAAGTGTTCATGCTACGCTCTGCTATGCTATGCAGCGTAGATAGCTTGACACTGAGAAGCATCCTATGTCCCACATGTAACACGAGATAAGCTTAGCAACCAGCATCTTGTGTCTTGTACGTAACACGGGACGAGCATTGCAGCTAGCATCCTGTGTCCTGCACATAACATGGGATGAGTGTAGCAGCCAACGTTCCATGTCCCACACGTAACACAGGATGAGCGTAGCAACCAATGTCCTATGTCTCACACGTAACACGGGACAAGCCCAACATCCCGTGTCCTACATATAACACGGGGCAAGCATCACAACTAGCATCCCATGTCCCACACGTAACATGGGACAAGCATCGTAGCTAGCATCCTGTGTCCCACAGGTAACATGGGATGAGCGTAGTAGCCAACGTCCCTTGTCTCACATGTAACACGGGACAAGTGTAGCAGCTAGTGTCCTGTATCCTGCACATAACATGGGACGAGCCTAGTAGCCAATGTCCCGTGTCCCTCACATAACACAGGATGAGCCCAGTAGCCAGCATCCTGTTTCCTGCATGTAACACAGGACGAGCGTCGCAGCTAGCATCCTATGTCTCACACGTAACATGAGATGAGCATTGCAACCAGCATCCCGTGTCCCACACGTAACATGGAATGAGCATAGCAGACAGTGTCCTGTGTCCAGCACATAACATGGGACAAGCCCAACAACCAGTGTTCCATGTCTTGCACGTAACATGGGACAAGCCTAGTAGCCAGCATTATGTGTCCTGCATGTAACACGAGACGAGTGTAGCAACGAGAGTTAGAAATTTTTTGAACTTTTTCTAGTCACCTCCAGACTTAGAAAATTTTCTTAATTTTTCTCATGGTCCCACCCACCGCACTACCACATGGCATTTGATCTGCAATCTGGGCTAACCCTAGCCCTATAAATACCCTTGCACCCTAATGTTTTAGGGGGGCTTCCATTTTTCACCAGTGGGACAGTTGACACTTTCATTTGGCATTTGACACTTTGGCATCTTGACACATAACTTCATGGGTGAACAAGACCCACAACACACTACACCAGCAGAGAGGCATAGCTACATTGCACGGTACACTACAACCCCATTGTAGCCCTATAGAACATCGCACGGTACATTGCAGCCCCATTGCAGCCCTGTAGAACATTGCATGGTACACTGTGGCTACGAACTTGCCAGCCACAATTCATCATAGTGATCACCAAACTTCACGACCCGACACCACCGAGGCTATGACTACGCTCCCATTGTGACTATTGTACACTGTGTACCTTTTGAGACCCTTTGTGAATTAGTTATGCTCCCTCTTTTGGGGCGGTGCATTGCTATTCTCAAATTCTGTTATATTTCTCAAGCATTTTTCTCTGGTGTTTAGCATAACACTTGTGTTTTCTCACTTTTTCATACATATGTGCATGTTTACATTACTGTTCTCAGGCCGAGATACCCCACTATGCTCTAGCTCCAATGCTTGCATGTAACGTAGTATAAACCCTTCTCACACACAGTCGTTTTAACACCACATAAGTCCTTGTTTGATCGACTAGACCATTCAGGGCACCCCACTTCCATTTTCTCCAGCACTACCCTCTTGTGGATTCAGGGTTAGGTTGTTCTAGCCACTGACATTTTCAGACATCACACCTAATAAAGTCTATAAATACGTTCTCACCATCCATGTTTATGGCATGTCAAGTCATAGTTGTAGCATAGCTCTTGCAATTTTGTTATTTGAGAGTTAGAATATTTTTCTGAGTGCACACAACATGAGTTAGAAAGTATACAAATATTTATTCAAGCACTAATGTACCTGAGCACACTAGTGTGAATGAAAATAAAGACGAGCCTTTTGATCAAACCTTGCAACACTTGCAATAGATCAATGATTTATTTTTGCATTTACTTTTTTCTTAATTAAGCTAAACTAGACTTCAATTGGTTAATTAATTAAGCTAAATAGATTAAACACATAAGTATGATTTCTTCAAGCGTAAATGTGTATTCACTTGGTAATCCTAGCAACATTATTGCTTGGTTCACCCAATAGCATAGCGCTTGGTAATCCCAGTAGGAGATACATGGGTTTAGGATGTGTACAGAAAGTGGGATCGAATACTTATGTTAGGATTAGTTAGAGATTAATTAGTTAGAATAAATTAGCTATTAAATTACTTCATTTCACTACTTTAAGCACCAAGAACATAAAACATAAAATAATAAAAATTATGTGCCCCAATTATAGTTAACCATGCCTTTGTACATCACAAGTGTAATTGGAAAGATAATGAATGACTGTTAGGGCAAAGTTCACTTCCTAAAACACCAGTGTGCTGGAAGACATAGAGTCCATGGAATTCAACCAAATCATGTGTGTATGCTTTGTGATTCATATGGTTGAGCGTAGGGGTACTTGATCGCTCATCAGACTAGTGGTAGCTTTGTCATGTATGGTTTAGTCCAAAGTGAGGAATATGATAATTGATGTTATTGCAGCCTTATGTTACTCCTAACAATAATAGAGAAATTAATTATTTAATCTAATTAACAATAGAAAGTAAAGTCTAAACTAACCTAAGTGCAATGAGTATTCCTTCCTAACCTACTGTTGGGATTACTAAGCGTACCATTACTAGGCGTACTAACACTATTAGGTTACCAAGTAATTATTCTTAAGTGCTTGCGATTATTCATACTCATTCCGCTTGATGAAAAAAACAATAAAGAGTAATAAATGATAAACATTAACTAAGGAAAATAGTAATTAGTTAAGTAATTAATAATAATAAAGCAAAGTGGATGCTACAATGATAAAAGTAATCTTGATCTTTATTGTTGAACATGTAACATGTCCAAGTATGTCACATTTGAATAAGGATGTTGTACAATTGCTTAACATCACACTACGAGCATGCATTGGAAACAAACTAACATCTATATATTCCATTCTCTATGTCTAAATCTATATCCAAACTATGCACTCAAGTGTTGTATTTATAGGCTAGCATGGATGAGGCGATATCAGATTTTCGACATTAGAGGTTGTGACCCAATATCAGATACTTGATAACATGGCTCTGATATCGAAGCCCTACCAAAACATGACTCATCACCAAGCTGTTTCACTGATGGGCATACCCAAGTGACTAGATGTTAGAATTACCATGTTAATGTGAGTTTAACACTTTAGGTTTGACATGTTCATTTCACCATAATTAATGCATATGGAATCGTAAACATTATGCTAAATAACATTGATAAATGGCTTTGAAATAAAATGCATTGAAAGTAAATCTAAGCTAAGTCAAAGGACTCCAATGGAAGAAGATCAAGCTTGATCTTATTTCTATTCATGGAAGCATCCATGTTCATCTACTCAAATAAGACT
>MNCI01001816.1:214171-268116 GCA_015680685.1 Gnetum montanum | reverse complement strand
GAATGGAGATAGAATGAGGAGAGAAAATCCAATTAATAGGATGGATGTTTTTCCAAAAAGGCTTATGTTTAGGAAAACTTTGATGAAGCCTTTGCTGGAGAAGATTCCCAATTATGTCCGAGGTGTCCAGATGTTGTACTAACCACTTAGCACCTAAGGTGAGACCCTGTTTGTAGGAATTCAACAGACCTAATCCTCCTTTGTTTCTAGGAAGAGTGACAATGTTCCAAGCAACACGATGAAAACCTCGTTGGGAATCTTTAGATGACCACATGAAGTCTCAAAATAACTGTTCCAATTTTTGATAGGCTGTGTGGGAAGGAGCCCAGCACGAGGAATAATACACATGGGTAGATGCACAAATGGATTTACAAAAAAGATATTTTCCTGCCAAGGTAAGGGGCTTAGTCTTCCACTTTTCAGTTTCCTTACGAATACGAGAGATAACTAGCTCCCACAGAGTAGAAGTAGGACCACGAAATCGAAAAGGGATTCCCAAGAGCTTCATGATCTCATGGTCTTGGATTAATTTCCATGGATAGGTGGGGAGTTTACTATAATTGTTATGAAAACTGTATACAGAAGATTTAGACCAATTAATGGTAGAACTAGAGAGAGAACAATATTGCTCTACTTGGGCTAAAAGTCGTTTAACATTATCGGTTGTATTTTGGATTAGAAAAAAATAGTCATCAGCAAAATGCATATTAAGCAGTTCATGTTGAGGAGAGGAAAAGCACATGCCATATAGCATCCCTGATTGAATATCATGGTTAATTTGATGGCAAAGGAAATCCGCAGCAATGATAAAGAGATAAGGGGCAAGAGGACAACCTTGTCTTATTGATCTATGTATTGCAAAGGGGGCGGTGATGCCAAAGGTGGTGGCTATTCTCACATTAGCATCTGAGAAGAGACATTTCACCATATGAAGATACTTAGAGCCAAAACCTAGTTTTGACATAGTTTGAAGGATAAATTCCCACTTAATGTTGTCGTAGGCCTTGGCATAGTCCAATTTCATCAAAAGGATGTCTTGGCCATCATCCTCAGCCCACTGCAAACCTTCCCAAGCAGCCACAACATTATCTAAGATATAATGCCCTAGGACAAATCCAGTTTGTTGAGGGGATATAATTTTATGAAGGAATTTTTTCAAACGTAAGGCTAAGCATTTGGCCCAAATTTTGTATACCACATTAAGAAGAGTAATGGGTCACCAATTAGCTATACTAGTAGGGTCTCCTGATTTGGGAAGGAGGCGAATAATCCCAAGATTTAAATTTGGTCCAAGAGAACCAAGATGGATAGCCTCTTTAATTACTTGGAAAAGGTCATGGCCAATAAGATTCCAATGCCTCTGAAAAAACTCAACAGGGAAACCATCATATCCAGGAGCTTTCCCAGAGCTGAGTTTGAAACAAGCGTGTTGAAGCTCTTCTTGAGTGATATTAGCATCTAGGGTGTGAGACATGGATGAGTCAACTAACCTAGGATAGTTACACGTAGTGGCCTCAAATGATGAGAGAATCATTGGGGAAGTTATAAACAAGGCTTCAAAGTGCTCCTTAAGGTAAGAGAGAATACTATCATGATCAGTGATAATGACACCATCCCTAGAGAGAGTATCTGGGGATTGAATGGAAGGAGAGCTGTTAAGATATTTAAAAAATTCCTTACATTGCTCATCTTGAATCTTCAACCAAGCAAGTCTACTTTTGATTAAGGTACTATGGGCTTTGTGGACTTCCCAACATTGGAAAGTGGTGCGAACTTTAGCAAGTTCTCCATGAATGTGGGTATTAAAGGGTTCTATGGATAACCTTTCCATAGGATTATTAATAGTTGAACAAATGTTGTTGTACTCTTATCTAGAACGAGAGGCCACTTCCTTACCAAACTTCTGACCAAAGTTCCTCACCCTACTAGTGGTTCGCAACCACCATTGGATCCAACCCACTTGACCTATGGGCCTAGGTTTGGCATTCCAAAGATTAGAAAGAAGTTGTTGAGACAAAGGAGACGAGAATAAATTAGAGTGTAGGCGAAAGAGGTGGAGTCTGGTCCTATGAGAAGTACCAGATATTTGCATGGAAATGACGATGGGATAATGGTTAGATAACATAGCGTGTTGGTGAACCGTAGTGGTGGAGATTGCCTGCCAAAAGGAAAGTGTGAAGAAGTAAAATCAATCTAGCCGACTATATATTTGAGCCTAACCCAGACGAAGGTTACTCCAAGTAAATCTATGGAGAGGTCTGCTTGAGATATCCTTGACTCCATCAAGGAGATAAAATTATTTTTTAAAGTTAGAGCAAGGTTGAAATTCTTGAGGAGGAAGTTGAAAAGGGACTCCCCCAAGTTTATCGTGAGGGAATTCAATCATATTAAAATCTCCGCCAAAAATCCAAGGAACGGAAGGAAGAGAATAGGTTAGTTCCTGTCATAAGTTGGCCCGTTCCATGGAGTCATTTGGAGCATAAATAGAGCAAACCCCAAAGGGTCCATGGGAGGAGGAAAAGATAGCCCAAGAAACTCTTTGGCTTGAATCGGAACCAGAATGGATGAGTTTGTCTTTCCAATGGGCTGAAATGAGAATAGCTGCTCCGCCTTTTCCATACACGTGGGAGGTAGCTATGACTGAGGAGTGGGGAAGAAACCTATGAGCTGAAAACTCTAAGTCAGAAGCTGAAATTTTAATTTCCTGAAGAAGGATGAAATCAAAGGTGGTATTCAGACTAGAGAGAAAATTGCTAGCCCTTTTACCTCGAAGCCTATCTGTAAGGCCACGAACATTCCAAGATACTAAATTCATGACGAGGTAGAAGATGCAGGTAGGGAAAGAACTTCAGAGGATTTGAGGGTTGATGTGTCCACTTCCATTGTGTTGGAGAGGACAACAAAGGGGTCGTTTGTAATAACTGGAACTATAGAAGAGGCTATATGGGAGGGAGATAATGGTGGGTCAGAAAAGGAGGATGGTTTAGCTCTTTTCCTGCCCCCATCATTCCCTCCCTCAGTGGTTGAAATAGAGTCCTTGAAAGATTTAGACTGGGTGACTTTAGCTTGCGAAGTGATCTTTATAGATGAGCTAGAATGAGGGACTTGTGTGGTAGAGGATTTAGGTTTGGAGAGAAAACTAGAGGTCTTGTGGGGAGTGGCTGCAAATTTAAATGTTTTCGGTAGGACTTGAGTTTCATCTATAGGGGAAGAACGATTTTGTGAAGGGTTGTTTGCATTTTTCTTCCTAGCTAAGGAAGGGTAGGCCGAGATGTGGTGATCAGCTTGATGACAATAGCTACAGGAGTTTGGAAGGTAAAAATAATTAACTTTTTGTGTGAACAGTTTTCCTCTAGCCGCTAATGTGAGAGAGGTTTTCTTGTGAGAGATGTCTAGTTCTATACAGTAGCGGTGAAACTGAATTCCATTAACCTCTACTCCGTGATCAGAGATAATGTGACCTAGGGTACTAACAATATCTCTCTCAAAGGTGGAAAAAATAAGTGGAAGATTAGGTAACTCCACATAACAGGGGATAGTTTTATAGGCTGGGTCAGTGACATCGAACTCAAATTTCCATGGACGGACGACCAGGGTGGCATTTCTTGTTGGGAAAAAATAGGCTGAAAGGGCTTTCTTGACATGAGAAGCATCAGAGAGTTCTACGAGCACAAAGTTTCTAGCATAATATCGGGCATAGGAAATGGTTATGCCGTGAGGTTGTAGAATAGATTTGATGTACAAATTGAGATTTATTGAACGGGGAATAAAACCCATAATTTGAATAAAAATGAATTGAGATGAAAATTCTTCAGCGACATTATCAAAAGGATCGTCTAGAATAAGAAAATCAATATGAGTGGAGTTGGGGGGACTTCCCTGTTGAGAAGAACCAGACGGGCCTTGAGATTCATCCATGACTGCACTGTAGCAAAGATCTTCTCTGCCAACAGCGCAACCCTACGTAGCACTCCTGGATCGGAAGCACCGGTGAACCCATTGACGCCAAACCACCTCTGAACCTGTTGATGCCCACCATTGGTGTTGTCGGTCCGCAGTCTGCCGTGCCTACCATTGCGACCTGGTTAAGGACAGCTGCAGCTAGTACCATGTGCCCAACAACACGTCGTATGCCTGGTGTTTTGCTTTTTGAAGGCATAATTGTTCTTTCTTTGTAAAAATATTTTTAAAACCTTAATAATTTAAGTTATTGCTTGAAACGTGGGAAGAGAGATGGGGGTGGCGGTGGTAGTGTTGGAAGCTTAAATTATTTCCTTAGACAATATTTACTACCAAGATATATAGTCAAATAAAAACTTCATAATTTAATATTGAACTAATACATTGGTACATCATAACTTAACATGCATTATTGTAATTGAAACAATACTTCGTTGCTCCTAAATCAAGAGTCATATTACTAGGCTAATACACACCTCATTGAACACTTCAACAAGTTAGCTACACTAGAACACTAAATGTTAATGGAACTGATGAGTGGCAAGGTACCCCTACACTCAACCATACGAATCATAAGCATTCACACACGATCTGGTTGAATTCCGTGGATGGGACTAGTTGTGGCATCTAGATCGCTATGCCTTGATTGTAGTTCGTTGTCTTCCCACTTACACTAGTGGTAGCTTTGTCACGTATGGTTTAGTCTAGAGTGAGGCATATGATTTTTATTATTTTATATTTTATTATTCTACAATTAACAATAGGTTGAAACTCAATTTATAATTAATTCAACTAATCTAATTGCTAATTAATAATAAACCACCCTAACATAAGTATCTAATCTCACTTCTTGTGCACATCCTAAACACATATAATGTTGCTGGGTTACCAAACATTAAGCATTGCTCGGATTACCAAGAGTCATACGTGTGCTCAAAGTGATCGTACTTATGTGCTTAGTTAATTAACATGCATGAAAATGTAAATATTAATTAAGTACATGAAAAGTAAATGGCATGGAAGGTAAATCTAATATAAGTCAAAGTGTTGCAATGAGTAAGAATCAATCTCGATCTTATTGTCGTTCATGGAATATGCTTAGGTACATTGCCACTCGAATAAGACTTTGTACAACTGACTTAGACCCACTCTATGGGCACTCACTGACTATTCTCTAAGATTACGAAATAAAATTATAAGAGTCTGGCTACTCCATTAACAAAACTATAAAAAGCTAATGCAAAACTGACTCGAAATCATGAGCTTGAGCACTATATTTATAGGTTGATGTATATCTCATGACATTGGATACCTGACGTCACATCTAGGCTCGAATATGGGATACCGAACATTGGAGTAGATGACAAACATGATTTATCATACCCCCATGATTGAATGAAAACTTGTCCTCCAATGAAAAAGAGGAGGAACAAGTTTCTTACAAAATATTAGATAGGTATGTGATTATTAACTGACATACAAATTGACTTAGATGGAATAGACAAACTCTAGGTGCCCATCTATACAGAGTTACAATCTTTACAAAATTGGGTGTTTATGATAAGAGAAGGAAACACCTAGATAACATTAACATCCAACACCTCTTGGTAGCTAAAGAGTGAGAGAGAGAGAAGATCCAATGATCATGGATGATCTGCATCAAATGGTATTACCGCATCATCCTTGGTGAACAATTCCTCTTTTAGTTCATGCTTCCCACTGCAATCACAACAAAATCGTGAATTAGTATGCAATGTGTAACACATAGCTATTAAATGCCTTGTCTTGTGGGTGGTTACACTCGACTAGGTTGTGATTGTGGTATAGTAGTGTTAGCGGGAAGATTGACAAGTAGGGTAACATAGAGAAGTAATCCATTGAATTTGAAAATGTTCGACACATGAAAATATTTAAAGAGGATGTAAGAATTCACAATAAAATAAAAAGATTATTGAAAAATGTTGTGAAGATGTGCACAATTGGATGTCATTGGTGAGGTAAACAAAAAGATTTGATTGTAAGAGTGTCTAAGGGTAAAGAACTTAATTAATCTAACCAAAAGATATGCAAGTGGGTCCACCCCAAAGTAGGCATAGGCCTTTTATGCCCTTGCATAACTTCAAACCAAAGATTCTGTGGGCTTCATGGATGATTAATGGTGACCGAAGGGTAAGTGCAAAAACCCAAAAAAGAAAAAAAAAACTACCTAAGAATTCCAACACATCAAACTAGGACATCAAACAAGAACATGAAACCAACAATGAGGTGAAACATGGAAAGCATAGATGGATGAGAGAGAGTGGAATGGAGTTCCTGATTAAGGTCACATGAAGTCCCTTGTGGATTTTATGGTTAAATGACTTTGATAAGATTCATCATTAGTCTAGACCAAAACCAACCTCGTTTAGTGACTTTGCATCACATTTTTAAGACCAATCCATCCCCTGAGACATAAGAGTGCTCCAACAGAACAACCACTATTCCTTATTAAAGAAGAAAAGAGAAGTAAGAAGTGAGGAAGGGCCTTAGTTAGAGGGGATCTTCAAGCATGGGTAACATGTCTTTCTAGTCCCATAACTAGTGCTTGTAGCTTGTTTATTTTCTCTAAGTGGTGTGCTTTGAATTTCCATCATTTTTTTCTTTTAAAATGGGGACCATACCATGCAAAGACATATATGTGTTGATTTTGTCTAAGGGGTGTGCTTTGAATTCCCATTGTTTTTTTTTATGAGAACCACACCATGCAAAGACTTATTCAACTTCCTTTTATTGGTCTACATGGAATGGTAAGAAATCCATGAAAACACACATGCACCCTAACAAACAAAAAGGCATAAAGAATACTGAATCCCTTTGAAGTCACACCCTATTCAAACCTTTGAATCCTTTCCAATTCTGGAAACTACCAAAGTCACAAATTTGTTAAAGTTTTGTTAATGAAAAAGGGACTGCATGTTTCTAGATCAAGGAAAACCATAGAGTTTGTGGATGGGTGGATGTTGTGGACTCACTGCTTATTTCATGAAAAAGAAACCATGTCCTAATCATTTGTAACAAAATTCAAAGCTAGAATCCAAACACCAACAATCAAATAATAAAAATAGTACATACCACCATCAATCAACACATTACCATTGTACCTGGCACTTATTAACAAAAAGTTAGAAAATCACATCAAAATAATATATATATATATATAAGAAAGTGTAAAATTTTCAAGAAATAGCAAATGTACTAATGATGGTGTAAAAAAAATGAGAAAAGATTAATAACATAAAAATAAGAAGATGCAAAATAAAGAATGTGTAAAACAAAAAGTAAAAAAAAAAACACTTAAGAATCCTAAATATTAGAATGGGGGGTGACCCCCAAGACTAAACATTTGGCCATGACAAGGATTAATAAGTGAATACATAGGATCCATGCATGTGTGAAACATTAATAACTGTCCATGCCCTAGCCACTAGTTTTCTATTTGTGGTGTGGTGGTGGGTAAAAAAATTGTTGGTCACACACTTGATGGTTAAATGTATGGTGGGTTAGGGTATGAGGTGTGTTGGAATTATGGATGGCTAGCCCACGATTGCACCCTTGATCATGATATGATATGCATAGATTTATTTTTCTTCCCACACTATTAGATTCATTGTTTAGGTTTGGGATTGAAGTACTCATGGATGGTGGCCCTTGTGTATGATCAAAGTATGTTGGTTGAGATAAGGAAGATGGTGCACTAGATTGGCCTTGTGCTTGCTCGGGTGATACGATGGGTTCATGCATGGTTTGCTTTGGCTTACGACCTTTTCTCCATAAGGGACGTGTCTGATGTTGTGGTTGAGGCCCATTGGTGTTAGCATGTTTATGCACATTTGCAGCATAAGTGACATTTGTTTGTTGATATTGTGGTGTGAAACCTTCCTATGTTGCTAGTGGTGGCATATAATAAGGTGGAGTATGAGAATATCAAGGGTAGGCTGGATGGTAAGAGGTGTGAGATGGTGATCTTGTAGGGGATGTCATGGGTTGATGGTACTCGGGAGAGTAGTAGTGGTGATTTGAAGTAGAAGATGTAGAACTAGTTGGAGAAATAGGGTGTTGAACATAATATCCATGCAGCCTCGGTAGATAGGGTTGATTTGATGGTGGCCTCCCCCACAACTGTGGTTGTTGCCACTATGGTTGATAACCATGTTGAGGCTAGTAATAAGTCCCCCTATGATGGTACGATCGATTTTGGGACTATCTATAATTACTTTGTGGGAGAGGAAATCTCCTGAGCATGTACTTTTGCACAAACTTCGAGTTTAAGGTACTTGACCAATACTCTTGTAGATGCAAAAAGACTAGGAAATGGCCCTTCAGATCGTCATATATATAGATGTCACATCCATTATCTTCGTCTGTGGTGGAGTCCATAGCCTCACTTTCATCATCCACTTTTCTCGTTTGTTGAAAAGTGTTCCTGGTTGTTTCTTGGTTATGTGTACTCTGTTTATTGTGATCATCTAGCTTATTTTGCATGATCTTCTCCATGACCATCTCAATAAGAGTTGTAACATTTTCATTTATCCATTTGGACATCCTATTAAACTTTGCTTCAAGTGCATCAATAGACTTTTGTATCATCAAGGTTTGTTATGGGATTATCTTATTGAAAGTGGTTTCACTCTCCTTACCATAGATCTAGGCCTCTTTCTGTTGAAGAGTTGGGTCCCATTGATATTTCTTGACATTCTCCCATTTGCATATCTCTCCTTCTTCTTTTACCACATGCTCGATTAACTCTTTGATTTTATGGGCTTGGAGCTTGTATAATTGACCTAGGGCATACATCCCAAGGGTCTCTCTTATTTCATTATGAAGTCCATCTATAATGTGGAAAAGTTGCCTCTCCTCAGAGAAACCATGACCTAGGCATCTATTTAATAAGGCATAATATCTATCTAAGGCCATGTCTAAGGGTTCATGTTGTTCTTGTTTCCACTCTTGGATTTTTCTTCTCAAGTTGGACACCCTCACATAGGTTTGGTATTTCTCATTGAATAGTTTGAACATTGTGGACCATCACTGGATTGAATTTGGTCTCAATGATCGATACCACACTTTGGCTCTATCAATTAGTGTCTTAGGAAAGAGCTTAAGCTTTTACCATCCACTTTTAATGTTGTACAAAGAACAAGCATCATGGAAGGCTTGTGAATGATGTTGCAAATCTAAATCATAGCCTCCCACAAATATAGGAATATTATTTATGTCAAGCTTAGGGAGTTGACTCTCCTTGCGATGGCTGCGAGATATCTTTACTACCTCTATGATCTGCATTAGGCTCTTAGTGGCCAACAAGGATTCGTCATCATCAAACAAATTGTGAGGGAAATTTCTATCTCTATTTGTTTGATCATAATGATTTTATCTTTGAGATTTCCCATCGGTTTGATTCTAATTTTTAATCTGACCCTTTAGTAGAGCTCTATCTCTATACCTACATTCATCTTCATTAGAACTAAACATTGAAGGGGAAGAAGAAGATGAGGAACTAGAAGGATTGTCATGGCTTCCATGGTGTTCTTTGGGGTCCCTTGATTTATCATTTCTAGTTTTTGAGGAGGTCCTAGGCCTTGAGGCCTCCCCTAGTTCAGGACCTATGCCATCTCCTCCAAGATTTTCTACCTTAGGTGAATGTAGTTTTTGAGTGTTGTCAAGGTGGTCATGATCATAAGAAACCCCTCCACAAAGTTGATCACTCCAATTTTCTTCTTCATATATCTCATTATTCCTCCAATGAATGTGTTTGCTATACAATGCATAGTCACTTCCGTGTGAGAGAGACATTGTTCTTAATTTATGATGAGTGGCGAGGTACTCCTACACTCAACCATACGAATATGAGCATCTCACATGCAATCATGTCGAACTGCAAGGACTAAGTGCTTACACGCCTTAATGAAACACTTAGGGTTAATCAATCGTTATCTTCCCAAACTTACTTGTATTGTCACGGTTGTATGGTTAAGTAACCTTGAGGTACATGATTTTTATAACTTTTATCTTTTTGATGTCTTATGCTAATAAGAGAAAGGGAAAGAGATCTAAGTGACTAACTTACTTTGACTATTCATTAACTAAGTTCTAATTGTCCTAACACCAATATCTGTTCCCACTTGTCGTACACATCCTAAACCAGTGTAGTGCTACTGGGATTACCAAATGCTAATCGTTACTAGGTTACCAAGTGCTACATGCATGCTCGAAGTGGTCGTACTGAGTGCACTTAACTATGAGGATCAAGGGTTGAGAGAGAGATTAATTAACTGGGAAAGCATTAAATATTCAACAATAATTAATTACTAATTAACTTAATTCGTATGCTGCAAGGTGTATCATAAAGTTCATCTTTATTGTCGTACACAAATGTGTGCTCAGGTACAATTTGCTCGAATAAAGATCCGTTCACTCTATGACTCCTACTATGGGCATATGGAAATTATTTTAACGTTGGAATGGTAAAACTGCAAGAGTTTGGCTAAGGGTCTTTGTCTAACTCCCCAGAACAAAGGGTGCTGCCTCTTATTTATAGAAGATGAGGCAGTACGTAATATCCCGTACGCAATATCCCTGGGTGGATGCGATATCGTGGGGCAGATGTGATATCGTGGCTCATCATACCCCCATGACTGAATGAAAACTCGTCCTCGAGTTCCATACAAAATATTGGGAAGGTATGGGATTATTGACTTAAATGACACTAATGGTGAATGGGATGACATGTGAATGGATCATCATTATAGTACATGGCAATATTAGTGTTCATGACCAGAAGAGTGAACACTATACACATTTGACATCCAGCTTTATTTGGTAGCTGAGAGAGAAGAGAAAGAGAAGAAAAGAAGAAGTCTATTGTTGCCGACGCCAAGATTGCACTATCCATTGGTCATCCATAAGTGCACCATCAATCTTTTTTCTTGCATAACTATTCCAGCACTAGTCCATTCTAAGTGTTTCCTCCAAGTCCAATCCATTATTGTATGATTTCCATCTATACACACAACACAATCTCATATTAGCAAGGATAAATAAATAAATAAATCATAATGCAGTTGATACGTTACCTCAGTGTAAGGTCCATTGGCTAAGTTGTGATATGGCTAATGTGGATTCTGGAGATATAACACTGGTGACTACCCAAGGTGTAGGGGTTAAGAGAAAATTGAAAAAATTAGACCAAGACCCCCATGACTAAGAGCAATCCTCCAGTAGCGATAGAATGGAAAATGATAAGGAATAAGAAAGATGGAGAAAAAGAAACAACATCAATGCCAATAAAATGGATGTCAGAAGTGGAAATGAACAAATTAAATATTGATTGTGGAAATTTTTAAGGAAAAGAAGTTAACTAATGCACCAAATAGGAATGCTAGTGGGTCCTCCCCAAAGCAGGCTTATGCTTGTTATGCCCTGACAAATCCACATTTAAAGAGTTTGTAGGCTCTGAAAATGTCATTCGGAGGCAAGAGTTAAGGTCTTAACCACAAGAATTTACCAAAAAGAAAACAATGTATCAACCAAAATATAGACTACTGATATAACCAGCAATGAGGTGGTAAATGGAGAAAAAATGATGGAAAGAAGAGAATGGAATGGAGTTCCAAGACAAGGTGGTGTACAACCCCTTGTGTATTAATGATTAATGTGACTTAGTAGATCTCATTCCAAATCCAACCTCAAACAATCCACATCCAGTGACTTCACATTAATACATTTGGCCAATCCATCCACATGAAGTAATAGGAATGCTTTCACCAAAAAGTCACCACCATTCAAAACAAGCAAGAGAGGGACAAGTAGGAAGTGAGAAAGGGCCTTAGTTAGAGGAAACATGTTTGCTTAGTTCCATAACTAGTGCTTGTAGCCCAGATGATTATTTGGTCTAAGGGGTGTGCTTTGAATTCTCACTTTTTTTTGTGTGAGAACCACACCATGCAAAGACTTATTATTATTTTTATTAGCTCAGCTTCCCGATAATCGAGAAATGTCAGAATGGTAAGGAAAACTCAAGAAGAAAACATCCAAGCACCCAAGAGAATGGCCAGCACAAATGCATCAAATCCCAATGAAGTCACACCCTTTTTAGTCCTTTAGTCCTTCCTCAGTTTGAGAAATTCCAAGTCACCATTTCGTTAATAGTTTCATTATTAAGAAGGGGATTGTACAATTCCAAGCCAAGAGAAACCATAGGAATTTATGAATGCATGGATGACGTAGACTCATTGCCTACTATATCAAAAGAACCATACCTTAGTATCAACATTATAACTTAAAGGTAAAAACCAAACATTAGCAATCAATAGAATATAGTTCATACCACCATTAGGAGCACTTATTAGGTGATGAACTTAACAAAACAAACAAACACACAAAGAAATGAAAGAGTATAAACAATGTTGCAAAACAAAAACAAGAAAAGTTAAAGAAATTTTTAAAATAAAAATGTATAAAACAAAAACTTAAAAAGGAACTAAGGGCCTCAAATGATCAATAGAGGTGGCCATCTCCCCCATGACTATGTTGGAAGGTGCATCTAAGCTTTCGATGTAGGTGCAGGTTATTCCCTTAGTTAGTTCCATGCATGTTGGTGAGTTGCTCTCTTGATCAAATATCAACCACTAGGTATCTTCTTGTTGTGTGGTTGCTACATACAGGCACTTTTGTATGTTAATTTCTTGTGCACACCGGTTGCATGTAGGCAATGCTAAACATTCCTACATATAATTGCACCCTGTATCATTGTATGTGATGCATGGAACCTTCTTCTTCTCGATCTTCCCAAAAAAATTTTCCTTAGATATTTCCAAGGAAAGATCACGGATTCCTAGGCACACATTTATGGTACTTAGCCATGCCCTTCCCATGATTATTGGGAAGTCCCCTTTATCATTGTTTACTTGTATCACTAGGAAATCAGCTAGGTATGACCACCCACACACAATGGTAACGATGTCCTCCACCAGTCCCAAGGGAACAGTGATGGACTGGTCTAGGAGAATATTGCTCTTCTTTAATAGAGGTAGGTTCCAGGCTTTATACATCTCTTATGATATTAAGTTGACTCTGGAACTTGAGTCCAGAAGAGCTTTACATGGCTAATTCCCAATGACTTGGAGATAGATTAGAGGGCTTCTAGGATCAGAGAATTTCCTAGGAAGGTGGCCCACCTTAATTTAATCAGTAATGCCATGTGTTAACATAATTGTATGCATTGAGCTCTGTGTTTGGTTTGAAGGGAGCCCTGAAGACTTATTTGATGCAAAGGTGTTCAAAGGTTCAACCGCTTGTGGTTGTGAGGGCTTGGTTGGACTGTTGGTTCTGAAGAAAGGTCTTTTCTTCATATGGTTGTCAGAACCAACTACAGTTTGGGGATTCATAGCCCTTGTGAAATTGCATTGTTGCGATTGATTGGGAAGTTCCCCTTACATTACGAAAGTGGGTGGTAATGGAGCTATCGGTGTGAGAGTTGCGGATGGATTTGGAGGATGGTATGTCTATGGGTTATCTCCCCTAAGAGAAGTAGTTGTATAATACTCCTGAGCTTGGTAGTGGTGTTGTGGTGTCACGTGACCAACAGAGTTGAGTGGAGAGATTCGATACTGCACGTAGTAGCCATATGGATCCAGCTGCCGATAGGGGTATTGTTGCCTTGGTGGTGGCATCCCCCATGACTGTGGGTATTGCCACTGTTGATGTTGCTCAATAGGTTGTGGTGGAGTTTCACTTGGATAATATGTTGAAGGTTGGTGGAACTGCCTTGTGTTACCTTGGGGATAAGGTAACCGTTGGGGTGCTTTCCATTTATTAAGTCGTGGGCTGAGTGCATACACCCTAGAATTTTGCAGATGTGAGATCATTGGGCAACATCCCTTAGGATGGTCGTATTGGCATATCTCATATTCATTGTCATTTTCCGTGTTTGAATCTACAACCTCTTTGGTGATGGCCATTTTTCCCTTACCTTTGTTACATGCATTATCCACTTCTCTCTTTCTCTTTTTTTCATAGTTATTACCTTGCTCCCTAGACTCCTCTACAATTTTAAGAACAATTTTAAGCCTACTATCCAGGGAGTTCCACATTTGATCTACCTTTGTCGATACTTCTATTGTTAACTTTTGGAGCGACAAAGTTTTCCTATTCACCATCTCCTTGAGTGGTGACTCTTCCTCCTCCTCATAGAATCTCACTCCCCTTTTTTGGAGGGAAGGATCTCAGTTGTACTCTTCCGTACTTTCTCTCTTACCTAGCTCCCCTTCTTCCTTGGCCACTTGCTCTAGAAATCTATGAACTTGATGAGACCTAAGCTTTGATAATCTCCCTTGGGCATACGTTCCAAGGGTTCTCCTTGTTTCATGCCTAAGGAAATCCACAAGATGGCATAGTTGATCCCGCTACAAATAACCATGGCTAGGACAATGATGTAATAGTGCGTAATAGCGGTCCATGGCAGCATCCAAGGGTTCATGATTTCCCTGCTTCCATCCTTGGATTTGCATTCATAGGTTAGACACTCAGGAGTACATTTGGTACTTATCATTAAACAGTTCTACCATTGTACTTCACCTCTGAATGGATTCTAGTTCTAAGGACTAGTACCAACTTTCTACTTCTTTCACTAGTGTCCTTGGGAACAATTTCAGTTTTTGCCATTCGTTTTCGATGTTTTGCAAGGCACATGCATTGTGGAGTGCTTGTAAGTTATTTTGAGGATTAGTATTGTATCCCCCTTCAAATTGTGGGTTATTATTCATGTCTAACCTCTTGGTCCTACTATTCTTTTGGTGCCTTATTGGAACTCGTACAACCTCCATTATATCTAACATGCTTCTGGTTGCAAGTAGAGGTTCTTCATGGTCATCTCATTCATAGAATCTATGGTTTCTACACGGTTCCCTACTCTCCCTTCTTCTATGCCTTGATTCCCTAGAGTTCCCTCATCCTCATTCTTGACTATCTCATCAATGTTTTTTACTCTATTTTTCTTTATCCTCACGGTTGGTTTCCTTATGACTGCGTCCGGACACTGAAGGAGAGGGTGAATGTGATGATGAAGGTGAAGAAGAAGGAGAACCATCACCATGATAGTGTTTTCTACCTTCTCTTTGGTGGTCTTGGCCTTGATTGTGATTACGATTAGAATGTCTACCCTTATCATGTGTTTGTGTTCCCTCATTGAACACTTTGTGTTCATGGGGATCAGAACTAGGGTTGTGAACTATAGAGTGGAGGCTCTGATACACCACCTCTTGACCATTGTTAGAAGGGGGAACATTGTTTGGTGGGGAACTTGTTGAAACTAGTTTACCATCCCCAATTTTGCTTAAAATGTGCAGGGCGTTATGGGGCCATTTACCCTTCAAGGATGTGTGGTAACTCTCCTATCACAAGTCCCGTTGACATTGCAGTTTTGTGGGATGATAGTCCCTTGTGTCATGATCGCATGCAACATATTCTGCGTATAAAAGAGGCATGCCTATTCATGTGAGAGCACAAAGGAGCATGTTGGGGACTGATCAGTTTGGAGGCAATACTATGTTACCCTCCAAGTCTCTCTAACGCAGTTGTTCATCTTGGTGGAGAATAAAGGTAAAATCATGATGAGTATATACTACCTGAAATTGTTGAGGAATTGGCGAATCTTGGTTACGTGTATGATGTCACCAACTATCTCTTGTGTTAGTCCTAGGTGGTGAAGTGCTCTTATGTGAAGAAGAAGACATTTTTGTCTTGTTCGGTGTGCGATGTATCATTGTCTTATCTTCCTTTGATTAACCCTAAGGGGTTGTTCTAATGTTTCAATGATATGGATGATTTCCTAAGTTCTACGTAGCACACAAACAACTAAGTCCTTAGAAATGGTGCCAATGATGAGTGGCAAGGTACCCCTACACTTAACCATACATTCGTGACAATACAAGTAAGTTTGGGAAGACAACGATTAATTAACCCTAAGTGTTTCATTAAGGTGTGTAATCACTTAGTCCTTGGAGTTTGACCGAATCGCTCGTGAGATGCTCGTATCCATATGGTTGAGTGTAGGGGTACCTCGCCACTCATCAATTTACAGTGTGTATGAGTTAATATTTTTGAAAATATATATTGTTAATACCTTTACAACGATCTTATATAATATAACTAATCTAGAAAACTAGCACCATCCTTGGCAATGGTGCTAATGATGAGCGACAAGGTGCCCCTACACTCAACCATACAAATCACAAGTGTTCATGCATGATCTGGTCAAATTCCATGGATGGAACTAATTGTAGATCACTATGCCTTGATCGCAATTCGCTGTCTTCCCACTTGGACTAGTGGTAGCTTTTGTCATGTATGGTCAAAACTCAATTTATAATCAATTCAACTAATCTAATTGCTAATTAATAATCAACCATCCTAACATAAGTATCTGATCCCACTTCCTGTGCACATCTTGAACACATATAACATTGTTGGGTTACCAAATGATAAGCGTTGGAATTACCAAGAGTCATATGCATGCTTGAAGTGATTGTCCTTATGTGCTTAATTAATTAACATGCATGAAAATGTAAATATTAACTAAGTACATAAAAAGTAAATTTCATGGAAGGTAAATCTAATCTAAGTCAAAGTGCTATAATGAATAAGAGTCAATCTCGATCTTATTGTTGTTCATGGAATATGTCTAGGTACATTGCCACTTGAATAAGACTTCATAACATTGACTCAGATCCACTCTATGGGCACTCACTAACTATTCTCTAAGATTACATAATAAAACTACAAGAGTTCAATAGCTACTCTATAACAAAACTATAAAAAACTAATGTAAAACTAACTCAAAATTGTGAGCCTAAGCATTATATTTATAGGTTGGCATATATCCCGCAACATTGGATACCCGATGTTGCATCCAAGCTCCAACATTGGATACTAGATGTCAAAGCAAATGAAAAATGTGATTTATTAGGAACCCTAGAATTTAATGAAATTGTGATGAAATTACATGTTGCACATCTAAAATACTAGATAAAGAAATAGTGAACTAAGCTTAATATAACATTTAATTGGTTGCATATTTGTAATTTCAAATATTACACACTAGGCATGTTTGGTTGGGTGAATTTGTGGAGATTTTGAGGCATAAATTTATAAAGCCAAGCAGATTACCCCTTTATTAGTGAAAACCAAAAAAGAATAGAAAAGGTGGGACAAACATAAATTGTAAGATTCATCCATATAAAATCACATAGAACTAACCAAAGGCAACTACGATATCATAGATGTGATATCGTATCTCAACATACTTTATCATATATACAATGTAGTGGGTCATGGTCATGTTTATAAATATGAGTCCATCATTGCACTGAAAACAAGACACTTAGCAAAATTCTTGTGGTTTGTTTCTTGAAGTTAGAGTTAGTTGTGAATGCTTGTAGTGTGATGAATTATACTTGTACAAAATCTTTATTCGAGTGGATTATTCTTGGACACAATTTATGAATGACAATAAAGATCAAGATTGTTCTTGATCATTACAGCATACTATAAAAAATAGATTTAATTTCCATATTATTTACTTTTACTAGGTCCTTTACATTCCTTAAGTTAGTTAACATTCTTATGTTTATTAATAAGGTGGAATAAGTACTATTGGTTTCAAGCATAAAGTGTAATTGTTTGATGACCTAGTAGTGACTTTGCTTGATTTGCTCAATAGTAAAGTTACTTGGTAATTCTATAACAATTACATAAGCCTAGGACATATACAAAAAACTAGAAACAAATATTTATTGTCATAGGCTAAAATAACTTTATATTTTCATTGTACTTAGAGATAGAACTTACATTCATTTTCACTATGTTTACCCTTAGCACATTTAAGAGCCAACAACATCATTTTATCATATACCTCACTAAAAGTTAAACCATACATTTTCCACCTTGCTAACTCTAAGTAGGAAGAAAACGATCATAAACTCATTATCAACTCACTAGTATACTTACATTGGCCATCTACAGATTACAGTATGATCATGTGTGAACATTTGTAACTTATATGGTTGAGTGTTCGAATTTTCTACCACTCTTCATTAGCACTGTTGCCAGGGATGTGTCATTATTTTCTAGTTAGTTGATTTTACATAGTTTGTTATATCAAGTATCACCAAGCCTATCTTTCGTATGTAGAATGGTTTTTCAAAATACACACACACTTAAGCATTAACCACATTAAAATGGCTTCCATATCCAAAGTGAAATGTCCACCGACCATTGATCTTAACAAAAGTAATTATAGAGATTATAATGAAGAAGATTGAAGTGCACNAGATTATAATGAAGAAGATTGAAGTGCATTGCTGCAAACAAAAACCTCATATGCTCATACTGATCCTTATTATCTTAATTTCACATTCATTTTTCACCAGGATGAATAATTAAGATGGAGAGAATTACATGGCAACATTGTTTTGCCACCAGAATGCTCAACACCATTTATGCTTCAAGCAACCCTCATGAAATCAAATCTTGGCCATGTACAAGAAGGGTATTAAGTTACCAAAAACATGACTAGGCCATATCAACAAACAAAGACAAAAGTGAGAATGAATGCTACTATGCTATCAAGATATGAACAAGAGAAAGGAAAGAAAGCACCAAAAACAATCATCCTTAATGAGAAGAAAGATGAACCATATAACGCTGAAAAGTTCTGCCAATCTCATAGAACCAGTTGTCAAACACTAGTAATACGCATTGAAGATTTTGTGAAGACAAAGTTACATTTAGCTCTTGCATAAATTCTAAGAAGAGATGAGGCACACTCTAGACTTAGGGGGAATTTGATGTCTAAAACCTTTGATAGATCTAAAAGAGATGAATCAAGGAGTCATAGAAAGAGAACTAGGCAACACCATTCTCCCAATTCCTCCATCCTCTTCATCACACTCATCAACAAACTCTGACAGGAGAGAACGAAGGCTAATGGATCATTATAGGGAAAGAAAAAGACATCATGAGAGACATGTTGATGAGTGACGAGGTACCCCTACACTCAACCATACGAATACGAGCGTTACACGTGCGATCTAGTCGAACTCCGTAGACTAAGTGCCTACACGCCTTATGGAACACTTAAGGTTAATCATTCATTGTCTTCCTAGACTTACTTGTAGTTGTCACGGTTGTATGGTTAAGTAAGTCTGAGGTATATGATTTTTATATCTTTTCTGTTGGGTCTCCTATGCTAATGAGGTGAAGGGTGAAGAGACTAATTAACTAATTTTAACTAACTAACAAGCCTTAACTAACCTAGCATCAGCATCCATTCCCACTTACCATTTACACCTTGAACCAATGCAAGCTTGGTTACCAAATGCTAGTCGTTGCTTGGATCACCAAGTGTAACGCACTTGCTCAAAGCGGTCGTACTGAGGCACTTAACTAGGAGAGAAGGGTTGAGAGAGATTTAATTAACTTAATAAAAAATTTAAATGATAAATAGTAAATAAAGTCCTAATTAGCCTATTCCATGCATTGCAAGGTTTATCCAAGAAGTTCATCTTTATTATCGTACACAAACTTGTGTTCAGGTATAATATTTGCTTGAATAAAGATTTGTTCACTTTGGAGCTCCTACTACAGGCACATGGAAATTAATCTATCTCTGGAGAGATCAAACTGTCAGACTTTCGCTACGATCTAAGCCTATAATGAGAAACAGGGAAGAGCCGCCTCTTATTTATAGACTTGGCGGCGCACCGCGATATCGCGGGGGATGCAATATCACGACAGACACGATATCGCATACGCGATATCGTGGCCCATGCGATATCACGTCCCATCATACCCCCATGACTGAATGAAAAATCATCCTTGAGTTCCTTACAAAATATTGGGAAGGTATGGGATTATTAACTCAAATGAAACTAATGGTGAATGGGATGACATGTGAATGGATCATCATTACAGGATAAGAGAAGAACTGGTGTTCATAACAACAAGAGTGAACACCTACATTAGGCCTTAGTTGGCAGCTGAGAAAGAGAGAGAGAAAGAAAGAAGTGTTGCTACTGCCAACGCCAACATTGCGCCTTTTGTTGTCCATCCATAAGCATGCCATCCATCTCATTCCTTGCATAGCTGCTTCAGCATCGATCCATTCCAAGTGTTCCCTCCATATCCAATCCATTGTTGCATGATTGTCATTTGCACACACAACACAGTCTTATATTAGCAAGGGTAAATGAATCCTAATGCAATTAATACCTTGCTTCGGCGTAAGTTCATTGGTTGAGTTGTGGTATGGCTGATACAAATTTGGAGATATAAGAGTGGTAACTACTGAAGGTGTAGGGGCTAGGAGAAAATCGAAAAAATTGGACCAGGACCCCCATGACTAAGAGCAAACCTCCAGTAGCGATAGAATGGAGGAAGAATAAGGAACAAGAAAGATAGAGAAAAAGAGACAACTAGGACATCGATGAAATGGATGTCAAGATGAAAATGAACAAAATAAAATGGATTGCAAAAATGTTAGGGGAAAGAAGTTAACTGGTGCACCAAATAGGAATGCCAGTGGGTCCTCCCCAAAGCAGGCTCATGCCCTTAATGCCCTGACTTGCCCACATTCAAAGAGTCCGTAGGCTCTAGGAATGTCATTTGAAACAAGAGTTAAAGTATTAACCATAAGAATTTACCTAAAAGAAAACAAGGCATCAACCAAAATATACACTAATGATACAACCAGCAATGAGGTAAACAATGGAGAGATGGATGGAGAGACGTTCTTGGAATGGAATCCCAAGAACAAGGTGATGTATAGCCCCTTGTGTGTTTAATGATTAATGTGACTTGGTAAATCTCATTCCAACTCCGGCCTCAAAAAACCACCTCCAGTGACTTTGCATTAATGCATATGACCAATCCATCATCTTGAAGTAACAAGAATGCCTTCACCCAAGAGCCACCACCATTCCGACAAAATAAAGGAGGAGAGAAAATGGGAAGCAAAAAGGGCCTTAGTTAGAGGAAACAGGTTTATTTTAGTTCCATAACCAGTGCTTGTAGCCCAAGTGATTATTCTGTCTAAGGGGTGTGCTTTGAATTCTCACTTCTTCTTTTTTTAATTTTATTTTATTTATGTGTTTATGCGTGAGAACCACACCATGCAAAGACTTTGTTATTTTTATTTACTCAACTTCCCGATAATTGGGCAATGTCGAAACTGGGGAAACAACTCACATCCACAATGAGAGCATAGACACATTGGAATATGAGCATCGCTAACTTCCACCCCTTAACCTAAAAACATCAATCGGGAGAATTTGGACACTTTTAAGAAATTCAAATAGGCGCTCATTATTTCGGATCTCTCCCTTTTTATTCAGTCATGGGGGAGATGGCCACCTATGCTGATCATTGGAGACCCTTAGTTCTTTTAATTTTTTTTCTTACACATTTTTGTTTTAAGTTTTTGTTTTACATCTTTTTGTTTTACATGTTTTTGTTTTACACATTTGATGAGATGCGACATGCACTGGGCCGCGATATCGCGTACGTGATATCGCGTCTTCCCCTGCGATATCGCGTACACGATATCGTAGTTCGACGCCATATCTATAAATAAGAGGCGGCACTCCCTTCATTTCCCAATCCTGGCTAGAAGCAGCGAAGCTCTGGCAGATTGATCACTCCAGAGTTAGAATTTTTCCCATGTGCCCGCAGTAGGAGTCCTAGAGTGAACAGCTCTTTATTCGAGCAGCTTGTAACCTAAACCCAAGTTGTGTACGGCAATAAAGACGAACTTGATTGGATAAACCTTGCAGCACGTGGCTTTATTTATTGCTTTCATTTACTGCTTTCCTAGTGCGTTCAAGTACGACTTGATTACGAGCGTCTACGGACGTGTACGGCTAGTCAAGGAATCGGCTGCTTGACGCAATGCATGAGTACGACTCAATTACGAGCATTGGCTGCTTGGTAACCCAGTAGCGTATTCCAGGATTCTGCGCTTGGTAATCCCAGTGGTAGTCCGATGTGTACGGCTAGTTGAGGAATCGGCTGCTCATTGCTAGGCTAGAACGTGTGATAAGTACGACTTAGTTACGAGCACCCACGGGTGTGTACGGCTAGCTAAGGAATCGGCTGCTTATCACACTTAAGCTAAATAGGTGCCTCAGTACGACCACTTCGAGCACTTGCGTTACGTGTGGTGATCCCAGTAACGATTAGCGTTTGGTAAGCCACAGTTGCATAGTTCAGGGTGTGTCCGGTAAGTGGGAACGGATGCTGACGCTAGTTAATTTAGACTTAGGACATTAGTTAGAGTTAGTTAGTTTCTCAACCCTTTCCTCTGATAGCATAGGAGATAAGCCGAAAAATACCAAAAAAATCACATACCTCAGACTTGCTTAACCATACACCGTGACACTTACAAGCAAGCCTGGGAAGACAACGAACGATTAACCCCAAGTGTTTCTTGTGGTGTTAAGGCATTTAGTCTGCGGAGTTCGACCGGATCGTGCATGCATGCTCGTATTCGTATGGTTGAGTGTAGGGGTACCTCGCCACTCATCAACATTTTTTTGTACATCTTTTTGTTTTACACATTTTTTTTATGTCTTTTTGTTTTACATCTTTTTGTTTTACAAGTTTCTGTTTTACACATCTTTGTTTTACACGTTTTTGTTTTACAAATTTCTTTAACTTTTCTTATTTTTTGTTTTACAACATCTTTATACTTTTTCATTTTTTGTGTGTGTTTGTGCGTGTGTTATCCATCTTGTAAGTTTGTCACCCAATAAGTGTTCTTTATGATGGTATGAACTATTTTCCTATTGATTGCTAATGTTTGGTTTTTACCTTTAAGTTATGATGTTGATACTAAGGTATGTCTCTTTTGATATGATAGGAAATGAGTCCACTTCATCCATTCATCCACAAGTTTCTATTGTCTCTCTTGGCTTGGAAATGTACAGTCCCTTTCTAAATAAGAACTATAACGAATTGGTGACTTGACATTTCTCAAACTAAGGAAGGACTCAAGGATTGAAAAGGGTGTGGCTTCAAGGAAACTTGATGCATTTGTGTTGGCCATTCTCATGGGTGCTTGGATGTTTTCTTCTTGAGTTTGTTCCATGCATGTTGGTTAGTTGCTCTTTTGACTAGCTGTCAACCACGGGGTATTCACTACTTGTGTGGTTGCTACATATAGGCACCTTTGTATTTGTGTTTCTTGGGCACACCAGTTGCATGAAGGAGATGTTGAGCATTCCTCCATGTCATCACCCTTTGAGTCACTATATGTGATACATGGAACTTTCTTTTTCTCGATATTTCCATAAATGTTTACCTTAGATATCTCCAAGGAAAGATCACGGATCCCTAGGCACGTATCTATTGTACTCAGCCATGCCCTTCCCAGTCCCCTTTGTTGCTGTTGACTTCTATTACTAGGAAATTAGCTAGGTATGACCAACCACACATAGTGGTAATGATGTCCTCCAGCAATCCCAAGGGAATGGTGATGGACTGGTCAGCCAACTCAAGTTGAATATTACTCTTCTTAAGCTGGGGAAGGTTCTAGGCTTGATACATTTCTCGTGAGATTAAGTTGACTCTGGAACCTGAGTTAAGAAGAGCCTTATGTGGTTCGTTCTTGGTGACTTGTAGATAGATTAAGGGACTTCCAGGATCAGAGAGTTTCCTAAGAAGGTGGCGTACCTTGATCCAGTCAGTTACGGTATGTGTTAACATAACCGTATGCATTACGCTCTGTTGTTGGACTGAAGGGAGCTTCGAAGCCTTGTATGTTGGAGGAGTGTGCACAAACTCAACTGCTTGTGGTTGTGAGAGCTTGTCTGGGCTTTTGGTTTTGAAGAAAGGTCTTCTCTTCTTATGGTTGTCAAAACCAGTAGTGGGTTGAATGTTTACAGCTCTCGTAGCGTTACGTTGCTGCGGTTGAGTGGGGAGTTCTCCTTGCATTGTTGGAGCAGGTGGTAGTGGAACTACCGACGAAAGAGTGGCGAATGGATTTGGAGGATGGTATGGATGTGGAGTGTCTGCCGGAGGAGAAGGAGTCCTTCTAAAGTACTCCTGAACTTGGTAGTAACATTGTGGAGTTGTGTAACCCATAGAGTCACTTGGAGAAACCAGCTACTGCACGTAATAGCCATAAGGATCGGGTTGCCAGTAAAGGTATTGTTCTTTAGGCGGTGGCATCCCTCATGACTATGGGTGTTGCCACTGTTGATGTTGCCTAATGGGTTGTGGTGGAGTTCCACTTGGATAGTACGTTAATGGTTGGTGGAACTGTCTTGGGTTACCTTAAGGATAAGGTAACCTTTGGGGTGCTTGCCGTTTATTAAGTCTTGGGTTGAGTGCATACACACCAAACTCTTGTAGATGTGATATGATTGGACAACATCCCTTAGGATGGTCATATTGGCAAATCTCACGTCCACCATCATTGTCTGTGTCAGAATCCACAACCTCATCGGAGATAGTTATTTTCCCCTTACCCTTGTCACGTGCATGGCCTGAATCTCTCCGCTTTTTCTTGTCTTTGTCACTACTTCGTTCCTCCTTAGACTCCTTTATGATTTTCAGGACAGTTTCAAGTCTAGATTCTAAGAAATCCCACAATTGATCCACCTTAGCCGATACTTCTGTTGTTAGCTTTTGAATCGGCAAGGTTTTTCTGTTCACCAACTCTTCGAGTGGTGACTCATCCTCCTCATCACAAAATCTCACTCCCTTCTTTCGAAGGGAAGGGTCACAGGCATATGGAAATTAATCTATCTCTGGAGAGGTCAAACTACTAGAGTTTTGCTATGGTCTAAGCCTAGGATGAGAAACAAGGGAGAGCTGCCTCTTATTTATAGACTTGACGGAGCACCGCGATATCGCATACGCAATATCGCGGAGGACGACACGATATCGCGTACCCGATATCGTGGGGGATGCGATATCGCGTCCCATCACATGTTAATAGAAGAAGACATCTTGATGAAATGAAAGATGAAGAAAATAAAGTGCAAGAAATTAGATATGAAAGAAGAAAACATTATGAGCATTGAAGAGATCATCACTCCAATAGAGCTTATGAACCCCAACCCTGATTCTTGGCTTTTTCATTTCAACAATGTGAGAGGTTTGACTCATTTCAAGAAATGCACCACTAGTGTCCCACTTTCTCTTTTCAAAGATTGGGATTGGAATGATGATGATAATTTCCTTGCTGCTCTTCCTCCGAATGCATGCAATTGGACTGGAATTAGTTGCTCCACTAAACATCCAGGCCAAGTTATGAAAATCTCTTTTAAAAGTGTCACATTGCGTGGATGAGTGTCTCCCCACAGTGGCAACTTATCATTCCTGCAGGTACTTAATATTTTTAATAATTCTTTGTCTGGTGCAATCCCGTCATTCCTTGGCACATTGCATACGCTTAAAAAGTTGGATGTATCAATTGAAGGTGGCATTCCACACTGTGTTCAAATTGCTTGACTGGTGAGATTCCTCAGTCTCTTGCCATACTCCAAAGAGAGTTGAATTTTTACTGAAAGTAGTTGGGTGGACAAGCTCCTTGGTTAGGAGCACTGAACAAGCTTGAAGAGCTTTACCGAAATTGTTGCAGAAGAACTCCCTTGATGACTGTGCTATTGGGAACTTTGTTCTTTGCTTTTTCTTCTGCAGCAGGGTGAAGTCTGTAGCCATGCAGTTGGTGAAAAATCCCTGAATAGACCCAGAAACCCATGATTGGCACCCATGTTGTCAATGCTTCATCTGCAAACCAATTAATCTTCCAAATTTGCACTGCCATTTCAGCAACCAAGGCTAGAGACCCGCCCCCAGAACGCACAAGCTTTTTCAATCCAAATCCAATAGCTAAATTCTAAATCCTTGAATACCCACAACTTTCTTGTTCCAATCTCTGTACCCAAATCCTGAATATTTGAAACCCACAAATTTCCAAATCCTACGACCTCGAGTGATATCTTGGGAAAGCAGAGGCTATGCAGATGTTTATAATTCTGTTGAGCAGCAACAAGTCGATCGTTGAAATTATGGCTTCACTGTTAAAAGTCTCTTATCCGCAGATTAATTTAAAACAGACAGAACGCGCCTTTTTTGAGAGATTGATCGTCTCTTATTCAAGATCGGCGTTCATGAATCCAACTACATCGTAGTTGAACAAGCTAAGCTAACCACAAATGTCTATTTCTGTCGCTATTCTCTCTTTCAAACCTCAAAGTGCTAAAATATGAAAATATGCTTATAGTTACCGTGAAATTTAATTCTTGTTTAAAAGATTTGCACTGCTCCTGTAATTTTCATGCTGAGTTTTCCACATAACGCTTGAGGCATTATTTTTTGAGTATTTTTGCCCTCCATGCTTCTCTTGAGGCATCATAGATTGATTGACTAACTAGCCACAACACAAAATTTAGTCACCCGCACATGTTTGAATTTTTATGTTGTTCAAATTTGCAAGGCTGCCTTTGAACACACCAGTAGGCCATCGAATTGTGGAAATTAAATCCCCCACAAACGGTTTTGTTCGTGTCGCTATCTCCTGGGCTTTTAAGAGCATGACAGCGTGTCAAGTTGACCCTTCGTGGGTTCAAAACCTCACATTACTGAAAGCATTTAAAGTAGATTTTCTTCACCAGGTTTATCACTTACATGAAATGAAATGAAGCTTTATTACTTTCAAAGATTTATAAAATTTACTTCACAGATATTACATTTTCATGAACAATAAAGATAGATTTGTCTTTATTCTACAAATTGACTAAGTACCAATGAAGGCATCAAATGTTCTCCATTTTAATTTGATTTTTAAAAAACAATGGCAAGTACTCTAGGTACATGTTTTCAAGCATTGACAAATCATAGAATTTATTGGGTAGATATTACATTTTCATGAAAAATAAAATAGACTTTACAATTGATCAAGTACCAATGGAGGCATTAAATATTCTCCATCTTAATTTGATTTTCAAGAAACAATGGCAAGTATTCTAGGCACATGTTTTCAAGCACTAACAAATCATAGGATTTATTTGACAAATATTACATTTTCATGAACAATAAAGATTTCTAATAAAGAAGTTCGTCTTTATCCAAGGTCGTAGGATTTATCCAAAGATTTCTAATCAAGAAGGTCTTGGACAAATAAAGATGGAGAACATTTGATGCCTCCATTGGTACATAGTCAATTTGGAATATTTGTACTGCAAGGTTTATCCAAGAAGTTCGTCTTTATTTTTGTACACAAACTTGTGTTCAGGTACAATATTTGCTCGAATAAAGATCCGTTCACTTTGGAGTTCCTACTGCGAGCACATGGAAATTATTCTATCTCTGGAGAGGTAAAAATGCCAGAGTCTTGCTACGGTCTAGGCCTAGGATGAGAAACAAGGGAGAGCTACCTCTTATTTATAGATTTGGCGGTGCACCGCGATATCGCATACGCGATATCGTGGCCCATGCGATATCGTGTCCTATCATACCCCCATGACTGAATGAAAACTCATCCTCAAGTTCCTTACAAAATATTGGGAAGGTATGGGATTATTGACTCAAATGGAACTAATGGTGAATGAGATGACATGTGAACAGATCATCATTACAAAACAAAACAAAATAGGTGTTTACGACAACAAGAGTGAACACTTTATACATTTGACATCAGGCCTTAGTTGGCAGCTGAGAGAGAAGAGAGAAGAGAGAAGAAGTCTGTTGCTACCAACGCCAAGATTGCACCTTTCATTGTCTATCTATAAGCATACCATTGATCTTGCTCCTTGCATAGCTGCTTCAGCACTAGTCCATTCCAAGTGTTCCCTCGAGATCTAATCCATTGTTGCATGATTGTCATCTACACACACAACACAGTCTTGTATTAGCAAGGGTAAATGAATTTCAATGTAGTTGATACCTTGCGTCAGTGAAAGGTCCATTGGCTAAGTTGTGGTATGGCTGATATGGATCTGGAGATATAAGAGTGGTGACCACCAAAGGTGTAGGGGCTAGTAGAAAATCGAAAAAATTAGACCAGGACCCCCATGACTAAGAGCGAACCTCCTGTAGCGAGAGAATGGAGGAAAAGAAAAGGATCAAGGAAGATGGAGAAAAAGAGGCACCTGTAACATCGGTCAAGTGGATGTCAAGATGGAAATGAACAAAATAAACTGGATTGCAAAAATGTTAAGGGAAAGAAGTTAATTGGTGCACCAAATAGGAATGCTAGTGGGTCCTTCCCAAAGAAGGGTCATGTCCTTAATGCCCTGACAAACCCACATTCAAAGAGTCCATAAGCTCTGGGAATGTGATTTGGAACAAGAGTTAAAGTCTTAACTGCAAGAATTTACCAAAAAGAAAACAATGCATCCACCAAGATATGGACTACTTATATAACGGCAATGAGGTGATAGATGGGGAGAGAAGGATGGAAAGGAGAGAATGGAATGGAGTCTCAAGAACAAGGTGGTGTACAACCCCTTGTGTAGTTTCATGATTAATGTGACAAAGTAAATCCCATTCCAAGTCCAGCCTCAAACAAACCACACATCCATTGACTTCGCATCAATGCATTCGGCCAATCCATCCACTCAAAGTAACGAGAATGCATCTCCAAAGAGCCACCACCATTCCGACAAAACGAACGAGGAGAGAATGGGAAGCAAGAAGGGCCTTAGTTAGAGAGAACAGGTTTATTATAGTTCCATAAGCAGTGCTTGTAGGCCAAATGATTATTTCATCTAAGGGATGTACTTTGAATTCTCACTGTTTTTTTTTGTGTTTTATGTGTTTATGCGTGAGAACCACACCATGCAAAGAATTCTGATTTTTATTTACTCAGCTTCCCGATAATTGGGTAATGTCGAAGTGGTAGGAAAACTCAAGAAGAAAACATCCAAGAGCCCAAGAGAATGGCCAACACAAATGCATCAAGTTCCCTTGAAGTCACACCCTTTTCAAGCCTTGAGTCCTTAGTTTGAGAAATACCTAGTCACTGATTAGTTTTAGTTCTGATTATTGAAAAAGGGATTGTATAGTTCCAAGCCAAGAGAGACCATAGAAATTTGTGGATGAATGGATGAAGTGGACTCATTACCTGTCATATCAAAAGAACCATACCTTAGTATCAAAATCATAACTGAAAGGTAAAAACCAAACATTAGCAATCAATGGAAAATAATTCATACCATCGTGAAGAACACTTATTGGGTGACAAACTTAACAAGATGGATAACACACACACAAAGAAATGAACAATTATAACGATGTTGTAAAACAAAAATAAGAAAATTAAAAGAAATTTGTAAAACAAAAAATGTACACAACAAAAACTAAAAAGAATTGAGGGCCCCGAATGATTAGCATAGGTGGCCATCTCCCCCATGACTGAATGGAAAGGGAGAGATATGAAACAACAAATGTTTATTTGGATTTCTTAGAAGTGTCCAACTTCTCCCGATTGATGTTCTTAGATTAAGGGATGGAAGTCGGTGACGCTCATACTCCAATGTATCTATGCCTTCATTGTTAGTGTGGGTTGTTCTCCCAGTTTGTTCCATGCATGTTGGTGGGCTGCTCTTTTGATCAGTTGTCAACCACTGGGTGTTCTCTTGTTGTGTGCTGGCTACATACAGGCACCTTTGTATCTGTGTTTCTTGGGCACACCAGTTGCATGAAGGAGATGTTGAGCATTCCTACATGTCATCACCCTTTGAGTCACTATATGTGAGACATGGAACTTTCTTCTTCTTGATCTTTCCATAAATGTTTACCTTAGATATCTCCAAGGAAAGATCACGGATCCCTAGGCACACGTCTATTGTACTCAACCATGCCCTTCCCATTATAATTGGGCAACTCCCTTTGTTGCTATTGACTTCTATTACTAGGAAATTAGCTGGGTATGACCAACCACACACAGTGGTAATGATGTCCTCCAGCAATCCCAAGGGAATGGTGATGGACTAGTCAACCAAATCAAGTTGAATATTACTCTTCTTGAGTTGGGGTAGGTTCCAGGCTTGATACATTTCTCGTGAAATTAAGTTGACTCCGGAACCTGAGTCAAGAAGAGCCTTATGAGGTTCGTTCCCAGTGACTTGTAGATAGATTAAGGGACTTCTAGGATCAGAGAGTTTCCTAGGAAGGTGGCCTACCTTGATCCAATCAATAACGGTATGTGTTAACATAACCGTATGCGTTAAGCCCTGGTGTTGGTTTGAAGGGAGCTCTGAAGTCTTGTATGTTGGAGGAGTGTGCACAGACTCAACCACTTGTGGTTGTGAGAGCTTGTCTGGGCTTTTGGTTCTAAAGAAAGGTCTCCTCTTCTTATGGTTGTCAAAACCAGTAGCAAGTTGAAGATTTACGACTCTTGTAGTAGTGCGTTGCTGTGGTTGAGTGGGGAGTTCCCCTTGCATTGTTGGAGTAGGTGGTAATGGAACTACCGACGTAAGAGTGGCGGATGGATTTGGAGGATGGTATGGATGTGGAGCGTGTCCCAGAGGAGAAGGAGTCCAAAAATACTCCCAAACTTGGTAGTGATGTTGTGGGGTTGCGTAACCCATAGAGTCACTTGGAGAAACCGACTGCTACACGTAATAGCCATAAGAATCTGGTTGCCAGTAAGGGTATTGTTGTCCAGGCGGTGGCATCCCCCATGACTATGGGTGTTTCCCAATAGGTTTTGGTGGAGGTCCACTAGGATAATATGTTAACAGTCGATGAAACTACCTTAGGTTACCTTGGGGATACGGTAACCTTCAGGGTGCTTACCGTTGGTTAAGTCTTGGGTTAAGTGTGTACACCCCAGACTCTTGTAGATGTGAGATTATTGGGCAACATCCCTTAGGATGGTCATATTAGTAGATCTCACATCCACCATCATTTTCTGTGTCAGAATCCACAACCTCATTGGCGGTAGTCATTTTTCCCTTACCCTTGTTACGTTCATGGCCTGAATCTCTCCTCTTTTTCTTATCCTAGTCACTACTTCATTCTTCCTTAGACTCCTCTACAATTTTCAGGATAGTTTTAATTTTGCTATCTAAGGAGCTCCATATTTCATCTACCTTAGCTAATACTTCCCTTGTTAGCTTTTACAGTGGCAAGGTTTTTCTATTCACCAACTCTTCAAGTGGTGACTCATCCTCTTCATCGCAGAATCTCACTCCGTTCTTTCGGAGGGAAGGATCGCGGTTATATTCTTCCGCGCTTTCTCTTTTCCATAGCTCCCCTTCTTCTTTAGCTACTTTCTTCAATAATCGATGAATTTCATGGGATCTAAGTTCAAATAATCTCCCTTGGGCATATGTCCCAAGGGTTCTCCTAGTTTCATGTCTTAGCCCGTCTACAAGGTGGCGAAGTTGGTCCCGTTGTGCGTAACCTTGGCCCGGGAAACGATGTAGCAATGCATAGTATTGGCCCATGGCAACGTCCAAGGGTTCATGGTTACCCTGCTTCCATCCTTGGACCTGCTTACAAAATTTAGACACTCTGGAGTATGTTTGATATTTATCATTAAAAAATTCTAGCATTGTACTCCACCTCCTAATGGTTTCCGGCTCTAAGGACCGGTACCAACTCTCTGCTTTCTTTATGAGTGTCCTAGGAAACAACTTTAATTTTTGCCACTCATTCTCTATGTTCTGCAAAGCACAGGCATCGTGGAATGCCTGTAAATGATTCTGCAGATCAACATTTTATCCCCCCTCAAACCGTGGGATATTATTCATGTCTAAGCGCTTGATCCGGCTATCTTTTTAATGCCTGTCAGTATTCTAACTGCCTCCATTATATCTAGCATATTCTAGGTTGCAAGTAGGGGCTCATCATGATCATCTCTTTCATGAAATCTATGATGTCTACGTTGTTCCCTACTTTCCCTTTGTTCATGCCTTGATTCTCTTGACTGCCCTCATCCTCTCTCTCGACTCTCTCGTCGAGGTCTCTCATCTCGCTTACCCTTATCCTCATCATTATGCTCTTGGTGACTACACCCTGATGTGGAAGGAGAGGGTGAATGATGTGATGAAGGGAAAGAAGAAGGGGAACCATCTCCATGATGATGTTTCTTACCTTCTCTTCGGTGGCTATGGCCACGATCGTGATGACGATCTGAATGCTCATCCTTGTCATGTGTTTTTGTTCCCTCAATGAATAGTTGGCATTCACGGGGATCAGAACTAGGGTTTTGTATCATGGAGCGTAGGTTCTGATACCCCAACTCCTCACCATCACTAGGTGGGGGAACATCATTCAATAGAGAACCTGTTATAACTGGTTTACCATCTCCAATTTCACTTAGGACATGCAAGACCCCTTTGCCCTTCAACAATGTATGGTGGTTCTCCTGTCGTGAGTCCCTTAAACATTGTGTTGTTGTGGGATGATAATCCCTTATGTCTAAATCTCCTACAATGTATTCAACATATAGCTGTGTCATGCCTATTTGTGCAAGAGCACGGAGGAGCATGTTTGGGACTGAACGATTTGGAGGTAACACTATGTTACCTTGCAAGTCTCTCCATCACAGTTGTTCATCTTGATGGAGGATAAAGGTAAAATCATATACATACTCATCGTAATGAGTATACACTACCCGATGTTGTTGAGGAATTGATGGTTCACGGTTATGTATGTTAGACTACCGACTGTTTCTTGTATGATCCCTAGGTGGTGAGTTGCTTTTGTTCGAAGAAGAAGACATTGTGTCTTATCGGTGTGCTATTTTTCCGTTATATAATTTTTTTTTTAATTAACCCTAAGGGTTCATTTAAGCTCCCAACGATGTGGATAATTTCCTATGTTCTCCTTAGCACACAAACACTTAGTCCCCAGCAACGATGCCAATGATGAGTGGTGAGGTACCCCTACACTCAACCATACGAATATGAGCGTTACATATGCATTCTGGTCGAACTCTACAAACTAAGTGCCTACACGCCTTATGGAACACTTAAGGTTAATCATTCGTTTTCTTCCCGGGCTTACTTGTAGTTGTCATGATTATATGGTTAAGTAAGTCTAAGGTATGTGATTTTTATATCTTTTTTGTTTTATCTCCTATGCTAATGAGGTGAAGGGTGAAGAGACTAATTGACTAACTTTAACTAACTAACTAAGCCTTAATTAATCTAGCATCAGCATTCGTTTCCACTTACCGTTCACACCCTGAACTAATGCCAACCTTGGTTACCAAACGCTATTCGTTGTTGGGATCACCAAGCGTAACGCACGTGCTTGAAGCAGCCTTACTGAATGCACTTAACTACGAGAGAAGGGTTGAGAGAGATTTAATGAACTAATAAAGCATTTAAATGATAAAAAATAAATAATAGTAAATAAAGTCCTAATTATCTTAGTCCATGTACTGCAAGGTTTATCTAAGAATTTCGTCTTTATTTCCGTACACAAACTTGTGTTTAGGTACAATATTTGCTCGAATAAAGATCAATTCACTTTGGAGTTCCTACTGTGGGCACACAGAAATTATTTTATCTCTGGAGAGGTAAAGCTGCCAAAGTTTCACTACGGTCTAGGCCTAGGATGAGAAACAAGGAAGAGCCACCTCTTATTTATAGACTTGGCGGTGCACTGCGATATTGCGGGGGACAACGGGATATCGTGGGGGATGCGATATAGTGGCAGACGCGATATCACGTCCCATCACTAGTAATATTATCACTTGGTTCGCCTAGTAGCAGAATACTTGGTAATCCTAGTAATGATTACATGAGTCCAAGATGTGTACAGAGAATCAAGAATGGATGTCCATCACACTAGGCTAGAGTAGATTCACTTACCATTACTTAGATTTAGAAACAACTTCATTTACCTTATGTTTACTAAAAGTAACATGACCTTACAACATCAATGCATCATACACCTCATCATGAGTTAAATCATACACATCAATTTTACTAGCTTACATGGGAAGACAACAATCATGAACTTAAACCAATTAGTAACATAATTACATTGCCCTGTCCATGGAATTCAACCAGGCGTAGGTGAACACTTGTATCTCGTATAATTGGATGTTGGACTACTCCACCGCTCATCATTGGTGCTGTTTCTAGGGACATATCAATGTATGCTTAGTAATTGATTTTCCAAAGTTCATTGTATCTAAAACACAAAGTCAAATCTTATAACCATAAGAAAAGCACACTTAATAGATAACATCTAAAAATATAATATGGCTTCAAACAAAGATCAACCATCACCTACCAAGGAAATAAGAAGAAGTAGTGATAGAATCATTAATGAAGAAGAATGGGGGATGCTAATGTAGACAAGAATCACTTATGCTCACACTGATCCTTACCATCTAAACTTCACTTTCATCTTTCTTTAGGATAATTAAATGAGGTGGAGAGACATGCAAGGGAATATAGTCCTTCCTCCAAAATGTGTAGCACTTAACATACTTCAAATTGCTCTAAGGGGAATGCATTTGGACTAGATATAAGAAGGGTATCATGTGAATTAGCACATGAAAAGACCCTATGAACCCACAAAGGAGCAAATGAGAAACGATGCTCCCATGGAGATCAAGTATGCACACAACAAAGGGAAGCAAGTCAACACATTTTTTGTCTTGGAAAAACTTGATGTTGACGCATTGATTTTAGAGCAACTCCACCAAAACCATACGTAGCCTTCAAAAATGCCTATCATCAAACTTGAGGAACCTGTCAAAGCCCAACTTCATTCCACTCTAGCAGAGACATCTAAGGGAGAGGCTACTACTACTAACTCAAGGTATAAGTGAGACTCAAGGCCAAGGGTTCTTGTCAAATCCTACAAAGAGTCATACAAGATTCATGAAAGGAGGACAAGCCATCACTATCCTCTTGATATCTCATCTACCTCATCATGATCATCAAAGGACTCTAATAGAAGATGACACAAGTATTGGGGCTATGATAGGGAAGGAAGGAGGACTCATGGTCATCATGATTGATATTCCCAACACTCTGATACATAAGATAAAGAACATGAACAAAGGAGACAAAGAAAGTGAAGAGAGGAGCAAGAGAGATATGAGCATTAAAGGGGTCACCTGTACAACAAAGCATATGAACCTGACCATGATGATGAACCCCTTATGGAAACCCAAAGCATGATAAATATCTAGAAAGCTATCTACATACCAACTAAGCATGTGAGAGATAGCTAAATAAAATGGCTAAACATGAACAATATGCTAAGATTTGAAGATGGCTACAACACTGATCCATGACATCATCTTCAAGATTTTCACAATGCCTGTGCCCTCCAAAACATAGAGAGTGATTGGCAAAAGTTAAAGCTATTTCCTAGAACATTTGTGAAGTAGGCAGAGAGCTAGTATAGGTCATTAGAACCTGAATCCATTAGACGTTAGAGTACCATGCTCAAAATATTTGATGACAAGTACCAAACCTCTTCATGAGTGTCAAACTTACAAAAACAAATCCAAGGAAGGAAGCAATGGACTCATGAGACCCTTGATGTAGCAATGGGTAGATACTATTCATTGCTACATATGTGCCTAGGCAATGGATTTTTATCAAAGGAACAACTTAGAAATATTGTAGATGGGCTATGAATAAAAACCAGAGAAATCCCTAGGATTTACACCCAATGAAGGTTATCAAAAATAACTACCCGTTGTATTCAAAGACTAATCAATCAAGTGACAAAAGAGGAAGGTGAACTCAGAAAGAGGGAATTAGCTGAAGAGTACAATAGAGATTGATCAATCCAAAAAAGAGATTTGCAAATATGCAACAAGAAAGAGGATGAAACCTTGGATGATGTTATTAAGAAAAAGACTCTACATATTCAAAAATTAGTTAATGATATAGTAACTAAGATAGAGAAAGTTTGGGATTCAGTGGATGAAAAGATTGCCATGACTCTAAGGTTATGAAAGAAAAGACTGAACAAGCACTCAATAGGAGCAAGGAAAAGAAGAAGAAAAGAGATTATGGATGAGACAATTACAAGCATAAAGAAAAAGTTGCTACTGTTGAAAGGTACACTAACTCCAATTCAGAGGAAGGGGAAGGATGCAAGGTGTGCTAGTATGAACATCCTAAGGGATGTTGTCTTGTTATGGTCCACTTGCAAGAATTTGGAGTATATGCACTCAATCCAAGATTTGTCAAAAAGCAGAGGCCCAGAAGACTTCCTTATTCTTAAGGTAATATCAGGCAACCTTGTTAGCTAACCTATTACCCAAGTGGAGCCTACTCTCAACTAGAGAAGCAATATCAACAGTAGTGGTAGCAACCATAGACATGGGTCATGCCACCACCAAGGAAACATTATCCATATCAAGAACTTGATCCTTATGCATACCATGTCTAATGTCCAATCTCACCAATGAATGAAACTATCCAAACTCCATAGTATTATCTGTGAGAAGACCACCGACCAATGCCACCAAGGACTAACTTAGACTCATACATGTATCCACAAGCAACTAATTTTTCAAATCAAAATTCCAATACTGTGGAAGATGCCCTATCTTAAGCCCAAAATTAATAAGTGCTTTTCTAATTTTTTTTTATAATTCTTTTCAATTTCTAATTTTCTTTCATTTTTCACATTCTTTAATATTTTCTTATTCTTTAATACATTTCATTTCTCAAAATTTTGACATTCTTTTACATTTTCTATTCCTTTAACATTTTTCAATTCTTACTATCTTTTTCATTTCTTTCATACTTTGTTTTCAAACCCTTTCTAAATAATTTTTTATTACTAATATGACACATTACAAATAAAGGCAAGATGTAATCTAATAAGGTGAAGATTTCTCTATGTTATCAAGTCATAAGGGACTAATTATTTAAATAGTGAGCACACATCATCCATCCATCCTTTTCATTAATAAGAGGTTCTTACCATGACCATAATGATATTTTTTCCATCATACAACTAAGAATAAACTTGCAATCATTATGCCTAGACTAAAAAGTGAAGAACCAAATGGGAATGAAAAGGATGTGACATCAAGGGGATTTGTGAAACCTTTTGGATTACTATTGGGATTTCTATCATGTTGCTAAGGTTGTATTACATGTAGATCTAATGAAAAATTGGAGTAAGAGTAAAATAAGTGCTACATGGAAATATTGACACAAATAAAAATAAAAAGAGCACAAAATAAATTTCTAGGGGTCCCACTCGAAAGACTTGTTACCCATACTTGAAGGTAGGCAACTTTTTAAAAATCTAAAAAATAAACATGTGCCATGAATAAACTCCTCCCTTGGACAATATGCCAAGTGATGGTAGTTCTTGCAATATTGATAGTCTCACGATTGTATTTCCAAGAGATGACATGATGTGATGTCACTGGACGATGGTCTAGACTTAGTTTGAATCTTGGACAGAAAGGCTAGTGATTACTTTAACCACAAATAAAACATAAGAATTCATTATGCATATGGTAAGATACCTTATGTCTCAATTTCTGTAATCCCTTCTAAGTCCATCTCATCTCATTGTTTGAATAGTTGTAACTTATGGTTTTGTATAACATAGAGTTATTTTTCCAATTTGGTGCTACTAACATTTGTGTTTTGCTAAACATGTATGTGTTACATTCAACTCCTTAACTACCCAAGAACACTTGTAGGTGTGGTTATACAAGGGCATTAAGGGTTAGAGCCTACTTTGGGAAGAACCCACTTGCATAACTATTGTTTCTTATACCTACCAAGTAATTCCACATCATCTTGAACCTTTCAAACATCAATAAACACTTCCCATATCATTTACACTATCCATTTTAAAAACATGAATTCATTACCCTTCTTACCCATATGATGAAATTTCATAGGCTGAGATTCCTTCTGATGATTTTTTTACAAAAATATGCATATTTCCATCATCTAAACCCTCTAAGTAACCTTAAAATTTTTCAAATATCCCATTGAATTAATTTTTTCTATCAAACCCTCACGAAAAGTGAAATTTCTTGGGTTCCGATATTAAGTCACTAATATTAGGTCTACATCAATATCTAATCCTCAATGTCAAGTTGTTGATATTAGGTCCCTCAAAAAGTATAAATACATAGGGACTTAACTAAAATTTTTACCATTTTTCATTTGAGGCAAGGGAGATTTTTCAAATTTTCTTTCATGATCTGAGCTTTGACCTCCTAGCTTTCGCATGCCATAACTTGATCGTTATCACTTCGAATTTTGTGCTTTTTAAACCTATTTGATCACAAAGTGCTCATCTTAGTTGTGTGGGGTGCTATTGAGGATAATTTGAGCCAATTTTTTGAAAAATTCTAACACCTAGAAGGTACTTTAAGGGTAAGTACAAAGTGAAAGTTGAAATTTTTAAGGAACAGTCAATCATACTAATGCCAAAACACTCAAATAATGTTCTTAAGGAACCATAACCATCATCATGAGTCATAGATAAGAACAAATTAGACAATTGTGAAGGATTATAAAAAGACTAACACCTATGGGGTTACTTTTTTTGCAAAAATTTTCCTAACTCTGCAATCATGAACTAAGAACTTAATGAAACTAAGGAATAACGTATGAAACTATTAAGAATACATGGAAACACCTTAGTAATTTTGAATCCTTAATGATTATAGATGATTCGAAGAAGAGGAGGAGCACAAGGAGGACCTTCACAAGGAGTAAGCAAACAACCAAAAGGCCAAGGCAAAGGCTAAACTGGAGGACAAGAACTGAAACATGAGGAGTAGGAAGCCTAATCGTTTAGCATTCATCAAGACACTTCTGCTACAGGAAAATTGGTCCAAGGAGAGGCAAAGGAACCACAAGTGTGAGGACAACATCTCACATTTTCACAAGAATGCCTCCACTCCATCCAAGAAAGATCCATCCTAGCCATAATCATTGTGGAAATGAACTTTGTCTGATTTATGGAATTTGTTCCTGAAGTAGTAACAATGAAACTCCAAGCATCACTGATATGGCCAACGGTATCATAGAATGATGTATGCTACCTTGGAGAGAATTATCAGTTTTGGCACAATAAAGAAGAGCGAACTACTATTAACATTAGTGGAATCTTAGTTTCATTCTCGATCAAGGCAATTGTAGAAGCTTTGAATATACCCAATGAAGCAGAAAGGTTAGTACATCTGTACACCCGATATGATCCTGAAACTAGAAAACTATGGCTAAAATGGGCTTATGAAAAAGAAGATAAGGGCTATAATGAGCTACCTCTAGAAGAGAGAATCTAATTCAAAATTGGCACTTATCACATGTTCCCAACAAAAGCACTCAATCGACTATCTACTTATGCGACTAGAGGAATTATGATCCTAATGGGCAAATACAATGCCAACCTCATACAACTCTACTTTATGGAAATACAAAGGTGGTTTCAAGAAAGAAGGTCAGGGAAGCCAACACTTACATTCCCTTTCCTTATCAAAAAGTTGTGCAAGTGAGCCAAAATCTTGGAATACACAAATGATGTCCCTAGGAGAGCTAAAAATGCTTCAATCACTAAGCTGCTCAAATTGGCACCACCCAGGAAAGATCAGGGTGAAGAACAGGAACAAGAGTAAGAATAAGAGAAACAACAGGAGCAACAACAACAATAAGAACAACAGCAACAACAACAGAAAGTTCCACTAGCACCACTATAAAATTATTGACTATCGATGAGTCATCTACAATAGATTAAAGAAACAATCAACTAGGGAACAAGGGATGAGGCCAATCTTTATAGAGTTATCAATAGTGCCATTAGACTCATAGTTTTAGTTGACCTAGCAAGTGGAGAAATTTTATTACAGTTAAGAGGAGAGGTACAATGATCACAATAGACCTTTGGGAACATTGCATCATTCCAAGTGTTGCTAGAGATCAAAGAAGGAGCCATAATAGTGGTAATGCAGCACCAACATGCAGTGGGAGAAGTAGAGGTGATCACTAATCATATCAAGAAATCTTTCAATGTACTTGTTGTACCATTGATAGATCTAACTAGAGCCAGAGATTCTCAAATATTAGCTGAAACCTTGATGACTCTTGTGGATCATGAGGATGTGGTCAATAGACTACTGCAAACTAGGCAAGTCATGATAGCACTATTCAACATCCCAAGTGATGTCACTATAGTACAATATGAGCTCATTACTATCAAAGGAAAATTGTTCATGGTAGAAACTAGAGTGAAACATGCAGAGGCAAAAATTATGAGATTACAAGAAGAGCTCATAATCCTGAGAGTTGAATGAAGAGATTCTATGCAATTCATTGTACTTGACCAAATTGCGCAATTTAGAATAGAGTAGATCAGTAGCTTGATCGAGCAGAATAAATAGTTAGCAACTGAGAAGAAGAAAGCAGTATGAAATGCCTCTATGTCTAAAGCACAAAATTATGCACATGTGAAGGCACTTATCATAGTACAGGAGGAAAAATAAACTTACTGCTAACAACATGAGGTTGACCACTGTAGAGAAGCAGAAAAACATCTTGGAGAAAAGAATCCACCAGTTAAGAAAACAACTGGTGAGAGTCAACTAGGACATGAGCCAACTTGCCAGAGAAAATAGAACCCTCTCAATGGAGGAGGTACATGCAATTCATCAAAAGTCAACCATCAAAATTAGCACATGGCAAAACGAGTCAAAAAAACACAAGAGGCTCAAGGAACACTTTCATGACCAAGTGGGTATGTACAAGCAAATTAATGAGAAAGAAATCTAGATGGAGAAGGTCAAAATCAACTTAATTTCAACACAAAATCCTAGCTGGAAACCTATCCTAGATAGTTATGCCCTTGTCCACCAAGCGGAAGTGAAAAATAAAGAGCTATAAATAGAGGACCTGAAAGAGTACATAGGGTTAGCTAACCTTTGTTATGTTAAGTTGGCCATGTTGACAATAGGTAGGCCTAAGAATGAGTTAGAATATATGCCTTAAACGAAAAAGATTTTGTAGATCGTAAAGATGCCTTACAGAAACTCCAAGTAGCAAACTTTGAACTAGAAATAGTAAAGGTCAGCTACCATGGGCAAAAAGATGTAGTAGCAAACCTAGTTAGTAGATTATCATACTATCATGATTTACAAGAGAAGGCTAGAGCATTCAAAGAGGAGAGCAGGTGGTTCACAACTTGATATGGCAAAGAAAATTAGATATTTTTGCAGTTGCCATGCCCATGGGACATGCCAATTTTATCAAACATTAGTTCATCAACATAGATAATTCATGATCCTAGAATGGAAGAAGAAAAGCTTCAGGTACTCCTAAATAGATACAAATTTCAAAAGCCTAATGATAAGGGGAAGCAACCAATAAAAGATTCATCACCACCTGGAATCACATAATGCTACATAAAGCTTTGCCAAATTTCGCTTTTTGTTAAAGTTGTCATGTCATGAAATGTGTCAATTTTTGTAAACTCCACTGTGGCATCTAAGAGTCATGTATATAGTAGTTAGTGTCATGTAAATCTACCTCCTAATTTTGTAAAAAACTCCATCCTCATTTTGTTTTAGCTTGGGGATGAGTTTTCAATCAATTGTGGGGATATGATAAATCGAATTTTTGCAAGACTACGATATCAAGCATCCAATATTTGAGCCACAATATCATATCCTTGATATTGGGGCATAAGCTATGATGTTGGATATCTGATATCACAGACACATGCATGCCTATAAATATGACACTTAGGCTCATGGTCTAGAAACAATTCCATTCCAACTTAGCAAATTTCTATTAATTTGTTTTTTTTTTTATTTTAGCACTTAGCATTTAGGAGTGTATCCCTGCAATGTGATGTTAAGTGATTAAATAGAGTCTTTATTTGAGTGGAATGTGCTTGGACATGTTTCATGACTAGAAATAAAGATTGAGTTTACTTTGCATCATTGTAGCATCACTTAGATTTCTTTACTGTTTACTTAGCATAATGTTTACTATTTTCACTTAGCTTACTAATTACTACTTTTTTAGTTATTGTTTACTTTCACATGAACTTTACTCTTTTTGTTGTTTAGTGGAATGGATATGACTAATTCTAAGTGTTAGGTGTGATCATTTAGTAACCAAATAGTATTATCGCTTGGTTTGCCTAGTAGCAGAATACTTGATAATCCCAATAATGATTACATGAGTCCAAAATGTGTATGGAGAATCAGGAACAGATGTCCATCGCACTAGGCTAAAGTAGATTCATTTACCCTTACTTAGATTTAGAAACCACTTCATTTACCTTATGTTCACTTGGAGTAACATGACCCTACAACATCAATGCATCATACACATCATCATGAGTTAAACTATACACATGGATTTTACTAGCTATCCAATCTCTTCTTAGTACTTTCATGCTTTTGGTAATTTTTTTTTTTTTTGAATTGTGTTGGGACTATTTTGATCATCACTGAATTATACATTTCAAGAACAATTTTGTAAATATTAATGGAATAGCATGCAATAGACAACTAAGGTTTAAGTTACAAGGTCAGTTTCTTTTAAAATTTTTTTACTTCTTTCAAGGTAGATTTTCTTTCTCATAGCCCTACAATTATTTTCCATTGATTTTTTATAAAAGCTTCTCAATTTTCTTAGAATTTTTCAAAATTTTTATTTAAAATAAATTTACTACGATCTCAAATTTTTGTAAAGGCTCCCCTAATGCAAATTCATATTTTTATTTATTTATTACGGGGAGCTATGAATGGCCGTGCAAAACATGGCAAATAACAATAAACTGTGCTGACACAGGAGGTTATGACTTTTTCTTTTTCATCATTATTATATGAGGCCATGTGGCTGAGTTGGTCATCCTTGAACATTCATGGTTTTAGTTTTGGTCAAGTCGTAAGCAAATGTTGCTGCATGCCACGATTGATGTCATTCGTAAGAAAAATCAAAAGAAATGATGCTAATTTTAAGTTGAGGAGAGGAACACAACAGCATACTATTTAATGGTTTTAGATTCATGATAAAGTCTTTGATGCCTCAACTTACGATGAACTTTGGCATCCAAAACTTCCTCGCAAGACTGTTATTTTAGGCTGAAGTTCTGCCAAAGGTATCAACTAATATTCAGACAAGCTTAAATGCAGTACTTAACAAAGTTGTAAATGTTTTCTTTGACCCTCCTGTTTAGGGTTATCATTTGAACTTCTTTTAATTTAATTTTAGTATTTTAAAAATAAATTCAAATAGTGTGGAGCTCGAATCCCTTTATGTATTGTAATTGAATTCAAACATTGATCATTGCCTTATTCTTAGTGAATTCTGTACTTGCATGCATAATTACTAAAATAACATTTTCACATCTATTTATAATATAGTTATCTATGCATGAAGTTTAACATAAAATCCCCAATTTTTGTAACCACATGTGTATAGAAGTTTAAATTCAGAACATAAATCTTTCAATCATGCATCGTTAAGAATGTTTACATGTTTTTAGACCATAAGTAAACATATGTTATCTTGTAGAACTTAATTTTAAAACATTAAGTAATAAAAATGTAAATGTAATATCCTTTGTCTTTTTTATAAGACAATATGAAATAATAGGGTTACATACCTTCTTAAGATATATAATTAACATGATACTTCCACACAATTTATGTAGAATTTAGGTACAAGCATAACAATGCCTCAAGCATAATTCAAACTCATAACTTATTACATGTAAATAATGATTAGATATTTGACCTATTAGATATGATTAGAAACGGTTATGTTCTTACCTATGTTCTATCTAAGTTCTATATATATGGTTGACATGTTGATATGTCTTGCATTTATACTAAATTTTCACCCTTTTAATTTTAAGGTTCTTTATAAAGTCTCCATTTTCTTAGCAAGAGCTCCATAGACTTGTCCAACAATACCATCATTTGAAAAGAGCATACCTCAAGGGATATCATTTTATATTTTTTTAATCAACTCATTCATAAAAAAGGATCATCATTTGAAGCTTCAATGCTCATCCCATGAAATAAGTCCTCAAAAGATTGATGGTTGAGCAAAAGCCCAACATCTTCAAGTCACTACAAACAACTATAAGAAATTTCTTTCTGAAATCAATTCATCCATAAAGATTGCAAACAAATATAGGCTTAAAGAAAATCTTTAATGCAAGCATATCATTAGTGGAAAGTAAGTTGTCTACCCATAGACAATGCAAACTCTATTTCGAAATGGAAATGCTTAATTAAGTCCTTATGGAACCACTAAGGGTCTACAAGACAATTTTTTTTTAATTACAAGGCTTTTGATATGGTGATAATAGGTTTTGAATACCCCATCAAGAAAATGACCCAAAATTGACACCTACAGCTAAAACAAATATGGTAAAGTTGTTACCTAAACACTATATTTAAGTCTAAGAGCATTAAAGAAAGGATAATTCATAAAGATATGCCCATCATCTTCTACTACTACGTGCATACAAAATCCCTAGCTGCATTGTTCTCTTTGAAGATTAATTAATTTCCTTGTTTGAATTAATAGATAGTGAAATACTACACAAGAACGTATCATTGCTACCTTACTTTGTCTAGAAATAACAACTAAATAAGTAGGTATTTTTGTTAAGAATTCTCATGGAATCTGCTGTAAATAAAATTGTTTTTCCCACATGGTTGTTCCCACATATGCTTCAATGCCTTCTATCTAATCCTTGTTTTAAGATCATTAAAGCTCAAATTTAAATCTTGATCTTCAATGTTCCATTTTTAAAATCATTTTTTCCCATCATTGAACCATCTTTCTAAGTGACCTTGTAAACTTATGTGAATAAGTGAATGCTAAGACTAGCAAGCATTTTTTTATAAAATTGTAAAATTTTTTGAACATATTCCAAACGTTTCCATCAGACTGCAGGTAAATTAGAACCAAGTTTTACAACTATATAATAGATCTGACTTAACAAGTTGACTGTATTCAATTAGGATACCTTCCTATTTGTAACTCCATAACATATACCTTACATAGTATCATATATATCCAATTAGGACATCTTTCCTATTTAGGATACACTCAATTAAACTCTATCATAAACCTTCTTGAAATCAATGAAAAAGAATGTGCAAATTATTCCTTTTATTTGAACATTTCTCCATGACTTACCTTAGCAAGAAAATAACTTCCATAGTTGATCATCTTGGCTAGTTTATATATATATATCCAATTCTCAAATTAAAGTAGGACATACAATACTATTTTAAAGTTGTATAATAACATTAGATTAGTCCCTAAATCAAATTGATCCAAGTATAGAAACTAATTTAGTTTTCTTAGAATGAGATTTGGATCTTGAAGAAGGATTAATCTTGTGTATGTAGCAAATTACATCTACAATCAAGCAGATTGCCCCAACAGCACTAAAGAGTTCCTAAAATTCAACAGGATAAACCTAGGTAGGAATGTATTCCTGAAAGAAACATCTCTTGCTAGGATATGACATCCATGCTTATAGTGTTTGATGTTATCCACTACGCCTCACATGAAGAATGTTGGTAGAAATGCTTTTTGCAGTATCCTGATAAACAGAATTGAGTGCCTGTTCACAAAAAAGATAATTTCAATCAAATTAAACAAGAGTTCAAATAAGCTCACTGATAGTACATGGGGACCAACATAGGAGATAGGAATAAAATTTTGTATTAATCAATAACCAATTTAATGCCTGAGTAATTGAACACCTAAGGTAACAATACAAACAATACCAATTACACCCTTAAAAGAACCTAGGAAAATGTTCACAACTGACACTTAAAGCTAAAAAGTTTTATTAAAATTGAATTCAACATAGTTCAAAGACTATTAATGTAAAGATGATAGGAGTATCTTATTAAGCATTAAAATTGACAACTTATTTCAACACAAAAATTCCAGCAATTGCAAATATCCAGAAGAGAAATAAGCAAACGAGAAATTTAAGGTTGATATAGAAACTGAAATTCTAGAAGTAAAAATTTTTGTTGCAAATTTAAATATAAAGTTGAGCACAACCAACAAAGAGGTAGACTAAGACATAATTTGTTTACCTGCATAAAAAAAAGACATCCAAGATTTGAGTATTAATGCTTAGTTGGGATAAGGGTAGGATGATTAAATATAGAAAGAAGTGGATATATTTTTTGATTATACTGAAGAATACATATGAAAAAACCTTCAAACAAATATCACACTAATCACAAATTTTTTTATTCACAAATTTCTTGATTCAGAATAGTGGCTCTAGCTGAAACAATGGTGTGAAGATAATGCTGCCAAAACACTATTAAGCTAGGCTATGATGATAGCATATTCTGGTTTTTTGATCTCTATAGTTGGTCATTTTGTGTGTGTGCTTTATAAATACTGTCTACAACATTTTTAATAGAATAAATGCCCTCTTTGTAATGCTTTTATCAGTTGCAAATGTGATCCTTGCATTGATATTCCCTCAAAAATTTTGTATCCAATAACAAGTATAAGTTCAAGGAACAACATCAAATTGCCATTAAAATGACATACTATCATGTTCAACCAACAGCTCAAATTTGTGTTAAACATGTTCAAACACAAAGTTAAAACGGTAAAAAATAAGGAAAACAAAAAGAAATTTTCTTACAAATTCCCAGTATACTCCCCCAAAAGTCTGGCCAACCAAAGCAATCTTATTGCAGTGCTGAGAAAGCAAAGATTCGATATTTATCTCGTCATGACAACAGCCCCACCTGTACCATTGATGAGAGCACTGTAAAGCTCACTTGTGCTATTAAGAAAGACTTAGTGATAGGATGCAATATCAAGCAAATCCATATATATATATATATGGGATGTAATTAATCACCTTCCAAATCATCCATTTTCACAGTACTTGTCATAACATGGTTATAATCATTTATCTTTGGCTGAAACAGTGGTACTATTAACATACCTGAAGGATTTGCAATGTAGCAGGATTAAAGAATCCCAACCACCATGAACACTATCAAGGTAAGTAATCTGCCCATCACTATATTTATGCCATATGATTAACCCAACCATGCATAAAACTCCATCCTGAAAATTAAAAAATCAAAATCCAATGAGGATCAAAACCAAATTTCTATTCTTGAACAGATAAATAGTTCAAGCCAAATTTAAAGCCATCAAAAAATAGATGTTGTAATAAGAATGCATTTCTACAATAACAACTCATCTATCAGCTTACTTTCTTAAAGATTTATTTGAGTTATAAACTAATAGCATCATACCAGAAAAAGCAAAGGTCTCAAAAATTTGTTCAATTTTTTATTATTGCACTCTACAAAATGTTCAAAAACTGATGCAGATAACTCGTTTTGAAGACAACCTTGAATATCTAATTCTTGATTGTTACAAAGCAAAGAAAAGTTCATAATACCATGACTCCTACATGTAGGAGCAACAGCACTAGTTGCATGATGTTTGATACACAAATAATTGTTGAAATGAAGCTATACACATATTCAACAACATGTATTCAAACATAGACAATATTGGCCAGGGTAAAGTAATTTGGAATCAGGCCTTCTAGCATCATGAGACCAAAATCTTCAATGCTCATCAAAATGGTTATTAATGATACATCTTAAAATTTGGCAATCAAGAATAATAAGTTTCTAGCAGGCATCTTTGGCTATTTTAAGCAGTAAGCTCCTGCAATATGTAAACAGAAAACCATGCACCAGAATATGAAAGTCCAAAATGATTTTCTTAACCAATGGAGAAAATTTTTCATTCACATATGCTGAGAAAATTGAATTATCCAATGAAGATTCAGTTCACTGGTCAGCATCTCACAGACAAGTTTCAGCCCCATCCTACGATAAACCCATACATGATTGCATCCCACAAAACAGCAATTCAACAATGCATTTCATCAAATTGCTGGCATGATATATCTACAATATCAAATTTAGAATGCATGTTCAATGTGCTAATAGTATAACAAAAGAAACAAGTGCCATACCATAGCTAATCATGTAGCCTTGAAGGCTTCTTATTATTGCATAATAGAAAAATGTCCATATCTGAAAAACATACATTTTCCAATGGCCATTCCCTCCACTTAAACTAACCTACATCACATCCTAAGGCAATTCATTTCTAAAGCATACCAAACAATTGTTAGACGTGGTGGTTTTGGAATTGAGGATTTCTTCTACACTCTACAATGCAGATTGACAAAGCCCCGCACATGAGAAAAACTATTGCAAGGACTCACATTTTGCTGTAAATGGCTTCACAAAAGTCCATCCATCATCAACATGGTCATTCTGTATATTTGCAACAGCAGATTCCAAAAATAGCTGAGTGAATACCACTGTTTCCAGGTGTCTTGCTATCATGGTAAGGGCTTCCACAACTTCCTCTAATTCCTACATATCTAGACAAATTAAGATGATTCATACACTAGACTCACCAATTCTAACACTAACGGGATTTGAGCTCATCAATGATTATGTTGAAGAACATAAGTCAGAAGTGCTAACAAAGATGGTAGTGAAGCAAATTTACAGACTATGCAAACAAAGCAGAGAAGATGAAAAAGATATCTTTTTATTTTGCCCATCTTTGACTCACATTCTAATCAATTATAATATTAATTGTAATCTGCCGATTGTTTTTTTTTTTTTTTTTTGTTCAAATTGACCATCTGCTTGGGGCATTACATCTATAATGTTTTCAACTTTCTTCAAAATATGTTGAGGCTTTGTAACCCTCCAACAAATCCTTTGTGATTTCCTGGATGTAATAAAAATTTCCAGTTTACAGTTTCCTTTATGTTTGATTTTTTCAAAGTAATTCACTTAGATTGTTGCAATAATATCCTTCACTGTTAACTAATCAGTTTACCTGGTGATTTTTAGCCTGAAATCAATTGGACGAAATTTTCGATATTTTAACTTTCAATTTTGTGATGGATTATAAAGAACATTTATGCATACTAAGCTTCCTGGCTATAGCAAACTCAATTCTAGGTTTCTAGCACACCATATAACAGCCTAGTGTCATGCCTGACAACACGTTGCATTCGAAAAGTAAGAGAAAAACAAGAATGCTGAAAAAGATTAACTCAATAAATTGATAAGAACAATAAATTTCCAGCTCAATACTGTTCGGTATTGTCTAATACATTTATATTTTCAAACGAGGGTTTTTCTAAGTTCCTGAATCAAATTTCTTGATCCCGTCTACATAATCTTTGCAATTTCTATGAGCTAGTTGAAAGTTGAAACCCAATTTATGCCACCAATACAAATGTATTTTCTTCCAGACTTTGCAGTTGATTTCAACTCAATGCTGCTTCTACATAGTTCTAATTCGCGCCATTTTCCGTAAATTAAGGAATTTGGTAAAAAATCTTACCCCGTTGGCAGTTGTTTCAAGGAACCACTCCTGAGAAGGCTCAGTCTCTCAATATCCAAATGCAACGCACATGATGCTGTAATTCAAGTCCTCCATGGCCGATTCGAACAGTTTTGATGCAGAACCCACTAATTTTGTAGCCAGGACTGCCATTGGTCTTTGTGACTTAAAGCAAATTCTGGTAATGAAGTTTCCCATGGGACACCCACAGTCAAAACATTTTCTCGACAAGATTTGGAGGAAGAATTTAACAAACTTGTGAAATGACACTGGCCATCAGTTGCAGGCGAACGCAAACGCAAACGCAAATTAGCAGTGATTGATATTGCATTTTCAAGTTGATAAAGGGCGCACATATTTTGGTGGAGAAATTAACCCAGCAAATTGACCTTGATTTGACTCATGGACATGGCCTTGGCTTGGGGAAACATATGGAGCATGACGGATCATGGATCAGACATGTTGATGCTAGTTGCCTCTCTGTCTCGAGAAAACTCGCGAACAAACAGCAGATTGGCAATTTTAGCATTAACCAGAAACTGACAAGATGTAATCGATTGTTTATTATTTTAGACCCCTTAAGGATGTTCTCGTTTAAAATACGAAATTTTAACTTATTTTGAAAAATTCAAAATTGGAATGGTGGGTTCCGCATCGGGTTTTGTTTCTAGCGCATTTCTATTTTTAAAATTATTTTTGCTAAGAAGCCAATACGTCTTGCACCATGGGGGAGGGGAGTGTATTTTGTCGCCCTCCATGTCACATGCCACATAAGATTCTACAATTGAGAAAAAAGCCATGAAAAAAAATTATTTTGATTTTGGTTTTCAATATGAATATTAATTCTCAATAAATCAATTTGAGATTTTATTAATTTGTAAAATATATAAGATTCTCTAGGCTAAATAATAGATATATATTATAAATATACAGCTAAATTAGTTTATATGTCAAGTTAATGTACATTGCTTATTTGCACCAAGTATGCTTTAGTGGGTGCTGGAATCCACAATAATTGTAATATAGGTACACCCCAAGATATATGGTTTAATTAGAACTTTAGAAGTCAACATTCCCTACTAAAATTGAATCTATAACATGGAGCTTTCAAATAAAGAGTTTTACCACTAGGCTAACACTTCATTATTAAGTATGCCTTATTTGTAGTTTCAAAACACTTCCTCCACATATGTTAGCTTTACTAGGAAAGAGGAGATAAGAACATGGAGTTCTATAAGTATAAGATTCTATTTTAAGCAATGAACTTTGAAATTATGTGATCTTAATTCCTCGTAACCTTGTAATAATTTATGAGTTAGCCTAGTGGTACTGATTTGGAAGTTCCAAGTTATACATTTGGTTTTAGTGGACAATGCTGATAAATAGTCTTTTTGTCTACTACATCAACAAGCATGCATCAACACAGCCTCATCGACGTATCCTCTGATACGTTGATGCATATGCATCAACGTCATTCCACTTGAAGCCTATATAAATGCACACGCCATCTGCATTTATGGCATCTGTTGTCATTCTAATAGCTAGACTCTTGCAACTTAGCCAAATTTCCCTTTTAGTGCTCGTAGTGTAGATTGAGTTGATTGTGTGAAGCTTTATTTGAGTGCATGATGTACCTAGACACTTCTACATGACAACAATAAACTTGAGATTAATTTCTTCCATTGTAGTACTTGGATTAGCACTTAGCTTACTTTCAGCATTTTACTCTTAAAGTACTTTAGTTTATTTTCAACATTTTATTTTAAATGTGCTTTACTTTCCAACACTTAATAATTTAATATTTTATTCTGTAAGAGCCTAAGTACGACCACTTCGAGCATAACATATTAACATTTAGTAATCTAAGTAGTGGATACTTGCTATACCCAATAGTAGACACTGGGTAACCCAACAACATTAATATAAGTTTAGGATGGGTATGGAAAGCAAGAACATATGCTTTACACTTAGGATAACTTAGATTACTCTTAATCCCATAGTTAGTTAGAAATTAATGTTTCAAGCACTTTATTATTTTAATATTTTAATAATAAAAAAGAATAAAAATAAAAATATCTTATGCTTCCATCAGACTGAACCATACCCATCGAGCTAGCACAAGTGATGATTGGGAAGACAACGACTAGCAACATAACACTTAATTATCTAGGATACTAGTTGACCAATGTTTTATGGAATTTGATCGAATTGTGTGTACATGCTTGTGATTCATATAGTTGGGTATAGGGGATACTCACCACTCATCATTAGCACCATTGCCAAGGAACATGTGGTTTGCACTAAGTGTTATAGATAATTAAATCATAAAAAGATCATTATGGGAACATAACAAACCACCATTAGAAAAATAATAATAATATTTAATTAAAGGCATACTACAAGAACAAATTGAAAGATGTCTTCTTCCCGCAGGGCTAATTTTCCACCTACAGTTGATTCTATAAAACTTCATGATAGAACAAAAAGGAACTAGGATGAAGTATCCTCAAAATTCAAAGTGGTCTACACTCATCCAAATCCATACTATCTAGACTTCACTTTCATCTTCACCACTATGAGTAGTTGTAGTGGAGAGACCTATAGGATAACATTGTGTTGCCACTTGATTGTGTCATTCCATCAATGCTCATGGTAGCATTAACAAATCTAGGGCTTGAAATAGTAGCCCGAGAGTACTAAGTGGTAGATCACCTGTCCAGAGATTATCAACCTACGAAGGTCCAATTTTGATAACACAAATTCAACAAGGCTCAGCATGACACCTAGAAGGATAAGAGGGTTCCAATCACACTAATATTGTAATCACAAAAGAATACTGAATATCCATCAAGGCGATCTTAATGCCAAGATCCTCCTTCCTTCAGTGAAGATAACTTAACCCACCAATGGTTACATTCAATCTTGACAAGCAATCGAGGCAAGGAAAAAGCTGAACCTAGAATTAGATGAACCTCAGGGCCAAGGTCTCCTAGTCATCAAGTAAGAGAATAATCAAGGGATTAGAGAAGGAAAGCAAGCTAACACAACTCTCCTAGCTCTCCATCCTCACCATGTTTCTTATCATATAGCTAAAACAAGGAAGACAATGACTAAGATTGAAGCAGAAATAAACAACAATAAGGTGAAGATGATAGAAGACGTCATCATAGAGATGGAAGAGAACATAGATTAAAGTAAAAGGAAGGGAAACATCATAACAATAGAAGATGTAGTAAGCTACATCATAGAAGACATGGCCATGATAGGGGCCATGATGAAAAGATGACTATGATGAACCATTACTTACTACAAGAATCATGATTAACATTCATGAGGCAATCTACATCCCCATCAAGCATTAAAGGAATAGCAAGATCAAATGACTAGATATGAATAATATCCCTAAGTTTGAAGGAGGTTACAATGTTGATCCATAACATTATTTACACGCCTTTCATGATGCATGTGCCTTACTAAACATTGAAAATGACTAGTAGACACTTATGTTATTCCCTAGTATACTCATAAAGGAAGCAAAAAGTTGGTACCAATCCTTAGAACCAAAATATGTTCATAGCTAAACTATGATATTAGAATTAGTCAATGATAAGTATCAGAAGTACTCGAGGATGTCTAACTTGAGGAAATAGATTTAAGGGTGGAAACATGGTAACCATGAATCCCTTGATGCGGCCATGGTTTCTCTCAATAGTAGCAGCTTTGCTATATCATATATGGGCTTAGAAACAAAACTAGGGAGATTCTTGGGGTTTATGCCCAAGGGAGATTATTAGAAATGAGGGTTCATCAAATCCAAAGGATCATCGACTAGGTAGCAAAGCAAGAGGGGGAGTTAAGAAAAAGAGAAAATGCAAAAAAGTAAAACAAGGATTCCTTCATCTACAAAAAGGAGATCTATCTTTATGAGCCAGAGGAGGAAGTACCATTAGAAGAGGTTGTGCATAGAAAGATCCTATTGATTTAAAAATTTATTATTAAAATATCAGCTAAGGAACTAGTGTATGAGATAACTATAGGTCCATGGAATTCGACTAGATCGCGTATAATGCCTTAGTGATTTGTATTGTTGGGTGTAGGGGTACCTCGTCGTTCATCATTGGCACCATTGCTAGGGATCTTTTTGTTGTTTTTTGCACTATCTAGGATCTAGTAAAAGTATTTACATCATTGGAATGAACCTGAGAGTCATATCTTGTGTTACAATTACTACATCAAATTCTTAGAGCACATTGTGATTTTTGTTTCATTGATTGACAATGTCTTCTTTTCACAGGAGTTGATGAGACGCGACCTGCAGGTGCCGCGATATCGCGTCTTCTCCTGCGATATCGCGTACGCGATATCGCGTCCTGCCGCCATATCTATAAATAAGAGGCGGCACTCCCTTCATTTCCCAATCCTAGCTAGAAGTAGCGAAGCTCTGGCAGATTGATCACTCCAGAGTTAGAATTTTTCCCATGTGCCCGCAGTAGGAGTCCTAGAGTGAACGGCTCTTTATTCGAGCAGCTTGTAACCTGAACCCAAGTTGTGTAC
>MNCI01001816.1:135399-209069 GCA_015680685.1 Gnetum montanum | reverse complement strand
CGATGCCATAGTTGTCCCTTTTTACCTATCATTCCTATTCCTTTTCTCTCTCCATTCTAACGCTACCGGAGGTTCACAATTAGTCATGGGGGTACGGAGCCTACTTTTTCGATTTTTATCCTAAGCCCCGGATTTTTTCGTTTTTCTTCCTAACCCCTATGCCTTCGGTAGTCATCATCTACATTTTCCCAGAGCCATATTAGCCATACCACAACTTAGCCAAGGAACCTAAACCGAAGCAAGGTATGATTTCCTTAATAATTCAATTACCCTTGCTAATATATGATTGTGTTGTGGGTGCAGATGGCCATCATACAACAACGGAATGGATCTGGAGCAAACACTTGAAATGGAGTAGCGCTGAAGCAGCATGCAAGGAGCAGAATTGATAACGCGCTTACGGATGGACAACAAAAGGCGCAATCTAGGCGTTGACAGCAACAAGACTCTTCTCTCTCCTCTTTTCTCTCAGCTGCCAACTGTGGCCTGATGTCATTGTAATAAGGTGTTCACCCTTGTTGTCATGAACACTAGTTTTTGTCAAGTCTTGTAATAAAGACCGTTCACATGTCATCCTATGAGTTCCATTTCCCCTAATATTTCCATACCTAGCTGATATCATTGAAAGGAACTCGAGGACGAGTTTTCATTCAATCATGGGGGTATGATGAGATGCGACCTGCATGTGCCGCGATATCTCATCCCATGCGATATCGCGTCCCGCCGTCATATCTATAAATAAGAGGCAGCACTCCCTTCATTTCCCAATCCTAGCTAGAAGTAGCGAAGCTCTGGCAAATTGAGCACTCCAGAGTTAGAATTTTTCCCATGTGCCCGCAGTAGGAGTCCTAGAGTGAACGGCTCTTTATTCGAGCAGCTTGTAACCTGAACCCAAGCTGTGTAAGGCAATAAAGACGAACTTGATTGGATAAACCTTGCAGCACGGGGTTTTATTTATTGTTGCTTTCATTTACTGCTTTCATAGTGCATTCAAGTACGACTTGATTACGAGCGTCTACGGACGTGTACGGCTAGTCAAGGAATCGACTGCTTGACGCAATGCATGAGTATGACTCAATTACGAGCATTGGCTGCTTGGTAACCCAGTAGCATATTCTAGGATTCTGTGCTTGGTAATCCCAGTGGTAGTCCGATGTGTACAGCTAGTTGAGGAATCAGCTGCTCATTGCTAGGCTAGAGTGTGTGATAAGTACGACTTAGTTACGAGCACCCACGGGTGTGTATGGCTAGCTAAGGAATCGGCTGCTTATCACACTTAAGCTAAATAGGTGCCTCAGTACGACCACTTCGAGCACTTGCGTTGCGTGTGGCGATCCCAGTAACGATTAGCGTTTGGTAAGCCACAGTTGCATAGTTTAGGGTGTGTCCGGTAAGTGGGAACGGATGTTGACGCTAGGTAATTTAGACTTAGATCTTTAGTTAGAATTAGTTAGTTTCTCAACCCTTTCCTCTTATAGCATAGAAGATAATCCAAAAAATACCAAAAAAATCACATACCTCAGACTGGCTTAACCATACACTGTGACAATTACAAGCAAGCCTGGGAAGACAACGAATGATTAACCCCAAGTGTTTCTTGTGGTGTTAAGGCATTTAGTCTGCGGAGTTCGACCGGATCGCGCGCGCATGCTCGTATTCGTATGGTTGAGTGTAGGGGTACCTCACCACTCATCAGGATTGTTTCTTCTGCCCAAGCCTGATAATGCTTATCCATCAAAGCCTCAGTAGTACCAAATTACATATACTCATCCTGATGAGTATGCGTTGAACTTTATCTTCATCTTACACCAGGATGAATAGTTGTGGTGGTGTGACATGGAGGGTAACATTGTGTTGCCGCTCGATCATGTTGCTCCTACAATGCTTTATCAAGTGCTTACACGATGTGGTCTTCAAGACCTCCATGGGGAATATATCATGGAAGATGTTGATGCTAGGGATTATCATCCCACTGAAGCACAGTGCCTATGAGATCAACAGTTGGAGCAACAATATGAACTTTTGAAGGGAAAAGGACTTAATGATTTTGCATTCCCATTATACCAACAAGCTAGTGGAGATCTTCCACTCAATGATACTCCTCTCTTTAACTTTGATGGTGAAGGTCAAAACCAAAATCTACACTCCATAGTTCACAATCCTGATTCTAGTAATAAGGGATCTAATGACAAAGTAGGATCAGGAGGGGCAAGTCAAGATAGGGATGCCAGCAAGAAGTACAATCATGATCATGGTCATGATCACTAAAGAGGCAATAGCAGGCATCATGATGGTGCTATTTCTCCTTCCTCTTCCCTTTCATCATCATCCTCATCTTCTTCTTTTAGCTCTGACTGTGACCATAGAAGGCAAGATTGTGATGGAGGTAATTGAAATGAACAAAATGACCGACAAGACCAAAATGACCAAAAGGACTGTCGAGATAGGCAAGATCAAGGATGAAAATGTTCAAGAAAGGCACATCACCATGAATGAAAGGGTAGTAGAGGGCATCATAGGCACCATGATTAAGGCCCTGATGAGCCTCTATTTACTACTTGAAGTATGCTTAACATTGCAAAGGTAGTCAGAATTCCAACAAGGCATGTGAAAGATAGTCGAATCAAATGGTTACACATGAACAATATTCTTCAATTTGAAGGAGGATATAACTTTGATATGTAGAATCATCTTCAATCTTTCCAAGATGCATGTGTCTTGAAAAAAATAGAGAATAAATGGTAGGAACTGAAGTTGTTTCCCAAGAAACTCATCAAAGAAGCAGAGAACTAGTACTAGTTCTTAGAATTGGAATTTATCAAAAGATGGAGTACCATGCTTGAAATGTTCAATGATAAGTATCACACGTACTCCTGGGTGTCCAACTTAATGAAGAAAATTCAAGGGTGGAAGCAAGGAGCACACAAACCCATGGATGCCATCATTAGCCAATACTATGCCTTGATGCAAAAATTCCCTAGCCATGGTTATTCTCAATTGGCTCAACTCCACCACATTGTAAACGGGCTTTGTAATGAGACAAGGAAAATCCTTGGTGTCTATGCCCAAGGGCGATTTTCAAAACTAATTACCTGTTAGGTACAAAGGTTAATAAAGTAGGTCACCAAAGAGGAGGACAAACTAAGAAAAAGAGAAAGTGCAAAGGAGTACACCCGCAATCCTTCCATTCACAAGCAGGAGGTTCGATTCTGTGATAGTGAGGATGAGTCCATATTTAACAAGAGGATGCATAAAAAAGCCTTGCTACTTCAATAATTCCAATCTAAACTTACGACCAAGGTTGATTAGTTAAGAGACTCTATGGATAGCAAATTTCAAGTTTTCCTCAAAATTGATAGAGGGTCCTAAGAACAAGGTAGTGATCATGAGCATAGGAGGTGCAAAGAAGTTGAACATGCATATTACAAAGGCAAGGGAAAAATTGGTACAATAGAAGAGGTTGCAGATAGTGAATTAGATGATGACCGTGGATGTGATGTTTGCCAATATGAACATCCTAAGGGATGTTGCCCTATTTTATCACATCTTCAGGAGTCTGGGGTGTATGCCTTACATCCATAACTTACATAAAGGCAAACATCCAAGAGGTTGCCTTATTTGCAAGGTAATTTTAGGCAGTTCTGCTAGCAATAATCATATTATCGAAGAAGAGCTCCACCACAATGGTATGATTAGTACCAATAATGGTAGCAACCATAATCATGAGTGCTTGCACCGCCAAGGCAACAATACCCTTACTAGTAGCGTGATCCGTATGGTTCAACAACCCATGTCTCCACATGACTCTTCCAGTCATGTTTCTAATATTTAGCCTTACTACCACCCTTCTAACTATTATCAAACTCCATCTCTGCATGAAAGAAGGGATGCTATCACCTATCCTTATCCTCCTCCTATCCTTGCACACACTCCTCCTCCAATTGCCTAGCTACCACTTGCTCCACCAATGCAAGGTGAACTACCCACTCAACTGCCACAACACAATGCTACAAGGGCTATTAATTTGTAACCCAATCATTAATCGGAGGGGTTGAATGGTAGAAACTAAAGTTTTTTCTCAAGAAACTCATCAAAGAAGCAGAGAACTAGTACCAGTCCTTAGAACTGGAATCTATCAGAAGATGGAGTACCATGCTTGAAATGTTCAATGATAAGTATCACATGTACTCCTGGGTGTCCAACTTAAGGAAGCAAATTCAAGGGTGGAAACAAGGAGCACACGGACCCTTGGATGCTACCATTGGCCAATACTATGCCTTGATGCAAAAATTCCCTAGCCATGGTTATTCTCAATTGGCTCAACTCCACAACATTGTAAACGGACTTCATAATGAGACAAGGAAAACCCTTGGTGTCTATGCCCAAGGGCGATTGTCAAAACTAATTACTTGTCAAGTATAAAGGTTAATAGAGCAAGTTGCTAAAGAGAAGGACAAACTAAGAAAAAGATAAAGTGCAGAGGAGTACACCCGCGATCCTTCCATCCACAAGTAGGAGGTTCGATTTTGTGATAGTGAAGATGAATCTGTATTTAACAAGGGGATGCATGAAAAAGCCTTACTATTGCAATAATTCCAATTTGAACTTACAACCAAGGTTGATTAGCTAAGAGACTCCATGGATAGCAAATTTCAAGCTGTCCTCAAAATTGTTAAAGAGTCCTGAGAACAAGGTAGTAATCATGAGTGCAGGAGGTGCAAAGAAGTTGAACATGCATATTACAAAGGTAAGAGCAAAATTGTTGCAATAGAAGAGGTTGCAGATAGTGAATCAGATGATGATCGTGGATGTGATGTTTGCTAATATGAACATCCTAAGGGATGTTGCCCTATTGTATCACATCTTCAGGAGTTTGGGGTGTATGCCTTACATCCATAACTTACATAAAGGTAAACATCCAATAGGTTGCCTTATCTACAAGGTAATTTTAGGCAATTCTGCTAGCAACAATTGTATTATCCAAGTGAAGCTCCACCACAATGGTACAATCAGTACCAACAATGGTAGCAACCACAATCATGGGTGCTTCACTGCCAAGGCAACAATACCCTTACTAGTAGCTTGATCCATATGGTTCAACAACCCATGTCTCCACATGACTCTTCCAATCATGTTTCTAATATTCAGCCTTACTACCATCCTTCTGACTATTGTCAAACTCCATCTTTGCATGAAAGAAGGGATGCTACCTCCTATCCTTATCCTCCTTCTATCACTGCACACACTCCTCCAGTTGCCTAGTTACCACTTGCTCCACCAATGTAGGGTGAACTACCCACTCAACCACCACAACATAATGCTACAAGGGCTGTTAATTTGTAACCCAATCATCAATTGGAGGGGTTGAATGCTTGATCAAAGAAAAGACCTTTCTTTTGACCCTGTAGTCCACATAAGCCTTCACATACACCCATGATTAACAACCTTGCTCCTGTCTCTTCCTCCATATCAGATTCCTTCGAGCCTCCTTCAAACCAAACTTTGCCCAGGATCCATACCGTAATGCTTACTCACACCATGTCTGATTGGATCCATGTAGGAAACCTTTCCAGGAAATTATTTAATCTTAGAAGTCCTCTAATTTATTTGCAAATTACTGTAAACAAACCATGAAAGGCTCTTCTTGATTTAGGTTCTGATGTTAATTTGATTTCTCATGAGATGTACACTGCCTGGAACCTACCTCCTCTTAAGAAGAGCAACATCAAATTAGAATTGATAGGCCAGTCCATCATTATTCCATTGGGATTGATAGAAGACATTGTGACCACTGTCTATGAGTGGTCTTATCCTACTAACTTCCTAGTAATCAAAGTGGAGAACTACAAAGGGGACTTTCCAATCATCATGGAAAGAGCATGGCTAGATGCAAAAAATGGCATAAGATATCTTTCCCTAGAAATATTTAAAGAAAATGCATTTGGAAAGATCAAGAAGAAGAGAGTTCCATGCATCATGTACAACGATAATAGGTGCAATTATGTGCAAAAATTTTGGGCTATCAAGCAAGCATCCATCTCTGCATGCAAGCAGTGTGCACCAGAAATAGAAATTCAAAGGTGTCTATATGTAGTAGCCACAAAAAAGGGGGTACCCAGTGGCTAACCACTGATTCAAAAAGTAACATACTGTGCATGGAACTAGCTAAGAGTCTAACATGTGAATATGTCACAAGCATGGATTTACTAGAGCAAGTTGATCACCAACTCTCTAATGATACAAATAATGATACCTATTAGGGAGAGTTGGAAATTCCTGAGAACTTCAAGTAATAGCCACTTAAAATGAAAATGCTACTAGTTGGAATGGAATATGTATTTTTGAAAAATAAGAAGCTGGTTATAATCAATGCAAGACTTGGTTCAAAATAGAAAGAGATGTTGTTAAAGGTAGTTGGAAGATGGTTAGCAACTTTTGCTTGGTCATATCCTAAACTCATAGGGATTGATCCTAGGATATGCCAACATCGCATTTACATTGACTTAGCCATGAAGCCAAAACAACAACCACAAAGACAATTGAATCCTAAGTTGAAGCAAATCATCAAGGAGGAAATCGAGCAACTCCTCAAGGCGGGGTTCATATATCCCATTGCAGATAGCGAGTGGGTTAGCCCACTTGTAATTGTGCCAAAGAAAGGTGGAAAATGGTGGGTCTACATCAATTTTACTTGTTGAATATGGCAATATTCAAGGATCACTTTTTGTTGCCATTTGTTGACCAGGTGCTTGACACAATATTAGGGAATTACTACTACAACTTCCTAGATGGTTATAATGGCTATAACCAAATTCAAATTGCACTAGAGGACCAAGCAAAGATAATCTTCACAAGTCCCTAGGGGGATTTTGCATATCGTAAGATGTCATTTGGTCTATGTAATGCTCTTGCCACATTTCAATGCTTGGTCTTGAACATATTTCAATAGTAGATCAGTAGTGGTGTAGAAGTCTTCATGGATGACTTCTCCACCTATGGAGCTACATTTGAGCAAGCCTGGACCACCATGATCAAGTTTTGAAACAATGTGTTAAAACTAACTTATCTCTCAATTGGTATAAATGTCATCTCATGGTCTAGGAGGGCATTATATTAGGGCACAAAATATCGTAAGCAAGAATTAAGGTGGAGCTTGAAAAAATAAGGGTCATCCAAGGAATAATCCATCAGCTGGAAATAGTTAAAGATGTTCGGTCATTCCTTGGACACACTAGCTACTAGTAGTTTTATAGAGAATTTCTCTAAGATTGCAAAATTTTTGGTTAAACTAACAAAGAAAGATGCTCCTTTTGTTTGGTTCCCAAAATGTGAAAAACCATTCCATCAATTGAAAAAAAGGCTTGTGGAAACTCCAATTCTACAAGCACTTGATTGGTTAAGACCATTTCACATCATGACAGATGCATCAAATTATGCTTTGGGAGTTGTGCTAATGCAATTAGATGACAAAAAATTTCCATACTACATCCACTGCGCCAGTCAAAGCATTGTGGGTGCACAATTGAACTACAGCACTACAGAAAAAGAATTGATGGTAGTGGTGTTTGCTCTAGAGAAGTTCAGGAATTATGTGCTTGGATACAAAGTGTTTGTGCACATAGACCATAGTGTCATCCGCTTCCTAATGAACAAGCCAATGATGAGCCCTCGTGTCATACGATGGCTAGTGATCTTGTAGGAACTTGATCTTACAATGGTAGATCAAAAGGACACTAAGAATGTGGTCACTGATCACTTGTCTTGGTTGCTATGGGATGACAAAGAGGAAGAAAGCCCATTATCTGATACATTTCCTAATGAACTCCTCTTTTTTAGAATAATAACTAAACAATTTCCCAATGAGCCAGAATGGTATGATAACATTCTCACCTATCTTCTCACTCAAGAGATGCCACAAGGGTTGGACCACCAAAGGAAACAATAGTTTCTTCATTAGGTAAAGGACTTCATGGAGATCAACAGACATCTCTACAAGGTGTGGGCCAATGGCTTGGTTTGTTGGTGTGTCCTTGATGTTGATTAGCTCTAATGAAGGTCCTTGTGGAGGACATTATATTGGGAGATGCATGACCATTAAAATCCTAATGGTAGGGTACTGTTGGCCAACACTCTTCAGGGATGCTCATTGTTTCATCCACTCTTGTAAATGATGCCAACAGGATAGTGGAATGACTACTCAAATGGAGGGACCTTCATAATAGATTCAACCATTAGAACCATTCAACATTTGAGTCATTGATTTCATGGATCCGATCATGCCCATGTCAAATGGAAATGCATACATCATAGTCACTGTTAACTATTATACAAAATGGGCAGGGGTAGCTACTGTCATCAACTGTACATCTTCTACTACTACTTGGTTTGTATAACAAAATGTCATAAATAGGTCTGGTGTGCCACGTGCATTAATTTCTAACAATGGAACTCATTTTACAAGCACTACTTTTTGAAAGCTCATGTAATGCTTAAGGGTTGAACACAAACTCAAAACACCTTACCATCCCCAAGCTAATGGTCAAGCTGAGGTTATGAATAGGGAAATCACAAGAATACTAATAAGAACTATTTGCAAGTATAGGAAGGATTGGAGCACAAAAATCAATGATGCCCTTTGGGCCTACCACTCAACTTGAAAACTTCCTATAGGCTACTCCCCCTATGAGCTTGTGTATGACAAACTACCAGCACTTCCTATTCAATCTAAACTCTATACACTTTCAACAACTTATGACCTTGACTTTGATGTAAGTCTAGCCCAAAAAGAAAGACTAATGAATCTCAACTTGCTAGACAAAAATTGACTAGTGGCCTTATCATCTAATGAGATGCATAAGGCTTATAACAAAAAGCGTCATGACCTAAAAATTAGAAAAGTTAAATTTCAACCAGGAGATAAGGTTCTCTACTAAAACCCCACACATGTACCTCAACAAACTAAGTTTCAAACATTGTGGGAAGGACCTTATATCATTTATGAGAATTTTCCTTCAGGGGCCATGATGATTTATAAACTTGAGATCCTAAACAAGAAACAACTTATCAACATCCAACAAATTAAGCCTTTCCATGAGCATATGCCAACTAACTCAACAAAACCCTCATTCGATGGACAACCACACTCCATATTTTAGATCTCCTCCTTTCAACTCAATTGTGGGGGAGATGGCCAACCATCCTAACCATTCAAGTGGCTCCTCAGTTTTTTAACTTTTTATTTACACATTTTTTATTTTACAACTTTTTGTTTTACATGTTCTTTATTTTACATCTTTTTGTTTTTATATTATTAATCTTTTCTAATTTTTGTTTTACACCATCATTAGTACATTTGATATGTCTTAAATAATTTATACTTTCTTTTATTTTGTGTGATTTTCTTACTTTTTGTTAATAAGTGCTAGGTACATTGGTAATGCGTTACTTGATGGTGCTATGTACTATTTTTGTTATTTGATTGTTGGTGTCTGGTTTCTAGCTTTGAATTTCATTATGGATAATTAGGACATGGTTTATTTTTTATGTAATAGGCAGTGAGTCCACAACATCCACCCATCCACACACTATATGGTTTTCCTTATTTTGGAAACATGCAATCCCTTTTCCACTAATAAAACTTCAATAAATTTGTGACTTTGGTAGTTTCTAGAATTGAGAAGGATTCAAAGGTTTGAATAGGGTGTGGCTTCAAGGGGATTCAATATTTTTTATACTTTTTTGTTTTCCTGTGTGCATGTGTGTTTCCATGAATTTCTTACTATTCCGTGCTAATCACTAAAGGAAGTTGAATAGGTCCTTGCATGATGTGGCTCTCATCAAAAAAGAAAAAAAGAAGAAGATGAGGATTCAAAGCACACCCCTTGGATAAAAGAAATGCATGTGTCTTTGCATGGTATAGTTCCCATTTTTTTAAAAAAAGTAAATAATAGGAATTCAAAGCACACCCCTTAGATCGAATAAATGGGATACAAGCACTAGTTATGGGACTCGTCTCCTCTAATTAAGGCTCTTTCTCACTTCCAACTTCTTCCCTAATTTAGAATGGTGGTTGTTCTATGGGAATACTCTTGTGTCTTAGGATATGGATTGGTCTTAGAATGTCGATGCGAAGTCACTAAAAGTGGTTGGTTTTTGTCTAGACTAAGGATGGATCCTATCAAGTCATTTAACCAAAAAATCTACAGGGACTTCATGTGGCTGTAATTAGGAACTCCATTCCACCCTCTCTCTCTTATCCATTTATGTTTTCCATGTTTCACCTCACTGCTTGTTTCATGTTTTAGTTTGATGTGTCCAAATTCTTAGTTAGTTACTTTTAGGTTTTTGTACTTAACCTTCTGTAACCATTAATCATCCTTGAAGTCCATAGACTCTTTGGTTTGAAATTGTGTAAGGGCATAAAAGGCCTATGACTGCTTTGGGTAGGATCCACTTGCATATCTTTTGGTTCGGTTAGTTAAGTTCTTTACCCCTAAACATTTTTACAATAAAATTCTTTCTATTTACCCCATCAATGACATCCAGTTGTACACATCTTCACAACAATTTTCAATGAATTCTCCTTTTCATTATTGTGAATTCTTATATCCTCTTCCAATATTTCCTTGTATTAAGAATTTTTGAATTTAGTGGACCACTTAATTTATTTTATCCTATCTATTGGCCTTCCCACTAACACTATCAAAGAATCCAATCTACCACAATCACAACTTAGCCAAGTGTAACCATAGACAAGACAAGGCATTTAATCACTATGTGTTATGCATTACATACTAATTCATGATCCTGATGTGATTGTAGTGGGGAGCATGGACTAGAAGAGGGACTATCTTCACCAAGGATGATGCAGCAAGACCACACAATGAGGACTATTCATGATCATTGAATCTCTCTCTCTCTCTCTCTCTCTCTCTCTCTCTCTCTCTCTCTCTCTCTCTCTCTCTCTCTTCTATTGCCAAAGAGGTGTTAGATGTCAATATTCTCCAAGGTATTCACTCCTCTTCTCATGAACACCCAATGTTATAAAAATTGTAATTTTGTACACTTTGGCACTCAGAGTCTATATGTCTATTTCATCTAAGTTAGTCTACCATATGTTGTATTGTAAAGAACTTATTCCTCCTCTTCTTCACTTAAGGACAAGTTTTCATTTAGTCGTGGGGGTATGATGAATCACTGTTTTGTGTTGACTGTGATGTCGGGTACGTGAAGTCGGGGCCTAGATCTGATGTCAGGGTATATTTCCCAAGTCTATAAATACCATGCCTGGGCTCCTATTTTGAGTCAATTTTGAATAGTTTTAGTTTCAGTTTTCAAGCAAGGTAGTGAAGCTCTTGTAGTTTATTTCCCTCAGAGTTAGAATATTTTCTAAGTGTTCGCAGAAGAAGTCCAAAGTGTGTATAGTTCTTTGTTTGAGCACTAATGTACCTAAGCGCAGTAGTGTGATAGGAATAAAATGAACTCTTTGGACAATCCTTGCAGCATTGAGAATAGCTTAATATTTTCTTTATTGCATTTTACTTTCTTATTCTTTACTCTAATGCATTTGATTAAGCAATTTATTTTTTGTAATTAATGAACATGAGCACGACCACTTCGAGCATTCATATAGTACTTGGTAACCCAGCAACACTTAATTTTTGGTAGTCCAACAGTGCTATATGTGTTCAGGAAAGTGGGGCAATTACTTATGTTAGGCTAGATAGACAATAGGCATTAGTTTTCAATCTACTCTACCCTTATTCTTGTTGTTAGCGATTACATCCATAAAATATAAAATGACAAAAATTCATATACCTTAATTACACTTAAAACATACCCTTGAGTCTCACAAGTGTAGTTGGGAAGACAAAAAATGTTCTTAACGCCATTTCACTTCCTAGAAGAACTAGTGTATGAGATAACTATAGGTCCATAGAATCACGTGTAACACCTTAGTGATTTGTATGGTTGGGTGTAGGGGTACCTTGCTACTCATCAACTTGGTTATATGATGAGACAACAAGGATAGACCCATGCTTATGCCATCATCAAATCTACATAAACTTTGACATTAAGCCCAAGAGACAGCCACAAAGAAGGTTGAATGAAAAGTTAAAAAAAGTTATTAAAAAGGAGGTAGAGAAGCTCCTCAAGGTTGGATTCATCTATCTTGTGGTAGATAGTAAGTCAGTGAGCCCACTTGTCATTATCCTAAAGAATGGAGGAAGTTAAAACAAGTTATTAAAAAGGAGGTAGAGAAGCTCCTCAAGGTTGGTTTCATCTATCTTGTGGTAGATAGTAAGTCAGTGAGCCCACTTGTCATTATCCTAAAGAATGGAGGAAGTTAAAACAAGTTATTAAAAAGGAGGTAGAGAAGCTCCTCAAGGTTGGTTTCATCTATCTTGTGGTAGATAGTAAGTCAGTGAGCCCACTTGTCATTATCCTAAAGAATGGAGGGCTATGAAACATTTGCATAGATTTTAGGCCACTAAACATGGCCATTTTCCCTTATCATTTGTGGAGCAAGTATTGGACACCATTGTAGGACATAGCTACTATAGTTTTCTAGATGGATATAGTGACCACAGAGTAGAAGATGACAATAGCTTTGATCATTATAGTTACATCTCCTTAGTAATTGTTCTAGAAGAGGTATGTTTCCCCAAGATACCATTCCCCACTAGTAGAAATGGTGGGCCAAAGTGAAAATCCTTGTAAGTGCATTTGAATCTTTTTTGGTTCCAACTCTAAGAAAGGTCCAAATTTTAGTTCTTGAAGAATTGTTCCTTGGACCTCTTTACTTCTCATCTTCTCTAGGCAAGCCTACATGAGAGTGACTTCTATATTTGGGCTAGATCTTATGATCTCATCCTACCTCAATTCCTCTATTTCTAGGATGGAAATATGACAAATGGATTGCACTTCAAGCTCTTCTTGTAATGGCTTGATGACATGTGTCATCTTGGTTGCTTGTTCTTGTTGTTGTGTTTGTTGCTAGTGCTGTCCTCTTTCTCCCTTTAGTCTTTTCTCTATTGGCTACAATGGTCCTCTTGCTTGTAATTCCCTTTTTGGTTCCATTCACAATCACATAGATAACCCTAGATTAATTGTGTTAGTTTCATCTCTTAAGCCTAAATACCCTCCAATCAGTTTTTTGATTATCAATGGTAGAAGCTTGACTAATAAGCTTTCAAGTGGTTGTATGTGCACATGAATGTTTTATTTTAAAGTATTGGTTTCAAAGATAGTTAGGTGTTGGTATTTTATCTTTTTAACATTATTTAAATATTAGTTTAATGTCTAATTTGTGGGGTGTTAGTAAAATTTATTGGAAAATTTAAGCGTTGATGCCCACATGATGTAGAGCATACCTTTGGAAGCTCAAGGGTTAAAATATGGATCAAATTAGATATATTGTAAGGAAGTTCTAGTTTCTAGAAGATTTTGGGCTTTGAAAATCAAAAGAATTACCTTCGCATTTGAAGCAAAATGTAAATTTGGTGTTAAGTGTCATATGTATATATAGTTTTTTTATGCTACGTTGATGGGAATGCATTGACATAATAAATTGTATCAATGGGAATGCATTGATGCATCTATTTGCACATAAATTTTCACTTAAGAAACTAAGGATTTTCAGGAGAGTTTGGGAATGAAACAAGAGGCAAATAGAAGCCAAAATGGATGAAAATAAGGCAAACAACCCATTCCATTATTAGATTTGTAAATAAGAATTGAAGTAAAAAAAGCTTGTAGATGCTTAATTTGAACATGTTTCCAAAACAAAACCAAAATAAAATAACATAAAACTAGACAAAAAATGGATAAACTTGGATGATGCAAATCACCAAGATTGCAGTCAATTGAATCAAGGCATGTGGTAATGGAGTTTAAACTAGATGGTCCAAGAGTTATGTAAGTGGATCCTTCCCAAAGTAGGCTATTGTCCCAAAACCATGCTTGCATAACCATATCACAAAGAGTTTGTGGGTACCTTGGAAATTTAATGGTGATCGAAGTTAAACATCATACCCATATAACTATTTTCTTAGGGTTGCGCAATCTACAAAACTAAACTTATCAGAAAACCATAATACATAGTAGTGAGGTGAGAAAAATGAAGTTGTAGAAAGGGTTTGAAGAGAAATTGGGGTATGATTGTCTAGATCATTGTGGCAAAAGGTCCTTGTAAAGGGCATGATTAAGATTATCCATATACCAGCTTGTTCAGGTTTGAAACAAAGTCCATACGATTAGCAATGGCCTCGCATTACCATGCTTCTTCTTTCTACCATCATGAGACTATAACAATTAAAGGGGATGATTGTCACTTGAGAATAAGAAGAAAAGAGAACAAGGAAGTAGATAGATATTTTAAGGATGAAATTTGAGCCTTAGTTATAGGGATACTTTTAGGCATGAGTAGCATGTCTTTTTAGCCTCATAACTAATGCTTGTATCCTAAGAGATCTTTGGAGAGGTGTGTTTTTATTTCTTTTAACAATTTAGAAATATCACTTTATAAAGAAATAATTCCTTATTGAATTATGAGAGGAGTGATGATACATTTCTTAAGGGATCATAAGTCTCATGAAGGGAGTTAAGAAGAGAATCCAACAAATCTTCTTGAGACCACACCCTTTTCCATTCTCACTTAGTTCTTCCCTTGTTCATTAAGTAATGAGATCATAAGTTACCTTTGGTTTTGGTATGAGAAAACCATAATGCTATCATGATACAGATCTCATATTAAGATATATGAAATTGGTGGATGTTGTGAGCTCACTACCTCATCCCATTATATATTGACAACTCATTAGTAGAAAGAATAATTTGAAAAGAAAAATTGGCACATATATATAAATAACAATATTGAAAATTTCATTTAGCAATTATTAACATTCGCAATAGTAATGGAATAAAATTGATCATTATAAAAGGAGAATTAAGTAGAAAAGAAAGAAAAATCCAAATGATATGAAATAAATTAGAATATATAAGAAAATTAAAATGCAAAGAAAAATTGAAAATGTATGAAAAATAATTTAAACCAAAAAAAAATTTCATCCTCTCAAAGGCATTAAATTAGATGATCCTATTCCCCATGACTAAGTTGGAAGGAGGATATTTTGAAAATAAAATAAGCTTAACCTTGTGTTGAGGTGTTATTGTGGGTCCTAATTTCTTAAAAGTCTTTAAATAATTTGACTTGTTGTATGTTGACCAACATGTCCTTTTGAAGGCTTGTTAGATGGTAGATTGTCATAGCTCTAGAAGGAAAAGTTGAATGTACAATATCTGATCCTTCCAACATCATTTGGCACATAGTTCATTGAAGCATATGTGTGGGATTTAGGCATCATGTCGTTGTTTGGGGTATGCCTTGTGCACTTCATTTATAATTAGGGCTACCTTATGATTCTCATCTAGTATGTTGAGTGTCATTAATTATTTCTTTTGTACCAAGTCAATGTTCAAGTCAAGGTCACATGCAATTGCAAGTGTATAAATTTTAGTTTGAATTGAAAGTTTCAATAACTTTCCATACACTAACTCATAAGGAGAGTAGCCTATAGGACATCCTTGAGTTTAGTTCTTCAATCTTTCCTATATTTGCTAATGGTCCTTATTAGGATTCTTGTCATCTCTCTATTGGTAACTTCAACTTGACCATTGGCTTGAGGTTACTAGGGCATTATGAGTTTATGATTCATCCCTAAGTGTTGTATTAACTTTCAAAATGTAGCACTAGTGAAATGGATTCCATTGTTGGAAATTAGTACCCTAGGTACACCAAACTTGTTTACTACTTGCAATTGAAAAAATCAAATTGCAATAGAGAAAGTACAGTTAGTGATGGTGGTAGCTTTGACCCATTTGATATAATAGTCAACAGCAATAATAATTTAAGACTTTCCATTGGACATGGGAGTGATGGATCTCATGAAGTTAATTCCATAAAGATTGAAAGGCTTTGGTGGTTGAATTCACTATTGGGGACCTTCCACCCTAGTTCTCATCCCTCCCTCTCATTAACATCACTTACATGAATGTGTGAAATAATGGACATCCCTAAAGATCATTGGTCGAAAGTATCTAGTCATTAGGTATTTAATGATCATTCTCCTTCCTATATAATGTCTCCCACAAGGGCTTTTGTGAGTATCTTAAAGGACTTGTAGTTTATCTTTTTCAAGTACAAATCATCATACTAAGTCATCTATGCAGATTTTATAGAGGCTACCCTCTATCTCCAAGTAATGTTTAATTTGGTGGAGGAATTATTATTCCTCTTACGGTCCCATCTACAATGGTCTCCTATGTAAGTAGGTAGAAGAGAAATTCATTGTATCAGTTTATGATGATTGGTGTTGAAACCTCAGTTGCTTTAGCACAAAGACACTTACCTAGAAATTGATTAGACATAGTTTCTACATCGACCTTGTTATCTCATCTTAATCTAAACAAATGATCATCAATAACATTCTCAATTCCCTTTTTGTTCATCATTATTAAATCAAACTCATGTAGAATCATCGATCACCATATAACATAGGGGCTTACCATTGGCATGTTCATGAGGAAGTAGATTATACTATGATTAATGTACATAAAAATGAAGTATCCAAGCACATAGTGCTTGAATTTTTAAAGAACATACATCATATCCATTAATTCATTTTCTGTTGTGTGTAATTAAGTTATCCACCCACAATGCTTCTACTTATATAATGGATATAATATGAACATCAACATTCAAATTTATTAACAAATTTTGCTAACACCTAGTATATTAGGTATTAAACTAATATTAAAAATAGAATATTAACAACTAATTACCTTTTAAAATTAATACTTTAAAATAAAACATTCTTATGCACCTACAACCACTCTGATGAAGCATCAATAAGATAGGTTGTATTGATGCATGCCCATCGACACAGCCCCATTAACGTATCCTATGATGCTTTGGTGCAAGTATGTTAATGTTGATGCAGGAATTGCCTATTTAAATTAGCACACCCCTAACATTTATGGCACATGTTGTTCATAGGTTAGTCACATTTTTGTAGTTTCTTTTCATGAAAGTTGGAATATTTTCCCTTTGAGTGTCTATAGTGTAGATTTAAGTGATTGTACGACATTTTATTCAAGTGCATCTGTACCTGGATACATTTGCATTAGCAACAATAAAATCAAGATTTCTTCTATCCATTGCAACACTTAGACTACCATAATTCTACTTTTTAGCAATTTACTTTATATGCAATTTACATTTTTGTCCTTAAGTAATTAATCTTATCGTTCATAAGTAATGTGAGTCAACCACTTCAAGCATAATATATTAATTCTTGGTAATCCAAGCCGTGGATACTTGATGCACCTAGTAGTATATACTTGGTAACCCAAAACAATTAATATAGGTTTAGGATATGTATGACAAGTAGGAACAGATGCTTTATGTTATGCTAGTTAATTAATGAAGTAGTGAATTTAAACATTAACCCTTGATTCATTTACTCATTTAGCAAGCAAGATAAAAATAATAAAAAGCATAAAATAAAATTCTTATGTCTCAACCACACATAACCATATACACATATTAACACAAGTGTGGATTGAAAAGATACTAACTTACAACTACATAATTAACTGTCTAGGAATATCAACCACTTAGGTAAATAAGTTCACAGAATTTGATTAAATTGGATGTGATTACTTATGATTTGTATTGTTGGATGTAGGGATTGCCCACTACTCATCACATTCAAAAGCTTAATAGTCAATCTTTTGCCATTGATAACAAAAAAAAAAACAATTGGAGGATATTTAGGCTTAAGAGATGAAATTAACACAACTAATCCAAGATTATCCATGTGATTGCAAATGGCATCAAAATGGGGACTACAAGAAAAAGGGCCAATGTAGCCTAGAGAGAAAAGACTTGAGAGGAGAAAGAGGATAACAATAAGAACAAGTAGTTGAGGTGACACATGCCATTGGGTGATTATGAAAAGAACCTAAGGTAAAATCTGTCTATTAGATTTCCATTGCAAAAATAGAGTAGTTAGGCAAGATGAGGTTACAAGACCTAGGTCAAATCTGGAAGTCACTCTCATAGAGGCTTGCCTAGAGAAGGTAAGAAGCAAGGATGTCTATGGCATAGTTCTCCAAGATAACACTGTGGACATTTCATAGAGTTGGTACCAAAGAAGGTCTAAATGTAGTTGTAAGGGTCTTTACCTGGCTCATCATTTGCACTAGTGGTAAATGGTAACTTGGGAAAACATACCTTTTTTTGAAGAACTACAAAGAATAGGCAACGATAAAGTTTAAAGATATTATTATCTCCTACTCTATAGAGGCAATCGCTAAGGCTCTTGAATTACCTAATATTAGTGCAAAGTTGGTAGAAGTATCCATCTTGGTAGATGCAAAAGTAAGAAAGGAATGGTCATAATAACACTATGGAGTAAACCATAAGGAGTGTGCTACCCTTACCAAAGTGGAGCATGCATACTTTAATATCAAATCCTATCATCTTCACCCAATAGTGATGCCAAGAAAGGCTATAACATTCTCTACAAGGGCACGTGTGGATCTAAGTGATAAATTCCTAGTCAACATTCCTTAGCTCCTCTCATTGAAGATCAAGAAGAGATTCAAGAAGAATGAGAAGGATCGAAAGACACTCCCATTTACCTACCTTATTGGAAAAAATTGTAAAAGAGAAAGAATAAATTGCTATTTAAAAGATATAGTCTATAGGGCTCATGCTACATCATGAAAGGAGATGATGAAAGATAAAGCCTCTATTAAGTTCCAAGAGGAAGTACCCCCTACACCATCACGAACAACAACAGAGATAATACTTGAAATGATAGTACTTCCCAAACCTCTAAGCAAACTTAGGGAAAAATAACTGCAAGCTTTTAGAGATGGTGGTAAGTCCTCTATGTACCATCTAGTTATGAGCCATCTTAATGAGGTCACAAAGACCATCAGTTGACTAGGGAATAACTTGGTCCACCTATTTTATGCACAAAGAGACTAGGATCTTAGTCATACCAATTCTAATGCTTAAGAGATACCTATGTCTATTTTGGGATAATCATTTCCTAAAATCTCTAGAAACACAATGAATTTCTCTATCATGTTGAAGGAAAGAGAAGGTGCAATAGTCTTGGTTGTACCACACAAGGTCTCGAAGATAGTAGCAAAGGTGGTTGTAGATAGAATTGGAGAGGCTTTGAGTGCTCCTACAGCCTCTATTTCTAATATTATTGCAATGGCAAACATTTAAACATCTACACAAGCTATAAATAAGGCAATGACCTTAATAGAGCACGAGAAGGTGCTAGAGTGACTAGTTAAGACTAGGAAACTAATTCTAGAGATCATCTTAGAAGACATCTTAGCAACCTAGTTGCAATTGCTAGAGATAAGGAACAATATATTAATCATATAATTAGAACTTAACAAAGCTACCATCAACAATCAATGGTTAGTGGAAGAGATTGAAAAATAGAGAGCCTTCTTATCGAATCTATCCATTCTTCGCCTAGAGATTACAAAAGATAAAGCTTTCCAAAAACTTCAATAAAGACTTTAAGAGGTTGAGAATGCTAAGGAAATGGCTATCTTTGATGAAACATTGTCTAAAGTAATGATGAATTCTACTAGCTGTGATGTCTAAAACACATGCACGGTAAATCTAACTTTGATATGAAAGAACCAACACTTGTAGAAAGCTGAGGAGTAGAAAGAGTAGTAACTAGAATACATTTGTTAGTACCATGAATAACTTGCCAATGTGAACCAGGATGTTAGGAGATTTTTCACTGATAAATTATCATATTTAAGTAGCTACATTGATGCATCTTGGATGTGTTAGTGCACATGCATTGACACTCTGTTACCCAAATCTTATATAAATGTGAAAACCATCCACATTTAGGCATCATTTAATCAATATTATAACAAAGCTCTTATAGTTTCTCATTGTAGGACTTATCCAAATTTCTCTCTAAGTTCTCATAGCATGGATTGAATTGTTTGTATAGAGTTTTATTTATGTGCAAGATGTACTTGGATACTTTTGCATGCCAACAATAAAATCAAGATTTTTTTTCATTGCAGCACTTGGATTAGCACTTAGTTTATCTTCAAGAACTTTATTTATCTACACTTAGGAATTTAATATTTTATTCTATAGCAACATAAGCATGACCACTTTAAGCATAATAGACTAACTCTTGAGTAATCCTAGTAATGAATACTTGGTACATTTAGCAGTAAACACTTAGTAACCTAGCATTATTAGTATAGGTTCAGGATTTGTATGAAACATGGAACCATATGCTCTACATTTAGGATAGCTTAGATTATTGTTAATTTCATTGATTAGTTAAATTTAATATTTTAATCACTTAACACTTTTTAATTTTTAATAATAAAAAATAAATGATAACAAAAATGAAAACATCTCATACCTTAATCATACTTAACCATACTAATTGAATTAATACAAGTGGTGATTGGGAAGACAATGATAAGCAACATTACATCTAATTATCTAAAGTACTAGATGCCCAAGGCTCCATTGAATTCAACTAGATCATGTGTACATGCTTGTGATTTATATGGTTGGGCATAAGGGAAAATTACCATTCATCATTTTTAATTGGTATGATTAAGTGCAATTGAGGTATGAGATGTTTATATTTTTTTTATTAGTTTTCATTATTAAAATATTAAATTAATAAAGTGATTAAATTATTGAATTCTAAATAGCTATGGAATTAAAGAAAACCTAAGCTCTCCTAAATGTAGAACATTCATTTGTACTTCATGCACAAATATTGAACCTATACTAATGTTGCTAGGTTATCAAGTGTTTACTACTAGCTATAGCAAGTATTCATTGTTAGGATTACTGAAGCATTAGTATTTTATGATCAAAGTTGTTGTACTGACATTGCTATAGAATAAAAAATTAAGTTTCTAAGTGCATGTAAATTCAAGTGCTTAAAAGTAAAATAAATGCTAATTCAAGTGTTGTAATGGAAAGAAGAAATCTCAATTTTATTGTCATCATGCAATAGTATCCAAGTACATCCTGCACTCGAATAAAACTTTATACAATCAATTCAATCCACACTACGAGCACTCAAGAGAAATTTGGCTAACTCATATGACAAGAAACTACAAGAGCTTCACTATACTATTGATTAAACGGTGCCTAAATGCAAATGGTATGTGTATTTATATAAGATTTAGGTGAGAAAGCATCCACACATATGCACGAATGCATCTAAGGATGTATTGATGACCATGCATTGATGGGAATGTGTAGATGTAGTTGTTCGAACATCATGTTATTTCAACCATAGAACATCAAAATCTCTTCATGGAGGAAGTTTGTATCCTTCACTAAAAAACTTTCATAAAGATCAGCATCTAGAAGAATGAAGCCTTCAAGTACAAAAAGGTGAAAGATCATTATAGGAACTAGGTCAAAATATTAAAAGAGATTAATGAAAAATAAACTAGGTTGGCAAAGGTGAAGGTAAATGAAGCCATTCACCAAATCCAACAAAGAGGTGATGTATGGGAACCCATCTTTGATGGAATCAATGCATATAACCAAGAAAAAATCTACCTAAAGGAGTTTTAGATTAAAGAGATATGGAATATATGAAGTTTTCAAACCTTCAGTATGTAAACTTAGTAATGCTAACCATAGGAAGTCCAAGTGTAGAGTTGAAGAAGCAAGTGGCCAACTCCTATCTCCTTTATGAGATGGAGTTCAATCTCCATAAAGAAACAAAACAAAAATTAGAAGTAGTTAATAGGAAGCTTGAGCTTCTTAAGAGCAAGTTTGAAGACCAACAATCAATTACTAAGAACATAACTAGAAGGATGAATGATCACCAAGAACTGCAAAACCTTGTTCGTACATTCAACATCCAATGTAAGCATTTCACAACCTAGTTTATGAACATGAGGGAGATGTTTCTTATAATGTCATGTCCATGGAATGTACTAATGCTAGCCATTCTAGGTGATGCTACCTGGACCATCAATGATCAATGGGATAAGGAAAAGAAGATGAAGGCAATGTTGAACACCTTTAAATTTTAGAAGAAACAAAAATAGCAGCAAGCTAACCTAGAACTAGCAAGACCAGCACATGATGAAGGATCATCTAAGCAACAAGAGCCTCCACCTCTAGGCACTATGTGAAAACTTCATCTTGATCAATTTCATAGGGGTAGTGGCTATCAAATTTTTGTTTGGTATTTAATTTTATTTTCCCTCATTATAAGCATTCAAACATTTTGTAATGTAACACTTAGAGTTATCTGTTGTCATCATCGGTCAGTTTATTGTCAATCCCATACTCTCCAAATTTTGTAAATAAATTTATTTCATTTTTGTTCACTCAAAGATGATTGTTTTTAGTCAGTTATGGGGGTATGATGAATAGTATTTTGGTTTGCTATGTCAACAAGCATGCATTAACATAGCCTCATTAAAAAATTTCTATTAATGTATCCTTTGATACATTGATGCATATGCATCAATGTTGTTCCACTCGAAGCATATATAAATGCACATACCATTTGCATTTATGACATCTTTTTTCATTTTAGTAGCTATACTCTTGCATTTTTCTTTCATAAGACAGCCAAATTTTCCTTTGAGTCACTACAACATGGATTGAGTTAATTGTATATATTTTTATTTAAATGCATGATGTACTTGGACACTTCTGCATGATAGCAATAAAATTGAGATTAATTTCTTCCATTGTAAAACTTAGACTAGCACTTAGTTTATTTTTAGCATTTTACTCTTAATGTACTTTGCTTTCCAACACTTAAGAATTTAATATTTTATTCCATAACATCATGAGTACAACCACTTCAAGCATAACATATTAATGTTTGGTAATCCAATGATAGATACTTGGTACACCTAGTAGTAGACACTTGGTAATCCAATAACATTAATATAGGTTCAAGATGGGTACAAAAAGTGAGAATAGATGTTCTATTCTTAGGATAGCTTAGATTACTCTTAATAACATAGTTAGTTAGAACTTAATGTTTTAATCAGTTTATTATTTTAATATTTTAATAATAAAAACATCTTAAGTCTTAATCACACTTAACCATACCCACCAAGCTAGCACAAGTGATAATTGGGAAGATAACATCCAATGATGTAATGCTTAGTTATCTAGGATACTAGTTGATCAACATTTCATGAAATTTGACTAAATCATAGATACATGCTTGTGATTCATATGGTTGGACATAGGGGATACTCACCACTCATTAAATGCTAAGTTATAAAGTTCTAATTTAACTACTTTTATTAGAGATAAATAATACTAAAAATGTTTTAGGTTCTAACCCCTTGTTCCACATATCATCCTCATCCAAAATCTAATTTTGTGATGAGATAGTGATTAGTCTAGTGGACCTGGTATAATAATATCTAGTATTTATAAGTTTCATTCTAAATACCAAAGGTTTGATCTACACTATTTGAGGTTCTACCCTATGCTTAGGTTCACAGAAAATTCCAACAAACTCAAGATTAACTCAAAACTCTAAGTTAACAAAGAAGCTATAACTCATTGCTACCTCAACATGAGGAGGTTTGAGTAATTTTAGACTACATTGAGAATCTATATAGGATCACACTTCCTAATTTTTTTATTTAATACATGTTTAGAAAACCCTAAATGATCATACTGCTATCAAGAAATTAGTAAAATCTAAGCATCAAAAGCATTGATAATAGACTTGCATTGAACTAATGGTCAAGTTACACTACTCTTGGGAATTTCATTTTTTTTTCTTTAGGTTAAAAAATGTGACTTATGCCCCACTTGTAGTCCAGTTGTAGTAAATTAAAATTGCCCTTGTGTTGCCCTAAAAGTGTACCTAGAACTACTGCTAAAATTTGTCAATTGATGTGACTCACACTTAGGTTGTAGTTAAGTTGTAATGAGGGCTATGACCCCCTAGGAACTCATGATCGATCTATGATCAAGTCATAGTAAAGTAAAATAAAGTTTTTAGAACTTGAGATAAGGTAGATTAGTTTCCAAAAATACTAAGCTTCCTAGCTTATCGTCAACATGGAGGAGAGTAAGATGACAATAATATTAATAATTTTCTTTAAGAAATACAAGAGTAATTAAACATTTATGAATTTTGCAATCATGAAAAGATATATGTTGCTATATAGCTGATGAGTCATAGTTCTATCAACTACGTCGATGAGGCCTCATCCCATCAATGCATCGTATCATGCGTCGACGAGGCCCCATCAATGCATCGTATTATGTGTCAATGAGGCCCCATTGATGTAGTGTCTATATTTGACTATAAATACACATCCACTAGCTGCATTTATGGAAATTGAGATTTTAGTAGTAGCAAAGCTCTTGTAGTATGTTGATTCGAAAGTTAGAAATTTTCTCTTGAGCGGCCGTAGCAAGAGTCATTGAGTGTATGGATTTTTATTTGAGCATTGTTGTACCTAAGTATGATAGTATGTGCGGCAATAAAGACAAGCTTTCTGATAAACCTTATAGCACTTTGGATAAATTAAATATTTTATTTATGCATTTAATATTTTCAATTATTTATTAAATATTTTCCAGTAATTAAGTTAATGAAGCAATTAAGCAAGATAGATTAAACACATAAGCACGACCACTTTGAGTGTAACATGTATTCGCTTGGTAATCCCAGCAGCGTTATTACTTGGTACACCTAGTAGCATCATGCTTGGTAACCCAATAGTGGATACGTGGGTTCATAACATGTACAAAAAGTGGGACCAGATGCTTATGTTAGGACTAGTTAGATGCTAGTTAATTAGTTAATTTGAATTAGTTAATCCAATTACTTTTATCTCCATTTGAACACCAAACCATAAAATATAACATATTAAAAATCAAATTCCTTAATTACACTTAACCATATCAGTGTACGTCACAAGTGTAATTGGGAAGACAATGACCAACCTTAAGGCATGATTCACTTCCTAGAAGACTAGTGTAGTGAAAATAAGAATAAGCCCCATTAATTACATAGTGGATAGGTATGGGATTATTAACTGGCTAGGGATTTTTTCATGCTGCAGTGGAGAACTTAATAGAAAAAAATTTGGACAGAACACAAAATTACAAAATTGCAAAAGTACAAAATTGTAAAATTATAAACTTTATTTGGCTCATGTGATTCTAGGTGGTGGTGGCTCCTCCATGGGTTACTTCCCCTTGTCCCATGCTCCAGCTTTTGGAATTTAATAACTTTGAAGTAGTGCCTAGACCTTTTCCTCTTCCGTTCGAGGATCCTATGCTATCCATGCTGATGGTCCAATGTTTGACAGAGTCAAAAACTCCCATGGGCACGATAGTTGCAGGAACACATTATTTTCTTTGATGTACTAGGCTACAAAAAATTGTCATTCCTCCTTGTAGGCTCTGGCTTTAACCTTGTACTCTTGAAAATCTGTAAGCCATCAAGAAAAGTCTACTACAACATCTTTCTGGCCTTGGTAGCTGGTCTTAACCACCCCTAGTTAAGAATTTGCGACTTCTAGCTTTTGCAACGTTTTCTTGTGACTCTACAAATTCTGTTTCATATTTGGCATAGGTGGCAGCTACCTGCTTCTTGAGCTCTATTCTCAGGCATCCTGTTGTCAACATGGTTATATTGGCATACTACAGGTTTGCCAATTCCATGTACTCTATGAGGTCTTGAATCTGCAGGTCTTAACTTTTAAGTTCCGCCTAGTGGACAAATGCATGTGTCCAATATGGCCCGCCAATCAATGTGTTGAGCATCGAAAGTATTGATGTGGGCCTTAGCCATATGGATCTCCTTTTCTATGACTTGCTTGTACATTCTCACCTGGTCTTTGAAGTGCTCCTTTAACTTTTCATGTTGCATGGCTTGGTTTGTCCATGCATTTATTTCAATGGCCATCTTCTGATGGATTGTGCGTACCTCCTCCATTGAGAGTGTTCAATTCTCTCTGGCCAAACGATTCATGTCTTGGTTGACCCTGACCAACTATTCTCATAATTGCTAAAATTTTTCCTCAAGAACATTCTTCTATTTCTCCATAGTGGTCAACCGAATATTGTCAGTAGCAAGCTATTTATTCTCCTTCTGTAAGGCTCTAAGTGCCTTGGCATGCATGTAGGTTTGCACTTGTGCCTTGGAGGCATTCTAGTCAGCCTTTTCTTTCTCCTCTGCCACTCTTTTATTATCTTCCAATGATTTACTAAGCTACTCTATCCTGAAAGTGTTCATCTGGTCTACAGGAACAAACTAAGATGGGTCCCACTGTGCAACTTGCAAGGTAACAAGCCTCTCCTAGAGTCTTATCAACTCCGCTTCCACGTGCTCAACCCTGATCTTTTCCATGACCAGCTTTCCTTTGGTGGAGATGAGGTCTGATTGTGCTACCGTGACATCTTGTGGAATGTCAAATAAAGACGTCATTACTTGTTCCATTTGTAGCAATCAATCAAGGATATCCTCATGCTCCGTAGGAGTCATTAAGGGACTGGTTGAAGTTTGAGCATCTTGTGCTCCTGTGAAATCTACTAGTGGCACAACAGGAAGGTTGAAAGATTCTTTGATGTGGTCTATGACCACTTCTGCAACTCCCACTGCATCCTAGTGCTACATGACCACCACTGTGACCCCTTCACCTGTTTCCAATTACACCTAGAAAGACACGGTGTTCCCTGAAATTTGTTGTGACCAATGAGTCTCCCCTTCTCCTATTTGGATGGACACCTCACTCCATGTGTAACTGATAGAAACTTTGGGTCATATGGTATCTTTGATGACATGAAAGAGATTAGCATCATCATGACTTCCCTAACTAACCGTCTCAGCGATGGCCTTGAGGTGGCTCGTCAATGATCGGTAATCCTACGATGGTGACAGTTGATCTTGCTAGCTCATGCTAGGCCTTGCTTCTTATTTTTGACTGGGCCCCATGCTTAGAAGTTGGCTAGGCCCTATAGTTTGAGTTACAGTGGGTCCCACCATCTATTCTTTCTCTTGCTCTAGCTGTAGTGTCTCATCAACACTTTTTCTTAGAGCTGGTGGCTTTAGCAATTCAGCAAACGAAGCATTCTGGGCTTTTCTAAGGATTTCATTAGTGTACCCCAGAATACCAGCACATTTGCACAACTTCCTAATGAGATAAGGAATAGGCAATGTGAACTTCCCTATCTTGCATTCTTCAAACCACCTTAAGATCTCCATGAGATATAAATGAGGAAGGTTAGCATTAGCCTTTCCCATCAATATCATATTTCCTCTTGCTGCATATGTTGAGATTCTTTTCAATCCTCTCGTGGGGAAGATGTGATAAGCACCAATCTTGAAGTATATCCTTTCTTTTAGCATCAACTCTTCATATGTCTTGTCTTCTTTTTTGTACGCCCTATCCAACCAAACCCTTCATGCATTCGCATTGGAGCGAGTGGACAAGTGAGCAATTTTTGGCTTTATATTCAGAAGGTTCAACACTTTTGAGATGGCCTTGGTGAAAAAATCTATAGATACACCAAAAATGTTGACTATGGTGTCTTCTTCCTTATTGTGCCAAAATTGGTACATTTCTCCTAAGTACCAGGCACCACTTTCAGAGAGGATAGGCCATAATGGAGACCCTTTGAGTTGGTCCCTAATAGCCTCAAGAGTGAATTTCGTGAAAGGTCTAAAGTTGAATTCCACAATTACTGTAGCTAACGTGGACTTTTCACGGATGGCTTGAACACACACCAAGGACAACTTGAGTTGTTGTCCTTGTTCAAGCACTATAGTAGCTCCTCCTTCTGCCTATCCTGATTGTATAGTAGTAGGAGTCTCTTGATGGATGCTAAAAGATTATGCCTCCTACTCTGCATGTTGTTCAGGAAACACATATCCTCTACCTCTCCTAGGTCGCTTGGACACACCTTGAGAGGGTCCTTCTTGTTTTCCACACTTTGGGGCCATCTACAATCACACGGGGTCAGTCATTAGTAAGGTTGCTTACCAAAGTTAAGTTATACCTTACTTCTTTCCTTAATGAATTCATCTCTGATTCCGTGTGATTTAAAGTTAGGAATTTTTTTTGAAAATGTCCCCAAAAGGTTTTAATATTTGACCCACTTTGATTAGGTGGCTTCATAACTTTAATTTCCCAGTATAAGTGAGGAGATGAAGTTTTTTTTGGCACATGTTTATCATTTTTGTATAATTAATTACCCTTGATAGTGTCCTTTGGATGATGATGAATTTTGAAAAATTTGTGCGCAATTCAGAGTGTACCCCTCCCCCATGACTAAGTTGAACACTATGGGTTTAGATAAGTTTGAGTAGAATGAAAATTGAAACATTAGTGAGTGAGTTATGACTATTGGAACAAGAGATATTCAAGTTGCATGTTGTAGAAGAAAATTTGAAAAACTCCCCCACATGAACAATTTCAAATGATGTTGATGTTCGCATCCGGGGGGTGCATATTTATAGTTTTTTTGGGATGCAATATCGCATACACAATAGCGTGGCCATGATATCACTACAGATGTGATCTCGCATATGCAATATCACAACCTATTTAAAGTAGGGTACTTAGAAAAATTGATAAATTATTGAAATTCCTAACTCAAAAATGGAAGACTTGAAGTCGATGTAAAGGGTCTTGCATAATATTGATCAGGCCTGAAGGCATAAAAAGGATAATGGCGTAAAATCTAGTAATCGAAGCCATGAAGAGTATGAGGAAAAAGGATGTGTTGGTACATAGGAACATTTGAAATGGAATGATGATAAGGGAAAGAAGAATGTTGGTAATGCAATACTTGGAGGGTGTAAAATGATGTGAGGGTAATGTGTGACGAGTGAAAATTACAAAAGTCACATAAGTGGGTCCTCTCCAAAACAGGTTCCAACCTATAATGCCCTTGCATAACCACAAAGTAAAATGTCCATAAGCACTAGAAGGGTTAAATGTAATCTACCACTATGATGAGGTATAAATCCAATGCTACACAGGACACAAGTCACAAATTCCTAGATAGTGAGATGAGACAAATTGTACAAGGGATTATAGAGAGTGAGACATGAGGTAACTAACTTAGGGCACAATGAATCCTGAGTGTAAGGCATGATTAATGTGTCATTAACCTATTGCACCAAAATCAGGACCAAGTCCATTCCTCTGATCAATGACATCACATTGCTTCATCCAATGATGGACAACCATCAAAGAATCATGATAACAAGGTGTACAATCACTTAGCATTTCATATAAGGGACGAATAATTTTTTTTTTGTGGCACACACTTTCTCTTTTCTTTTCTTTTTCTCTTTATTTTTGAAATACTTAATCCAGAGAAGCCACCTACCTTTAGGCATGGGTGCATGTCTTTCCAATGGAACCCCTTAGAATAGCATTGAGTTTCCTTGATTAAGTGCCTTTTGATTACTCTTACTCCCATTAGATATACAAGGATATTAGTACAACCAAGCTACATGATAACTCCTATAGATGTCACCAAAGAGAATCCACAAGTCCCCTTGATGTCACACCCTGGCCATTCCCTCTTGGTCCATCCTTCTTTGCTCTGGGTATAATGATCATAAAATTACTTTAAGTTTTAATGATTATGAATATCATCATACCTATTAATAGAATGGGTGGGTGGATGTGATGGGCTCACTATCCAAATAATTAGTTACTCAAGACTTGATAACATAGAACAACACCTCAACCAACGAGACACATGAGTGTTTTATTTACAGATGAGATTACCCATAAAAAGATAAAAAGATAAAACAATAAATAAAAAGATGAATTAGCCAATAAAAAGATAAAACAAAAAATTGAAAGATGAAAAAATGGAAAATAAAAAATTATAAAATAAAAAGAAAAGGAAAAACATTTATTAATTCTGCTTGTTAGAATGGAGGATATCTCCCATAACTAAACTTTTGATCATAGTGAGAATTAATAAATGGAAGTTTGGGATCCTTGCATGTTGGAATTATTAGGACCCGATCATACTTACCCCATTGGGTTTCACACACTTGATTAGAGTTGACATAGTAGGATAAGTTATAAGATGTGGTTAATTTATAAGGGGTTGACCCACTATGGTACCTGTGACTGTAAGATGGTATGCAAGAATCAACATGTCTCCCCATGTGGCTATATTCATTGGGCTGCATGGTTGTTGGAGTATTGAGTGGTGGCCCTAATAAGGTACTGTGGGGTGTTGGGTTCGAAGAGGAGGATGCACCATAGTGTTGGACTTATGCTGTGTTGGCGGATGTAGTGGTTTCTGAACTGTGGTGTTCCTTTCTACGATCATGTCTAAAGATGGGATGCCTATGATGTTGTGAAGGATTCCCACTACTGTTGATAGTAGAAGCACAAGTAACATTCATGGGTTGATGTCATGGTGCAAATCCTTTGGGTACAATTGGTGGTGATGTAGAAGGAGGTGAACGATGAGAATTTTGAAATTGAGGAGAAGTGTAACGTACATGAGGTGGAAACCTTATCATAGAGGATACAGGTTGATAGTATTAAGGAGAATAATAATAATGTGGCGAGATAGAGGATGTTGACCCAGTTGGGGAAATAGGATGTTGGACTTGATAAGCACTTAGGTTCAGATGGCATGAAGGGTGTAACCAGTTTGAGGATGGCCTCCTGCACAATTGGGATTGTTGCCACTATGATTGAACATAGTATTTTTGTACAAACTCTGGATGTAACATTTTTCCCCAATACTTATGCAAATGTGACAAGGTTTGGCATTGGCCCTTAGGGTGATCATACAAGCAAATGTTACATTGATATGTATGATTGGCAGTTAAGTTCTTATTCTCTTCAACCCTTCTTTCCGATCATCTAAAGGTGTTTTGTCCTTTTTCTTAGTTTGTCATAACTCTATCTCCAATAATGTTGGCATATTCTCCACATTTTCTGTGTATCCATTCGATCATCTTATTGATCTTTGCCTCAACTTCATCTAATGATTATAGCATTGGCAAAGATGGTTTTACCTCCTTACGGTGAGTTGATTTCTCCCCTCCATAATCATGGGCCCTTGTTGATTTTTGGGGTTGTTGAGATTTTTCAGCATTCTCCCATTTAGCCATTTCACCTTCTTCTTTTGCTACTTTCTTGATAAGCTCTTGGAATTGATGGGTTCATAGTTCATATAGTTGACCTTGAGCATACATCCCTAGGGTCTCCCTTGTTTCATTATGAAGCCCATCTATGATATGGTACATTAGCCTTTCCTTAGAGAACCCATGGCTTGGGTAGTTGTCTAACAATGCATAATATCTTTCTAAGGCCATGTCCAAGGGTTCATGTTTCACTTGTTTCCACTCTTGGATTTATCTCCTCAATGCTGACACTCTTGCATAAGTTTGATATCTTTCGTTGAAGAGTTCTACTGGATTGATTTTGGTTTTAAGGACCTATACCATACTTTTGCATGGCCAACGAGTGTCATAGGAAAGAGCTTAAGTTTTTTTCATCGATTATCAATGTTATTCCATATACAAGAAACATAGAAAGCTCATAAATGTTGTTGCGGATCTAAATCATAGCCTCCTGAAAACTTAGGAAAGTTGTTTAAGTCAAGCCTAGGTAGATGGATTTCCTTGCGATGCCTGTGGGATATTCGAATAGCCTCTTGTATATGCGTTAGGCTCTTAGTGGCTAGTAGGGGTTCATCTTCACTGGTTAGGTTATGCATTCATGAGTTGGGATGATGTTGTCTTCGTTTATGTTCATAGGAAACCCCTACATCAAATTGAGTACTCCAAACTTTGTCTTCTTCATCATATAATTCATTAGTTCTCCAATGAATTTCCCTCCTAGTTGTTGCATTGTCAGAGTCTTGTGAGAGACATTGTTGTGGATGGTGTGTGACTTAATTGAATTGAATTTAATTTCTTTTCTAAAGCATATATCGTTAATACTTGTTACAGCGATCTTGTATGATATAACTAATCTAAATAACTAGCACCGTCCTTAGCAACGACACCAATGATGAGTGGTAAGGTACCCCTACACTCAACCATACGAATATGAGCATTTCACGCATGATCCAGTCGAACTCCATAGATGGGCTAGTTATGGTATCTAGATAGTTATTCATTGATCACAATTCATTGTCTTCCCACCTGGACTAGTATTTGCTTTGTCACATATGGTTTAGTCCAGAGTGAGGTTTATGATGTGGTTTCTAACCTAGTGCTACTCCTAGAGGCAATGGAAAATAACTTTAATTAAGCTAGGAGGAAAAAGGAGAGAGAGTCTAAGTTAGCCTAAGTGTGATGAGCATTCATTCCTTAATCATCCGTACACATCTCAGACCTTGTGCATGACCACTATTGTGGTTACCAAGCGCATGGCTTAGGTACACTACTAGGATACCAAGTAGTCACACTTGAATGCTTGTTATTAAGTCATACTCATTCCACATTTAAGGAGTTTAGGGTGAAGAGATATTAACTACAAAAGCAATAAATAACAATAATAATTAAATGATTAAACTAAGTGAATGCTGCAATGATGAAGTAATCTTGATCTTTATTTCTGATCATGTGCATGTCTAAGTATGTCACACTCAAATAAAGGTGTCGTACAATTACAATCATCACACTGTGGACATGCACTAGGGGAAAGGGTTGAGAAAGACTAAAAATGAAAACTAACTTCTAACTAAAAACCTCCTTGCTCCATCATGTGTCTAAGGTGTATTTATAGGCCTGCACAAGAGCCACAATATCGCGTATACGATATCGCGATCCAGGCTGTGATATCGTAGGTGTAATATCATGACCTAATGAATCACAATTCATCAGTGCTTAATGTTGTGATTGTCAATGTTTACTTACTATTTTTGAATTCTAATGTCTGATAACTATGATATGTTTTATTTTTCATGGAATAGGCAGTGAGTCCATGTCAGTCACCCATATAATAAATTCTATGATTTTCTTTGTTCTAGGAATTTGAGGTCCCTTCCATTTGATGAGTGGCGAGGTAGCCCTACACTTAACCATACGAATACGAGCGTTACACACGTGATCCGGTCGAACTCCACAGACTAAGTGCCTACACACCTTATGGAACACTTAAGGTTAGTCATTCGTTGTCTTCCTAGACTTACTTGTATTTGTCACAGTTGTATGGTTAAGTAAGTCTGAGGTATGTGATTTTTATATCTTTTCTATTTTATCGCCTATGCTAATGAGATAAAGGGTGAAGAGACTAATTGACTAACTTTAACTTAACTACCTAACCCTTAATTAACCTAGCATCAGCATTCGTTCCCACTTACCATTCACACCCTGAACCAATGCAACCTTGGTTACCAAACACTATTCATTGTTGGGATTACCAAGCGTAACGCATGTGCTAGAAGTGATCATACTGAATGCACTTAACTACGGGAGAAGGGTTGAGAGAGATTTAACTAACTAATAAAGCATTAAATCATAAGTAATAAATAACAATAAATAAATCCCTATTTAGCCTATCTAGCTTAGTCCATGCACTGCAAGGTTTATCCAATAGTTCGTCTTTATTTTCATACACAAACTTGTGTTCAGGTACAATATTTGCTCGAATAAACATCCGTTCACTTTGGAGCTCCTACTATGAGCACATGGAAATTATTCTATCTCTGGAGAAGTAAAACTACCAGACTTTTGCTACGGTCTAGGCCTAGAATGAGAAACAAGGGAGAGCCACCTCTTATTTATAAACTTGGCAACGCACTGCGATATCACATACATGATATTGCAGGGGAAGATGCGATATCGCATACGTGATATCGCGAGGGATGCAATATCGCATACGTGATATCGCGAGGGATGCAATATCACAGCAGACGCGATATCGCAGCCCATGCGATATCGCGGCCCATGCGATATCGCGTCCCATCATACCACCATGACTGAATGAAAACTCATTCTCGAGTTCCTTACAAAATATTGGGAAGGTATGGGATTATTGACTTGAATGGAACTAATGGTGAATGGGATGACATGTGAACGGATCATCATTACAGAATAAGATAAAACTAGTGTTCACGACAACAAGCGTGAACAACTTATACATTTGATAGCAGGCCTTATTTGGTAGCTGAGAGAGAAGAGAGAAGAGAGAAGAAGTCTGCTATTGCCAATGCCAAGATTGCACCTTTCGTTGTCTATCCATAAGCATGCCATCGATCTTTCTCCTTGCATAGCTGCTTTAGCACTGGTCCATTCCAAGTGTTCCTTCCAAATCCAATCCATTGTTGCATTATTATCATCTGCACACACAACACAGTCTTTATATTAGCAAGGGTAAATGAATCACCATGCAATTGATACCTTGCTTTGGTGAAAGGTCGATTGGCTGCATTGTGGTATGGCTGATACGGGTCTGGAGATAGGTTCATGGTGACTACCGAAGGTGTAGGGGTTAGGAGAAAATTGAAAACATTTGGGTCCGGAACCCCATGACTAAGAGCAAACCTCCAGTAGTAATAGAATGGACAAGGAAAAGAAATCAAGGAAGATGGAGAAAAAGAGAGAACTGTAACATTGATGAAGTGGATGTCAAGATGGAAATGAACAAAATAGTAGTGATTGCAACAATGTTAAGGGAAAGAATTTAACTAGTGCACCAAATAGGAATGCGAGTGGGTCCTCCCCAAAGCAAGCTCATGCCCTTAATGCCCTGACAACCCCACATTCAAAGAGTCTGTAGGCTCTAGGAATGTCATTTGGAACAAGAGTTAAAGTCTTAACTGCAAGAATTTACCAGAAAGGAAATAATGCATCAACCAAAATATACACTAATGATACAACCAAAAATGAGGTGAATAATGGAGGAAGAATGATGGAAAGGAGAGAATGGAATGGAATCTCAAGAACAAGGTGATGTACAGCCCCTTGTGGATTTCATGATTAATGTGACTTAGTAGATCCCATTCCAAATCCAACCTCAAACAAACCACATCCAGTGACTTTGCATTAATGCATTCGGCCAATCCATCGACTTGAATAACAAGAATGCCTTCACCCAAGAGCCACCACCATTTCTACAAAACAAAGAAGGAGAGAATGGGAAGTGAGAGGACCTTAGTTAGAGAGAACATATTTATTTTAGTTCCATAACCAGTGCTTGTAGCCCAAGTGATCATCTCTTCTAAGGGATGTGCTTTGAATTCTCAAAATTTTTTTTGTTTTATGTGTTTATGCGTGAGAACCACACCATGAAAATAATTTTTTATTTTTATTAGCTCAGCTTCCTGATAATTGGGTAATGTCAAAACAGCAAGAAAACTCAAGAAGAAAACATCTTGGCACCCAAGAGAATGGCCAACACAAATGCATCAAGTTCCCTTGAAGTCACACCCTTTTCAAGCCTTGAGTCCTTCCTTAGTTTGAGAAATGCCCAGTCATTGATTCGTTTTAGTTCTAATTATTGAAAAAGGGACTGTACAATTCCAAGCCAAGAGAGACCATAGAAACTTGTGGATGTATGGATGAAGTGGACTCATTGCCTGCCATATCAAAAGAACATACCTTAGTATCAACATTGTAACTTAGAGGTAAAAACCAAACATTAGCAACCAAATGGAAAACAATTCATACCATCATAAAGAACACTTATTAAATGACAAACTTACAAGATGGATAACACACACACTCTCACATACAAAAAATGAAAAAGTATAACGATGTTGTAAAACAAAAATAAGAAAAGTTAAAGAAATTTGTAAAACAAAAATGTGCAAAAAAAATGTGTAAAACAAAAATGTGTGAAATAAAAATGTGTAAAACAAAAATTAAAAAGAACTGAGGGCCCCGAATGATTAGCATAGGTGGCCATCTACCCCATGACTGAATGGAAAGGGAGAGATCCAAAATAATGAGTGCATGTTTGAATTTCTTAAAAGTGTCCAACTTCTCCTAATTGATGTTTTTAGGTTAAGGGATGGAAGTCGATGATGCTCATACTCCAATGTATCTATGCCTTCGTTGTGGGCATGAGTCGTTCCCCTAGTTTGTTCCATGCATATTGGTGGGCTGCTTTCTTGATCAGCTATCAACCACTAGGTGTTCTCTTGTTGTGTGGTTGCTACATACAGGCACCGTTGAATCTATGTTTCCTAGGCACACCAGTTGCATGCAGGAGATGCTGAGCATTCCTCCATGTCATCACCCTCTGAGTCACTATATGTGATGCATAGAACTTTCTTCTTCTCGATCTTTCCATAAATTTTTACCTTAGATATTTGCAAGGAAAGATCGCGAATTCCTAGGCATGCGTATATTATACTCAACCATGCCCTTCCCATTATAATTGGGAAGTTCCCTTTGTTGTTTTTGACTTCTATCACTAGGAAATTAGCTAGGTATGGCCAACCACACACAGTGGTAATGATGTCCTCCACCAATCCTAAGGGAATGATGATGGACTGGTTAGCCAGCTCAAGTTGAATATTGCTCTTCTTGAGTTGGGGTAGGTTCCAATCTTGATACATTTCTCGTGAGATTAAGTTGACTCTGGAACCTAAGTCAAGAAGAGCCTTATGAGGTTTGTTCCCAACAACTTGTAGATAGATTAAGGGACTTCCAAGATCAGAGAGTTTCCTAGGAAGTTGGCCTACCTTGATCCAGTCGGTAATGGTATGTGTTAAGCCCTGTTGTTGGTTTGAAGGGAGATTTGAAGTCTTATTGGTTGGAGGTGCATGCATAGACTCAACCGCTTGTGGTTGTGAGAGCTTGTTTGGGATTTTGGTTCTGAAGAAAGGTCTTCTCTTTTTATGGCTATTAGAACTAACAACAGGTTGAAGATTTATAGCTCTCATAGTAGTGTGTTGCTGCGGTTGAGTGGGGAGTTCCCCTTGCATTGTTGGAGCAGGTGGTAGTGGAACTACCGGCGTAAGAGTGGTAGATGGATTTGGAGGATGGTATGGATATGGAGCATCTCCTAGAGGAGAAGGAGTCCTAAAATACTCCCAAACTTGGTAGTGCCATTGTGGGGTTGTGTGATCCATAGAGTCACTTGGAGAAATCGACTGCTACACGTAATAGCCATACAGGTCTGGTTGTCGGTAAGGGTATTGTTGTCTGGGCGGTGACATCCCCCATGACTATGGGTGTTGCCACTGCTGATGTTACCCGATAGGTTGTGGTGGAGTTCCACTTGGATAACATGTTAATAGTTGGTGGAACTGCCTTGGGTTACCTTGGGGATAAGGTAACCTTTGGGGTGCCTTCCGTTTGTTAAGTCTTGGGTTGAGTGCATACACCCCGAACTCTTGTAGATGTGAAATTATTGGACAACATCCCTTAGGATGTTCATATTAGCACATCTTACATCCATCATCATTTTCTGTGTTAGAATCCACAACCTCATCGGAGATAGTCATTTTTCCCTTACCCTTGTCATGTGCATGGCCTGAATCTCTCCACTTTTTCTTATCATGGCCACTACATCATTCCTCCTTAGATTCCTCTATGATTTTCAGGACCATTTCAATTTTACTATCTAAGAAGCTCCATATTTCATCTACCTTAGCTGATACCTCCGTTGTTAATTTCTAAAGCAGCAAGGTTTTTCTACCAACTCTTCAAGTGGTCACTCATCCTCTTCATCACAGAATCTTACTCCCTTCTTTCGGAGGGGAGGATCATAGTTATATTATTCTACACTTTCTCTTTTCTGTAGCTCCCCTTCTTCTTTGGCTACTTGATCCAACAATTGATGAATTTCATGGGATCTAAGCTTAGATAATCTCCCTTAGGCATAAGTCCCAAGGGTTCTTCTGGTTTCATGTCTTAGCCAATCTACAAGGTGATGGAGTTGATCCCATTGTGCATAACCATGGCCCAGGCAACAATGTAGCAATGCATAGTATCATCCCATGGCAGCATCCAAGGGTTCATGACTACCCTACTTCCATCCTTGGATCTTCTTACGCAATTTGGAAACTCTGGAGTACGTTTGGTATTTATCATTGAACAACTCTAACATCGTATTCCATCTCCTAATGGTTTCCGATTCTAAGGACCGGTACCAACTCTCTTCTTCCTTTATGAGTGTCCTAGGAAACAACTTTAGTCTCTGCCACTCATTTTCGATGTTTTTCAAGGTGCAGGCATCGTGGAATGCGTGTAAATGATTCTACGAATCAGCATTGTATCCCCCCTCAATCTATGGGATATTATTCATGTCTAAGCGCTTGATCCAGCTATCTTTTTGATGCCTTGTTGGTATTCTCACAACCTCCGTCATGTCTAGCATACTTTGGGTGGCAAGTAGGGGTTCATCATGGTCATCTCTTTCATGACATATATGATGCCTATGTGGTTTCCTACTTTCCCTTCTTTCATGCCCTTGTCCTCACTCTTGACTCTCTCGTCAAGGTCTCTCTTTTTTTTACCCTTATCCTCACCATTATGCCCTTTGTGACTGCACCCTAACGTGGAAGGAGAGGGTGAATGATGTGATGAAGGGGAAGAAGAAGGAGAACCATTTCCATGATGATGTTTCTTACCTTCTCTTCTATGGCTACGGCCCCGATCGTGATGACGATTAGAATGCCAGTCATTGTCATGTGTTTTTGTTCCCTTGGTGAATAGTTGGCATTCACGTGGATCAGAACTAGGGTTGTGTATTGTGGAGCATAGGTTCTGATACCCCACCTCCTCACCATTGTTAGGAGGGGGAACATCATTTGATAGAGAACCTGTTATAACTAGTTTACCATCTGCAATTTCTCTTAGGACGTGTGGGACCCCTTTGCCCTTCAACAATGTATGGTGGCTCTTCTGCCGTGAGTCCCTTAAACGTTGTGCTTTTGTGGGATGATAATCCCTTATGTCGAGATCACCTACAACATATTCAACGTATAACTATGCCATGCCTATCTGTGCAAGAGCATGGAGGAGCATGTTTGGGACTGAACGATCTGGAGGTAACATTATGTTACCTTGCAAGTCTCGCCAATGCAACTATTCATCCTGATGGAGGATAAAAGTGAAATCGGGTATATACTCATCAGGATGAATATATACCACTCGATGCTATTGAGGAACTGGCCGTTCTCGGTTATGTGTGTTAGACTACCAATTGTTTCTTGTATAATCCCTAGGTGGTGAAGTGCTCTTATGAGAAAAAGACATCTTAGTTTAATTTGGTGTGTTGTTTAACCATTATATAATTTTTTGTTTAATTAACCCTAAGGGTTTTTTTAAGCTTCCAATGATGTGGATAATTTCCTATGTTCTACTTAGTGCACAAACACTTAGTCCCTGGCAATGGTGCTAATGATGAGTGGCGAGGTACCCCTACATTCAACCATACGATTACGAGTGTTACACACGCGATCCGGTTGAACTCCACAAACTAAGTGCCTACACGCCTTATGGAATACTTAAGGTTAGTCATTCATTGTCTTCCCAGACTTAGTTGTATTTGTCATGGTTGTATGGTTAAGTAAGTCTGAGGTATGTGATTTTTATATCTTTTCTATTTTATCGCCTATGCTAATGAGATAAAGGGTGAAGAGAATAATTGTCTAACTTTAACTTAACTACCTAAGCCTTAATTAACCTAGCATTAGCATCTGTTCCCACTTACCATTCACACCCTGAACTAATACAACCTTGGTTACCAAACACTATTCGTTGCTGGGATTACCAAGCGTAACGCACGTGCTCGAAGCGGTCATACTGAATGCACTTAACTATGGGAGAAGGGTCGAGAGAGATTTAACTAACTAATAAATCATTAAAAGATAAGCAATAAATAACAATAAATAAATCCCTATTTAGCCTATCTAGCTTAGTCCATGCACTGCAAGGTTTATCCAATAGTTCATCTTTATTTCCATACACAAACTTATGTTCAGGTACAATATTTGCTCGAATAAGGATCCGTTCACTTTGGAGCTCCTACTGCGGGCACATGGAAATTATTCTATCTCTAGATAAGTAAAACTGCTAGAGTTTCACTATGGTCTAGGCCTAGAATGAGAAACAAGGGAGAGCCACCTCTTATTTATAGACTTGGCAACGCACCGTGATATCGCAGGGGAAGACATGATATCACGTACACAATATCGCGAGAGATGCGATATCACGGCCCATGCGATATCGCATCCCATCACCATTAAAGAGAGTTTTAATCAATTAGTGATCTTGTATTTTTGAAATTAGGAAGGATTCAAAGGTTTGTAAAGGGTGTAAATCTAAGGGGACTCAATACTCTTTGTACTCTTCTACTTGCTTGAGTGCTTGAGTGTTTTTCACGGACTTCTTATCATTCCATTCCAACCACTAATAGGAAGTCAAATAAAGTCTTTGCATGGTGTGGTTCTCATCCGAAAATTCAAAAAACAAAACAATCGAAATTCAAAGCACATCCCTTAGACACAATAAATGAATAAGTCCTTACATGGTGTGGTTCCCATTTTAAAAAAATGATGGAAATTCAAAGCACACCTCTTATACAAATAAACAAGCTATAAGCACTGGTTATGGGACTAGAAAGATGTGCACCTATGCCTAAAAGTGCCCTCTAACTAAGGCCCTCTCTCACTTCCTACTTCTCTTTTATCTTCTCTGTATGGAAAAGTGGTTGTCTTATGGAAGCACTCTTGTGTCTTATGTGGGTGGATTGGTCTTAGGGTGGCAATGCAAAGTCACTAAAAGTAGATGGTTTTAGTTTGGACAAAGGATGGATCTTCCCAAGTCATTTTAAACACAAATTCCACAAGGGACTTCTTATGACCTCAATTCATAACTCCATTCCACCTTCTTTGTCATCCATCCATGTTGCCATAACTCACCTCACCATCGTGTTCTATGTTCTGCTCTATGTCTTGGTGTGATGTGTTTGAATTCTTGGATAGATTCTTTTTGGTTGGTCCTTAACTTTTCATAGTCATCAATTGATTGTGAGGCTCATGGACTCCTTAGTTGAGGTTATTCTATGGCAACAAGGGCATGAGCTTGCTATGGACAGAACCCACTTGGACAACTCTTGGCTTGATTAGTTAAGGTTCCTTATCTTTGACATTGCTACAATCCTATCTTTTGCATATTCCATTATGTATTCCACTCGGTGCTTCTTCATGCATCCCCTAAATCATTTTTTCTCCATTTTTCCAAATTGATGAGCTCCAACATCCTCTTCTCATGTTTTCATACTATTCTTGACCTTTTGAGCTTTCATTTGATCCTAATTTTATTCAAAAAATCTTTGTATTTTGCAACTTTGACCAAAGTCAATAGTCATCTATAGTGATCAACAGCTGCATCGACATAGCCGACCACATTGATGAGGCCCCATCAATGAGGCCTCATCAATGTAGTGCAAAAATCCTATATATACCACTGTGCACTTAGAAAGTTTTGTCAATTGCCTCATAATACATGAAGAGTTTTTTCAAATTTTTAGAGCCCAAAACCTTCCAGAGCCCATAACTTGCTAACATTTTGTCCAAATCATTCTATTTTTTGATCTTGCACTTACTGGAGGTAAGCTCTTTATCATGGGGGCCACAAACCTTAAGGTTTTCGATGAAAAATCGATGAAAATTTTTGGAAATTTTTCTAACTCCCCTAAAGGGTTAATAACCCTAATAATATACAAAGATCAATTTTTTCGAACGTTAACCCTTTCAACAACCTCCAAGATGATTTATTAATAATAACATATAAATCAATAATAATTGGAGTAATTAAATCAACCATAATCACAACTTAGCCAAGTGTAACTATCCTTAAGAGATAAAGGTATCCCAATTGCTTCATGTTACACAACGATTACTAATCCATGGTCTCATTGTGATTATAGATGATACCAAAATTGAAATAACTACAAGAATGAGAACCCTCTCAACCAAGGGAGAAGTGGCCTAGAGCTAAAAGCGGCCAACAAGAATAAGCCCAAGAATCATTAAAGGCAACCCATGCAACAGGACCTCTTCATGAGGAGCCCGAAGTGAAATTTGTTTGACAAGTTTAAGAAGAAGAAGTGTCCATTGAGCAATCATAGTGAAAAGAAGTGCCCATTGAGCAATCACAATGAAACGATGTTTCGAAACCCATGCCAAGGCTTGAAGTCACTTTGACTCAAGCCTACCTTGACATCATCAAGTCTCGAGAAATTCAACGATCAATTCTTCAAGAAATCAACTTCAGACCATTCCTAGAGAAAGATCTAGTGGAAGTAAAAACACAATTGCAAACCTTTCCCATGTGACCAATCATGACATCCAGTGGAGAATGGTACATGAAAGAGACATATCTCTTCTAGAATAATCAAAGGCCAAGGTTCGCAATCAAGATCAAGGATATTCAAGTATCCTACTTGGCCAAATCTATCACACAAGCACTAGGGTTATCTAACATTGGGACACAGTTGGCAGAGCTATCAACAAAAGTTGATCCTAAGGCAAAAAGGAAGTGGACTTAGTGATGCTACAAGGTTGACCATAAGGAGTATAGTGCACTCACATCGATGAAACGCATCTATTTCAAATTGTGGCCTATCACCTCAATCCAATGGTGAGGCCCAGCAAGGTAACTACCTTCTCCACATGAGCATGCACTGCTCTAAGTGGAAACTTTCCTATGAACCTTCCACAACTCATCTACTTGGAGATTGAAAAACATTTTAAAGAAAACTAATGTGGAAGGAAAATCCTACCCTTTCCATACCTCATCTAGAAACTCTACAAAAGGGCAAGAATTGCCCACTATTCTAATGATACAATCAGGCATGCTCCTTTGACCTCATGGTTCAAAATCATGACGGAAAATATGCCAAAAATAACTCAAGAAGAGAAGCAATCGCCACCACCACCACCCACTCAAGAAATAAAGCCTACACAGCCATTGAGCACTTGTGAAAAATCCAAGAGCAGCTCTTGAGTGAGTAAGAGAAGCATGCAAGGACAAGTGGTGTAGATCCATCTATGTATAGACTAATAATGAGTCACCTTAATGAGGTGGCTCAAACAATTAGCCAGATGGAGAAGGGTGGACCAATTTTCTCTGCCCAATGAACATAGTTACTTGTGAGGTTAGATCCCCATGCTCAAGAGGTATCGGTGTCCTTATCACAACACCATTTATTCCCAAAAATCTCTAGGAATGCTACCACCTTCTCAGTGCAATTGCAGAAAGGTGAAGGGGCAACTATCTTAGTGATGTAGTACCAAGGGTAGGAGATGGCAGCTGAGGTAGTTGCTGACTATGTTGCCAAATCACTAAATGCACCTATGGCATCTGTACTAGACATATCTACACTTCAAGATGTGTAGACATCTATAGGCATGGTCAAGGAAAACTAAACTACAACCCAACATGAAGAATTGTTGAATTGACTAGTGGGAACTAGACAACCAATTTCAAATATCTTCGATTTTCCAGAAAACATCATCACAACCTATTTGAAGCTACTGGACGCAAGGGGCAAGTGCATCATTATAGAAGGACAACTCGAAATAGCTCAAGCAAAAAATCAATGCTTGGCTACATAGGTTTTCAAATTATGTGCCCACCTTGCTAATCTTGCAATCCTCAGTTCAATAATAACCATAGATGAAGCTTTCCAAAAACTTCAATAATGATTCAGGAAGGCTGAGGAGGAGGTAGTAATGGCCATCTTTAACTAGTCCATAATAGAGGCAAAGACATATTCAATTTAGAAGGACTTGGCTCAGATACACCAGGAGAATGAAACTCTGACTACATAGAATCATCACTTGTGCAGTGTTGATGCTCAAAAGGAACAAATGCAAGAATTTATTCATCAACAGCAAGAGCAGTTTACTAGGGTGAACACTAAGCTAAGGAGATTGGCCATAGAGAATCAAAATCTATTAATGAAGGAAGTTCGTGCCTTACACCAGAAATTTGCCATCAAGATTCCCGCTTGGAAAAATGAGGTCCTCAAGTTTGAAAAAGTAAAGAATCACTATAGAAACTAGGTTAGCCTACAAAAAGAAGTAAACAAAAAGCACATCCAAATGGCAAAGGTAAAGATAAATGAAGCTTTTTAGCAACTCTAACAAGGAAGAGAAATTTGGCAACCCATCATTGATGGGATTAACACTTATAACAAAGCAGAGATCTGCTTAAAGGAGTTGCAAATAGAAGAAATGACAAAGTATATGGAATTGGCCAATCTTTGTTATGTGAACCTGGCTATACTAATTGCTAGACAACTACGGTTAGAGTTGGAGAAATAAGTGGCTAGCTCGTATTTGCTATACAAGGCAGAGTTCAAGCATCATAAAGACACCAAGTAGAAGCTTGAGACCACAAATGCTGAACTCAAAATTCTCAGAGCATGATTCACAGATCGACGATCAATTGTCAAGGACCTAGCCAAAAGAATGAATGACTACTAGGAGTTGAAGGATACAATCAAAGCATTTGACATTGAATGCAAACAATTTGCTGCCTAGTTCATCAATGCAAAGGAGCTATTTCTAATAATTCAATGTCCCTAGGATGTGCTCATTCCAACCCACATTGATGAAGTTACATGCATGGTCCACGATCCTAGGAGTAAGGAGCAGAAAATGAAAGCACTGCTAGATGCTTTTTGCCTCATACCAAAAGTTGCAGCAACAGTAGGACAACCATAGCCACCTCAACCACTGCACATGTGTGAAGCCGAAGAAGGTCCCTCATAACCTTAGGAGCCACCATTGCCTAGGACTGTCTAATCTTCTCCATCATACTTTATGCCATCAAGGAATGTGCTATCCAATTTTGAAGTGTCATGTCATGGTGTTCAATTTTGTGCCTTGAACACCATCATTTTTGTAATGTGTTGATCTATACACCTGGGCACTCCATTTTATGTCAAACTAGTTAGTCTATTTTGTTTGTGAAAGATCAATCAATAATCCCATACCTTCCCAATTTTGTAAAGAACTCAAGAAAAAGTTTTCATTTAGTCATAGGGATATGATGAGTTGCAATTTCGTTGGCTACATCGACGAGTCTACGTCAATGAGGCCCCATCAATGCAATGTTTGTATTTGGCTATAAATACACGTCCACCAACCACATTTATGGGAATTGAGATCTTAGTAGTAGCAAAACGCTTGCAGTTTGTTCATTTGAAAGTTAGAATTTTTCTCCAGAGTGCCCGTAGCAAGATTCATTGAGTGTATGGATCTTTATTTGAGCATTGTTATACCTGAGCATGACAATGTGTGCCGCAATAAAGACAAGCTTTCTGATAAACCTTGCAACACTTTGGATAGATTAAATATTTTAATTATGCATTTAATGTTTTAATTATTTATTAAATTTTTTCCAATAATTAAGTTAATGAAGCAATTAAGCAAGATAGATTAAACACATAAGTACGACTGCTTTGAGCATAACATGTATTCACTTGGTATGCCTAGTAGCATAGCGCTTGGTAACCTAGCAATGGATACATGGGTTAAGGATGTGTATGAAAAGTGTGACTGGATGCTTATGTTAGGACTAGTTAGATGCTAGTTAATTAGTTAATTTGAATTAATTAATCCAATTACTTTTATCTCTATTTGAACACCAAATCATAAAATATAAAATAATAAAAATCAGATGTCTTAACTACACCTAACCATATTATTGTATGTCACAAGTGTAATTGGAAAGACAATGAACAATCTTAAGGCAAGATTCACTTCCTAGAAGACTAGTGCATTGGAAATTACAAAGTCCATGAATTCGACAAGATCACACATGAACGCTTATGATTCGTATGGTTGGGTGTAGGGGTACCTCATTGCTCATCAATAGTATATTAGTAGAGTAGATTAGATACAATGTTTAGGAATTCTTCAATATCAAATAAGTGGAAATCTCTCTAATAAGCCTTAGTTACAAACTTCTAACTAAATGACTCTAATGAATGAGCTTGATTAAAGCTAAATATATATTATTTCAAATTGGAATGTTGAAGGATTATATGCATAAATACCAAGAAATCAAACTTTAAATTTCCTAGATAAAGAAGAGTTTGACGTATTCCTTCTTTATTTAATGAAAGTTTATCTTGGCTACACATAGCCATCTACTCTTTTTGTTTTAGGATTTAAGTCATTAGTTCAATGAGAGATTTTAAGTTAAAAATAGAAGAATTTTGGATAACTAGTAAAGGCCTTGGGTAACTTTGCCAATGTCAATTCCAATCCTAGATATGAAAGAAGGAGAATTAGCATAAGGTTAGCAACTGATTTTAAAACCATGCCAAATCTCATGGATGATATTTTTTTTTTTTTTAGATTTTATAGATGCTATTAGCTCTTCATGGAGGTGAATGATGAAAAAGAACTCAAGTAGGTGACCTTAGACTTAAAAATATACATTTATTTAAACAATTATTATCTCTTTTTATGTATTTTATGTTTAAAGTTTTCCCAAAAACTATTTCATGAAATATTTTTAAATGGTTTTAAAACCATCAAAATGATATCAAATTAAATATGAAGTCTATGACCATATATGCTTGTATGAAAAATCTATATCATTATTCTAAATTCATTGATTTTAATATGCATTTAATTGTTCATTAAATATATATGTCAGGGTTATGATCTTTTTGACAAAGGCTATTATTTTTGACAAGCATTAGGTATAATTTTGATGGTACATAAATTGTCAAATAAAAATTATAGGATAAGCACTACATATTGAATTTTTAACCATTGTTGATCCAATTTTGTTTAGACCAGGCTAGATGGTGATAAGTAAAGGTTTTAGATATATGAACAAACTTTTGGCTAGAGAAGTTAGATAATAAGGAATACAATTTATAACATAACTACTCAAAGAACTTAATCTTCTCATTCAAAATTAGGTAAACTACAAGCTTTTTTAAGACTAAATAACTTAGAGATACCTTTTTTAAGATTGTTGAAGTAAAAATTCTTTGGTGAAGTAAAATCTACAATGATATATTTATTAATGTAATCATATTGCTAAGTATTTTTTTTTTCTTTGGTGAATGTTAAAACCTATAAAAATGACTATGGTAACCTCTTACCTAAAAATATAATGAGCTAACCATTTAAGCCATCTATCATTAGCATCATTTTGTTAAGTTGTATTCTCTCTATTCTAGCAAAAAGAACATAAGGATCTAGTCATAAAGACAGGTTTGAATTCACTGGAATAAATATAAAATTCTCACAGTAAGATCATGGAAGCTTTTAACATAGTCAACAAAACTAGAAATATAGAGGTGATTTAACAACTACCTTAGAGTTTGTTTATTATAAAAAAAAATTTTATTCCAACAATAAATAATAAAGTTAAGAAGAGTCAATGTAATGTAAAGTGTTATTTCTACTTTAGCTATGAAGGCTATGATAGCACTAATGGATCTATGAATTAGACACAACTATTACGTGCCAAAAATTTCTTATGAATTTTAAATAATAGATAATTATAATAACTACATCCTTGAAGCTAGTGAAGCTTTATTTGATTAAATATAAAAATATTGAAATTGAAATGTTTTACTTAGGTCCACTGAGATCCATTGGATCTATCAAACTAGTTTTAGAATTCTTTTTATGTAATTTTTTATTAATACTAGAACTAATAGTTTATTATATCTATGTTAGACAAATAAACTTGTGAAAAATATTTTAGTAAGAATAAGTCTTAAGTACATAGATATGTCTAATATTCATATAACATGAACGTCTTCTATATAATTTCCTAGAACTAACAATGGTAGCTTGAATGGCTTATACAAAGACTAATGAAAGCTTTGTCTTTTTTTTGGATTAAATTTGTTTCACAACATTCCAATAATACATGTTACTCATGTTTCACCACTTGGATTAAACACAATCGACATATTCTATCTTCACGTTGTTCATTATTTTATCTTCTAATTCCAACTTGAAGATGTTATAATCTCATGCTTACTTTTCTAATTAATGCTCTTATGGATTTTGAAATTATTAAGATAGGTATTTGGATCAATTTACCAAGAGAAGAGTGTATTTGCAAATTATGCAAACAAAGCATAAATTATGAAGAACATATTTCATTTTAGTTTCACAATCTTTATCTTGCATTCGAGTGAATTATACTATTAATTGTAATTTGTTGATTGCTTTCTTTCAAATTGATTCTATTTGCTTGGGGCATTACTTCAATGATATTTTTAACTTTCTTCAAAAATATGTTGAGGCTTTACAACTATCTAACAAAGCCTTTATAATTTTCTGGATGTAATAAAAATTTCAAGTTTCCAGAAATTATTACATGTAGATAGTCTACTTCATCTACCTATAATATTTTCCCAATAAAATTAAAGCTTTTTTGTATTTGTACCTTATTTTTTCATCTCTCTAAAAATTTCCTTGTAATAAGTTTCTAAGCTTGTTCTGAACTTATTATTCTTTATGGAACTACCCTTATTATTGAGATTTTTGGATGATTTCTCCTAAGATCTTATTTCTATTTTTATTTCTTAAGTAGAATGTTAGGAACTAATACATTGCTTTAGCTTCCAATGGTAACAAATTAGCTTCTAACAAAAGTATTTCATATGGCACTTGATTTTTTGTTTTCAATTCATTAAATAAGATTTTTTTTTTAAGTTTCTCAATGTTTTACATGATTCTTGATCAAGACCTAGGTCCCACACTACACATTCATAAAGCACTGTAGTGTGTACAATTTGTTTGAACTTGTGACCTAGGGTTATTAATCCAATATAGTAAAAGCATTTCCAACCTAGATAGGCCAATGGAAGGACACTTAAGTTTCTTAGTATTAGATTTGAAATAGTTTCATATTATTATAGGTTTAGAATTTTTAAGTGTTGCAAAATTATTAGTGGCATCACTAGAAAATGATAGTACATTTATCATTACTTCATTATTTGAGGTAAAACATATGTTGAAAAAATTTACCATCAATTATAGGCTACTTGTTAAATTATTCTTATTGGATGACAATGGATTTGTCTTATTAATTGTCTCTACAAATTGATCAATAATTCCTATGTTAAATGTTAAAACACTTGCAAAAGCTTCTATCTTCTTTAGCATCTCTACTACCACTTTTTTACATTATTTATGCATTTAATTAAGTAGTTCATTTGATGAGAACATCACCTAGCCTTATTCATATATTTCTTAACATTAATGTATCCTAGGAGTCTTAGGAGTGAGTATCTATGTTTTTGAGTTATTTTAGAGTCATTTACATGTACTTCTAGAGTTGGGTAGGTAACTGCAATGAGATTGTGAATCATAGTCAATCATAGTAAGGAGTTGCTAGCTAGTGTGAGTTGCAATAAGATCCCAAGTTAAGGTTGTGAGCCACAATTGGTCGTAGAATATAGAGAAACAAAGGAAGAAAATGAAGAATTTTCCTAATGCAAGAAAATTGTGAGTTGTAGTTTGGTCATAGGTTGGGAAGTGCAAGGGAGTGCTAGCCATAGTTACTTGCAGTCTAGAAAAAATGAATTTTCAAAAAGTGCGTGAATTTTCAAAGGAAGATCAATAATTGAGGTAGGCCAAGGATCACTCTAGTAGTTATAAAAAGATGTCTACGGTCCAAAGAAAGGAGAAGAGAGTTTGAGGTAAGATAAGAAGTAAGAGTGAGAGCACTTAAGGAGGACAGTAACCAAAGGAAACATGAAGAGTCTCATACGAGTATTATCTTATCTTAAACTTGTGTGATCCAAGTGTAAGCAAGTTTGAGGAATTGAGAGAGGATATGTATGGCCTCTAAGATCCTTGGAAGAGTTGAGTTGAGCTTATCTCCTTATTGTTGATGTAATCCTCATTTTGAGATTGATTAATTGAGGAAAAATTTCTCTTTTTCATTGTGTTAACATTTTCTAAGCTAATTTAACTTAGAAGAGTGTGGAATTAGGTCTAGTTATGGTTTGCTAAGGAAAATCCTTACCAAATTGGTATTAGAGCATTGGTTTGGAGGCATCCACATCTTATAGTTATGATCTTCATAAAGATTTAAATTAATTTTGAAGAATTTGTATGCTATGCACCTACTTAGGGTTTGAATTACCTAAGACTCATAAGAGCTTTGATTTTTATGAGATCAAGTTGCTTTTATGATATTTATGAATTAATTTGCTTGAAAGGCTAGTATTTGAAGTGATTTGCTTCGAATTTTCACTTTCGTATTAAAGCCAAGTTCCTTTTTCTTGAATTGAAGGAAATTATTTGAGGATATCTTCTTATTACTTTAAGATATTATCGTTAGCCTTATAGAAGGTATGGCTCCTAAGAAGAAGACTAATTAAAAGCTTGGAAAAACTTTGGAGAGCTCAAGGATTCCTTTAAAGCTTTTATGGCTAACATGCAAGAAGTCATTCCCAAGCCATTAGCTAGTATACATAATGATTTTGAAGAAACATTAAGAAGACTTGAAGAGAAGATTGAAATAGAAATCCTTTTGCACCTATGTAAAGAGTAAGAAGGGAAAGTGATCAAAAAGCTCCAAGAAGAGAAAAGATTAAAATTTAAAGCAATGAACAAAGATTCCCTTTCAATTATGTTAGTGAGGAAAACAATGATGATGAATTTTTGAAAATCTTGAGAAGTTCTTTAGGAGTTTGTCATGTTGATATTTTTATATTCAATGGTGTTGAAGGTACAAATTTCTTCCTTTCATGGATAAGAGTTATGAATAAATATTTATGTTGAGAAAATTTCTAATAAGTTCTTGATTTATATTATTGAGAGTAAACTTGAAGGATTAGTAGCCAATTGATGGGATAGATAATCTATCAAATATTTTGAAGGGCATGATAGACCTATTGAGAGTTGGTAAATTATTGAATTCAAGTTGAAGCAAAAATTTAAGAATACTTCCTACCATCATGAAACCATTAAGGAGCTAAAATTTCTCAAACATTGGGACAAAGAGGCAAAATATTATTATGTTAAGTTTTGTAATACTTTACAAAAGGCTAATGCCCATTGGTCTAAATATGAGCAAGATTCTAATTTTATTAGTAAATTAAGGATGCAATATTAGCAAGAATTGATATTTTATGAGCTTGACTCCCTTTATGAAGCTCATGATCTTGCTCTTAAGGCTAAAATGAAAATTACAAGGTTTGAATTAAAGAAGAATAAAGATCACAAGAAAAAAATAAAAAAGATATAGCTCAGTAGTTAAATATGTCATCTAAGAAGAAAAGTGAAGATTAACAAAAGAAAGAAAGAAAGTCAACTTTATCAAGAAGGTAAAAAAGAAGGAATAGATCCCTAAAATGTAAAGATTAGTGCTATAATTGTGATTAGTATGGTCATAAACAACAGGAAAGTACTAAGCCAAAGAAGGATGCAAATAAGATCAAGGAAATTCAAACTATATTAGAAGAAGATATAACTGAAACTTCAAGAAAGGTATGTGAAACTGAACCTTTACATATCATTGAGTAAAGTGAGCTGAATAGTTGTATTTTTGTTAGTAATGTGAATGCCAATGAAGATATTATGAGAAAGAGTTTATTTAGAAGTTATTGTAATGTTAAAGGCTATTCTTTGAATGCACTTATTAATGGTGGAGCATAAGAGAATGTGATCTCTACCAAAGTTGTAAAACTATTGCATTTAGATACCATTCCTCACCCTAGTTCATACAAAGCATATTGGATGATGAAAAATCATTATAAGAAAGTTAAGAAGCAATGTCTTTTGGAATTTTCCATTAGCTAATTTCAATATAGAATTCTTTATGATGTATTGTCCATTAATTATGCTAATATTATTCTTAGTAGACATTGGAACTTTAATAATAAGGCTATTTTTTCTAGTAAGAATCATACTTTGACAATCATTCAAATTACCAAAGATCTAAATTATTGTCTACCATTGTTGATGATGATAGTAGTAATTTGGACTCTTCATTGATGGTTCATAATTTAAAGGAATTTATGATGATGAATGACTCTCACTGGATCATATGGGAAGGTAAAAAGGGCAATCAACCCAGAATCCTTGGATCTAGACCCATCCACCTATACTAATTTAATAGCCTCCACTCAAGAAATGTTAAACTAGCCTAAAAACGTGAGTAAGAGTTTAGATCTAAAAGCTAATAATATCACTAAAGATCCTCTAGTTGAAATCCCCATTATTACAGTCAATGGCAAAGCTAGGACATTGAAATTAAGTGCCCTACTAGACTCGCAACTCATAGGTGACATCACTCAAGTGTTAAAAGACAACATAAAAACATTTGCATGGTGATATACCAACATGCTAGGACTAGACCCCCGAATCGTCCAACACAACATCATTCTCGATGAAAAAATTAAACCAGTGAAACAAAAGGCACGTAAGGTTAGACCTGAGGTGGCTTTGGTAGTCTGTGCTAAAATCACAAAGCTCTACCAAGCTAGTTTCATCCAGGCCGTTGACTATTTCGATTGGGTATCAAACATTGTTGTAGTCCCTAACAATAATGGTAGTATACGCATATGCATCGACTTTCGTGACCTTAACATAGCCACTATAAAGAATGACTTCCTGCTACCCAAAATTGATTAACTTATTAACACAACTGCTGGGCATGCACTATTATCCTTTATGGATGGATTTTTGGGATACAACCAAATAAGAATCAATCCATAACATCAACTCAGAATAACTTTTATGACACCTTGGGGTACATTCTATTACACTATGATGCCATTTGGCCTTTAAAATGTAGGAGCTACATATCAAAGAGCCATGACATATATATTTAGTGATTACATGCTCAATTTTCTCAATGATTACATTGACGATATTGCAGTTAAATATAAAACAATTGAACAACATGCAAAAGATCTAGACCTAGTGCTTAAACGTTGTCTCAAATATGACCTTAGACTTAATCCAAAGAAGTGTGTCTTTGATATCAAAATGGGCAAGATGCTTGGTTTCATAGTCTCTGAAATAGGAATATGGGTAGACCTTGATAAAGTTAAGGCAATAACTAATATGCAACCGCCAAAGAACCTTACCAAACTACGTGGTCTCCAAGGTAGACTGTAGTTCATAAGGCGCTTTATTGAGAGGCTAACAGATAAGTTGAGACCTATGCAACACCTATTACAAAAAAATGTGCATTTCCAATGGATTCAACAATGTCAGGAAGCATTCAAGAACATAAAGTAAGAGCTGACTCAGCTTCGACCATTTATCCCCCGCAAGGCAATAAACCCTTTTATATCTACCTTGCAACTTTTGATGCTTCCATTGCAGCGATGCTCTATCAAAAACTTAAAGATGGAGCTGAGATCCCTATATATTACCTAAGCCATGCTTTAATTGCTTATGAACAATGATACAATGACGTAGAGAAATCATGCCTTGCCCTCATCTTCACCTTGAAGAAATGGCGGCATTATCTCTTCCGCAACCAAGTTTACATCATTTGCAAGGATAATGTACTCTGTGCCATCACTAATAACATCTACGAGTCGAGTAGGATAGCTAGGTGGAAAGCGATGATCGCAGAGTTTGACATACACTATGTTGCTTAATCTTCCACAAAAGGTCAAGCAATAGTCACATAATTAGTCATCTCGCCAGCACATGATTAGGCAACAGTTAACCCTAAGTTCCTCGATGAGATTGTTAACAGTATAGACACCGTACCTGACAACTATGAGGCAATCCTCTATTTCGATGGAGCTTCAACCTCCTGAGGAGGAAGTGCTGCGGCCATTTTAACATGCCCCTCTGGAGAAATCCAACCCTTCGCCTACCGATTAACCTTTCCTTGTACTAATAATATGGCAGAATACGAAGGTCTTCTTAGAGGTCTTCAAGTAGCATTAACTTCAGGAATCTCACATCTTGTAATTTGAGGTGATTCACAGTTAGTCATTAATCAAGTCACTGAAGTTTACGCATGTAAGGCTCTCCATTTGCAACCGTATTTTGATTTGACCAAACATCTGCTGAGGCAACTAGTAGAAACAGATATACAACATGTTCCTAGAAGTGAAAACACAATTGCCGATGCACTTGCTACACTAGCCTTAAACATGACATCCAAAATGTTCCACGCATTACTTAGTTCTATAACAAATTGTTCTGAACCTATAATTAACACTCTTGATAAAATGCCTATAGCATCCATTAGCACAACACACACCATAGAATGGTACGATGACATAAAAGAGTACCTTCTAAGAGGTGAACCTCCACAACACTTGACAAATGCTCAAAAGGAAGTAGCGCAAAAACGCTCTCGACAATATGCGTTAATAGGAGATACCTTGTGTCATAAATCATACGAAGGAATTCTGCTGATGTGCATTAGTAGCATCGATGGTCAAATGATTGTAGAACAAGTCCATGAAGGACTTTGTGGAGGGCACATTGCACCCAAAGCAATGGCAACAAAGATTAGGCACTTAGGCTACTACTGGCCACACATGGAATACGATTGCATCTCCAAGGTTAGAACATGTGGCATCTGCCAAAAGCATGGTAATCTAATACACGTGCCACCTAACGAATTGCACACAACACAAATCACATGGTCATTCCAAAAATGGGGATTAGACTTAATTGGATCCCATCATCCTATGCGGGACATAGCTTTATTATCACTGCAACTGAATACTTCACAAAATGGGTAGAAGCTATTTCCCTTAGGAAGACCACTTCAAAACATATTTTCACTTTCACAATAGAAAATATCGTGACCCGTTTTGGTATTCTGATGACCATCGTTATTGAAAATGGGCCACAGTTCAGCAGTGTAGATACTAAAAGCTTTTGTGAAAGCCTAGGTATTAAACATGCATTTTCATCACCTTACTACCCACAAAGAAATGGTTAAGCAGAGGCTACAAACAAAACTATCATCATGGTGCTCAAAAAGATGCTAAATCAGAGCAAGAAATGATGGCATTAATAATTAGTCTACGCATTGTGGGCATATAGAACGACACATCAAACATCTATAGGTAAAACTCCATATAGTCTTGTGTATGGGTCTAAAGCTATTTTACCTTTAGAGTTACAGGTTCCCTTGTTGTAGATAGCTCTCTTGGGCCTCCTCGATGAAAGTTAAAATAATGAACTACGCATTGCTGACCTTGACTCAATGGAAGAAGAACATGTGCAAATGCTTGATCAAATCGAGTGGTACCAGAAACAACAGCGGCAACAACACAAACATGATCTGCATAAATGCCTGATTAAGGAAGGAGATCTAGTCCTTAAGGCCGTTTGTGAACATCTAGACAAATTCTCAGCCAACTGGGAAGGGCCTTACTTAGTTACCAAGGCATATAATAATGGAGCATTTAAACTTATTGACATGGACGGGAATGAGTTTGCTAATCCTACAAATCATCTGTACCTGAAACGATACTACATCTGATGAAATTGAGGTACAGAACAGTCTTGGCATCATGACTTAAAACTGATACCACAGAACAGTCCTGGCATCATGACTTAAAACTGATACCACAGAACAGTCCTAGCATCATGACTTAAAACTGATACCACAGAACAGTCCTAGCATCATGACTTAAAACTGATACCACATAATAGTGTTGGCATCATGACTTAAAACTGATACCACAGAACAATCCTGGCATCATGACTTAAAACTGATACCACAGAACAGTCATGATAGCATGACTTAAAATTGATATCGTAGAATGTCCTGGAGTCATGACAATAAACCAACACCATATAGCTTTGTCTAATATGACTCTAAACTACCACATCTATCCGCCATGACATGAAACTAGCATCCAGGGTCCACTAAGACTGTAAAATGGTTTGCCTCTTCACAATCTGCTATGAATATAAACTAGCAACGCACCATCCGCTACGACACCAAACTGGCATCATCTAAAGGGTTATGACATGAAACTAACCTGCAACAATCCGCTAAGACTATAAACTAGTGACATCATCAACGACCAAGCAAAAACTTGAAAAGATGTGTTACTGCAATTGGTTGTTCATGTTCCACAAAGACTTGCTGCATAATTTGCCTCATAAAGCCTAATGAAGCTGATGTTGTTCATGATTCTTTATGCTTTGAAAATTGCACATGGTGGCTCCATCTCCTTATTTAAAGTTCTTAGTTAACTGATTCATTTGTCTTTTTCTTGTCTTCTTGGAGTTGTGTTTGCAAGATGAAACATCAGTGGCGTTCGTGCATAGATGCACTTCATCGTGATGACAAGGTATCACATTTTTCTTAACACACCTAACTGGGTTAATCAAGCCGTTCATAAGTACATTCCTGACTCTTGATACATCCCGTATATTCCCATCATGCCCCCCTTATCCTATTCAATTACATCCCCTAGATACATTGTATCCTACTCACCTCAAAACCCTTGACACACTGTTGCACACTATGACTCTCCAAGCCATTGCAATGCAAAACATAGTATATGATGCATGACACAAAATGCAAGCGCTCAAACATGAGCATGGCACTAAAAGCAAGCTCTTTCAAAAAGACTAAAGAGAAAAAGAAAAATGAAAGGAAAAGAGAAATAAAAAATAAATCAAAAACAAAAGAAAAGAAGAAACAACCAAGAAAACACAAAAAGAAAAAGAACAAAAAGGTCAAAGAGAAAAATTCATGGAAAAGATCTTCATGACCCCATTGACATCATAAGCAAAAGACTATTGGCTATTCTCATACAAGCCCTAGGTGAGAAGGCAATTGTCTTGGAAAACAGTTACACTCGTGTCTCAAAGAGACCATGTTGCACATCATTGCGTGGCTTTGGCTGTTTACAACAGGCCCCGTAAACACTCTGCAAGAGTCCTGTTTCTCCAAAGAATGAACCTCCAATGTCTTGGTTCTGAGTCTGCTGAACACTAGCTATTGACAGAGACCAAAGATATAACTCATTCATGTGAGAGAATTTCCTCTCCCACAATCCCAACAGTAATTATAATCCTTGACCAACTCTTGGCTTCCCCTAGTTACAACCAATTCCCTTGCATCTTGAATCGCATTCCCTTGATCCCATGTACTTTTGAAAACGGTGTAATGACATCTGGCCAAGGATCGATGGTTAATGCTTGATGCTTGGTTGTTCATGGTGTTTTGCACTTCTTTATCGACGCCTCTCGAGTGAATTCTTCCAGACGTCAACAAAGAGGGGCTAATGAAACACCACTAATGAAACAAAGAGGGGCCAATGAGAATGACTCAAGTCCTTTTGAAGTTTTGGAAGGCAAAATTTGACTAAGGCATGGAACTCATGCCTAGCTTACTCAAGCCAACTTGCTCACCCTATCAAGCTAGCTTTCCCCAGTGTGAGTAACTACAACAACTTCAGGATCAAGTAAAAAATTGTCAAATATAAAGGTTCAAGCTATTCTTGAGGGCCACTAATGATCACTCCAAGCATCAGTGTTCAAAGATTCAAATTTCTAGTCAAAAAGTGCAAGTTTCCACACTCACGCTGTCACTCACACTGAGGTCACGTTGCCAACTTGAGTGCAGCGTGAGCAAGTTTCAAAGCCCAAAACTAAGTCAAAATGACCTAATTTCCAAGGTGCAAGTCATCCTCAAGGCTCATTGTCGACAAATTTAAATTTTAGCCTCCAAAATCCCAGATTTCAAGTCCAAAATTGCAAGTTTTTGTAGGTCATGCTACAACTCATGTTGTGGTCACGCTACAGCTCACATTGGCAGCGTAAGTCCAGTGTGAGCTACCAAAGGTGGCTCAAAATAAGTCACTTTCAACCTCATTTTTTGATTTTTAGGTCACTATCAAGGTCAACCATAGCTAAATAGCAATTGCACTCAAGAATCAAGCCTTAAAAATTAAAATTTGGAGTGAAATGCATCATTTTCAAGTCACTCACGCTGAGGTCACGCTGAAGTCATGCTGCAGCATGAGTGCAACGTGAGTGTAGCATGAGTGCAGCATGCACACGCTAAGGACACGCTGGGACAAAATAAACTCATGCTAGAAGTTCTTGTCAAGTAGAGATGCCTCAAACAACCATAGAACCACTTGAATCGACACCCTATAGCAGTCGAGTCAGAGATCCAAAAGTTTCAAGCGAGGCAGAGCAAATTTCTCTTGTCATACATTATCATTTCATTGTAAATTTTCATTCATGAGCTTGTTAGGCTCTTACGCTATGAATTGTATGTACTTGCATGAGCATAAGCTAGCTTGAGTAAGTTGTCACATGTTGTAAGATACAATGCACCTGGTCCAGAACGTAGCTTGCCCACACACGTCCAACTCACACACAGCTATCCATTAAACATGTGTCACTAGATTCAATTTCCCCTCATCTCTCAGCCGTTGATTCCATCCATGAATTCCATGCCGAACCTGGCCAAACCCTATAAATACTCTATCAATTCACATAAACAAGGTTGGCAATTTTGAAGTTTAACAGCTTAGGAAACTCATACCAGCAATCCTTAGGCGCTCAGGCACACTTGACTCCTAGCATCCAAGCACATCTAAAACACATCACATCACCCCGAGCTTGGCACGTGACCTACCATCCACACATGTTGCTACGCTTTGACCAGTGCACATCCTTTCTAAGCAATACAATACAGTTTGTTTTGGTAGTCATTATATTGTTTACTCTGTTTCATGTTCAGTTTACGTTTTGTTTACAATACCAATTCTGTATACATTTCTGTTAAAATTTCGTGTGCACTATTTACGTTTTAAAACATCAGTTAAGATAACCCTAGTGCATGCTGTAGTTTACGCTCAAGGAAGTCCTTGGTTGATTTGCACGTAGACCATCCAAGGCACTCTGCCTTCATTTACTTTTCCAGCTTCCCCTCGGGCGAAGGTAGGGTTAGCTGTGTCTGCCCAACGATCTTTTGGTGTTTTTTTCCCTTCTAGCCTTACGCCGATGATTTAGGTTAGTACACAGTACACATCCTAAACTAATGCAACACTACTGGGATTACCAAACGCTAATCATTACTGGATTACCAAGTGCTACATGCATGCTCAAAGCAGTTGTACTAAGTGTATTTAACTAAGAGAGTTGTAGGGTGAGAGAAATCATTAATTAACTAAGAAAGCATTAACTAATAATTAGCGCTAAGAAAGCATTAAATAATAATTAACACTAATTATTCTATTCTGTATGCTATAAGGTTTATCATAAAGTTCATCTTTATTGCCGTACCCAAAGTGTGCTCAGGTACACAATGCTCGAATAAAGATCTGTTCACTCTATGACTCTTACTATGGGCACATAGAAATAATTCTAACTCTAGAGGGAAAAATTAGCAAGAGTTTGTCTAAAGGACTAACTTCTAATGTGGAAACCAAGGGTGCTACCTCTTATTTATAGGCAAGGAGACAGGCCGTGATATCAGGTATTCGACATCACATGGTTGAGCCGATATTGTGGACACAATATCATGGATGTGATATCGTGGTTCATCATATGGTTAGCATCAATGGTCATCTCCCCCACAACTAAGTTGAAAGGAGGAGATCTGAAAATTTGAGCAAGTTTTTCCATCTATGGAGGCGTTACTTGCACTAGCTTACTTAGGCTTGTGGAAATGTATAATTTGTTGTGTGTTAACCAATTGCTTTTTATTTGGGATCTCAAGTTTGTATATTAACATGGCCCTAGAAGGAAAGGTTTCATAATTGATATAAGGTCCTTCTTACAATGTTTAGAATTTAGTTCATTGTGGAACATTTGTGGGATTCCAATAAAGAACCTTATCTCCAACTTGAAATTTTACTTTCCTTATTCTAAGGTCATAGCGTGTTTTGTTAAATGGTTTATGTACTTCATTCAAACATAGTGCCACCAATCTATTCTCATCTAGCACATTAAGGTTGATTAATCTTTCTTTTTGTGCTATGCTAAGGTCAAGGTCATAGGCTGTTGAGAGTGTACGGAGCTTGGATTGAATAGGAAGAGTTGGTAATTTTCCATACACCAACTCATAGGGAGAATAGCCTATAGGGAGTTTCCATGTTGAGCAGTATGCCTAGAGGGCATTGTTAAATTTTGTACTCTAGTCTCTCCTATATTTGCTTATTATTCTTGTTAATATTTTTGTGATTTCCCTATTGGTAACCTTAGCTTGACCATTGGCTTCGAGGTGATAAGGTGTTGTTAATTTATGTTCTACCCCTAAGCATTGCATGAGCTTACAAAAAGTAGCACCTGTAAAGTGAGTACCATTGTTAAAAATTAGTGCATGTGGCACTCCAAACCTATTTACAACATTCTGTTGTACAAATCGAGTAGCAGCGGAAGATGTACAATTGGTGATAGCTATTGCTTCTACCTATTTAGTGTAATAGTTAATAGCAACTACTATGTACACCTTTCCATTTGACATGGGTGTGGTGGAACCCATGAAGTCAATGTCCTAGATGTCAAAGGGTTCTAGCGGTTGAATCCACTACTGAGGCCCCTCCATTCGAGTTGTTATTCCACCATCTTGTTGATAGCATTCACAAGAGCAAATGAATTGGTGGGCATCCCTAAAGATTATTGGCTAGTAATACCCTATCATTAGGATCTTAATGGTCATGCATCTTCCTACATAGTGATCCCCACAAGGACACTCATGAGTATCTTAGAGAATGCATAGTTGATCAACATTAGGGACATACCAACAAACTAGGTCATCGACGTACACCTTGTAAAGGTATCCGTTGATTTCCATGAAGTGTTTGGCCTTATGAAGAAACTATTATTTCTTCCGATGGTCTAAGTCTTGTGGCATCTCCTGAGTGAGAAGATAAGTGAGGATGCCATCGTACCATTTTGGTTTTTTGGGCACTTGTTCATTTATTACACTAGCAAAGAGGAGTTCATTAGCAAATTGATCAAAGAGTGGGCTCTCTTCCTCTTTGTTGTCTCATCATAACTGAGACAAGTGATTAGTGACCACATTCTCAATCCCCTTTTGATCTACCATTGTAAGATCAAACTCCTATAAGATCACAAGCCATCGTATGACACGAGGGCTCACCATTGGCTTGTTCATAATGAAGCGAATAGCACTATGGTTAGTATGCATAAACATTTTGTATCCAAGCACATAGTACTTGAACTTCTCCAAAGCATACACCACTACCGTAAGCTCTTTCTCCATTGTGGTGTAGTTAAGTTGTGCACCCACAATGCTTTGACTTATGTAGTGGATATAATAAGGACATTTCTAATCACCCAACTGCATAAGCACAGCTCCCAAGGCATAGTTCATTGTGTCTATCATGATGTGAAATGGACAGGACCAATTAGGTGCTCATAGAATTAGAGTTTCTACAAGCTTCTCCTTAAGCTACTAGAATGATTTTTCGCATTCCTTAGTCCATATGAATGGAGCATCTTTCTTTGCCAACTTGATCAATGGTTTAGCAATCTTAGAGAAATTCTCTATGAATCGCTAGTAGTAGCCAATGTGTCCAAGGAATGACCAAACATATTTAATGATTTTTGACTAATGAGCTATTCCTTGGATGACCCTAATCCTTTTAGGGTCCACCTCAATCCCTACTTGTGAGATTATGTGCCCCAACACAATGCCTTCATGGACCATGAGATGGCTCTTTTGCTAATTGAGTCAAAGATTGGGCTCCACACACATTTTGAGAACTTGCTCAAGGTGTTCTGAGGCTTACTCCATACATGGAAAAGTCATCCATGAAGATTTTCATCCCACTACTAATCTACTACTAAAAAATGCTTAGGACAAGGTGTTCGAAAGGTGCAAGGGCAATGCATAGACCAAATGTCACCTTTCGATATGCAAAAGTACCTTAGGAACTTGTAAATGTTATTTTGGCCTAATATTTTGGCATGATATGAATCTGGTTATAGCCACTATAACCATCCAGAAAGCTGTAATAGCAATGCCCAGAGATAGTGTCCAATACTTGGTCCACAAATAACAACAGGAAATGATCTTTGTAGGTTGCCATGTTCAATAGCTTGAAATCAGTGCACACCCTCTGCTTGCCACCTTTCTTTGGCATAATCACAAGTAGACTAACCCACTTGCTATCTACAATTGGATAGATGAACCCCATATTGAGGAGTTTTTCAATTTCCTCTTTGACAATCTACTTCAATTTTGTGTTCAAGTGCCGCTATGGCTACCTCTTTGGCTTGATGGAAGGATCAGTATAGATGTGATGTTGATGTATCTTAGGATCAATCCCAATGACTTCAAGATATGACCAAGCAAAGGTTGTTGCCCATTTGTTAACCACATTTAGTGACTTTTCTTTCTATTCAAGAGCAAGGTTGGCACTGATTATTACTAGCTTATCATTTTCAAGAATGCATACTTCTTGCTAGTAGGTAGAGTTCTCAACTCTAAGGGCTCATGTTTGAAATTTTCAAGGATTCCCAACTCTTCCTAGTAACTATCATCAAGTTCATCATTAGAGAGTTGGTGATGAACTTACTCCAATACATTCATGCCTTTAACATAGGCATAAGTTAAGCTCTTAGTTGGTTTCATGCGAAGTGTGCTGTTTTTAGGATTAGTTGTCAGTCATTAGGTACCCTCTTATTTTGTGGCTATTGCGTACGTGCACTTTTTGATTTCATATTCATTTGCACATTCTTTGCATGTTTTGATTGATGTTCTTTTGATAGACCACAACTTCTACACATAATTGCACCCTATATTGATGTACGCGATGCATGGAACTCTTTTCTTCTTAAACTTTCTGAATGCATTTTCCTTAGAAATTTCCAGGGAAAGATCTTTGATGCCCATTCGTGCATCAACAGTGCTTAACCAAGCCCTTCTCATAATGATTAGGAAGTGCCCCTTATAGTTATCAACCTTGATCACCAAGAAATCGATAGGATAGAACCACCCATAGATAGTGGTAACAATGTCCTCCACTAGTCCCAAGGGAACAGTGTTGGAATAATCTGTCAATTCTAAACAAATGTTACTCTTCTTGAGAGGCGGTAGGTTCTAGGCTTTGTACATTTCATGAGAAATTAGATTGACACAATAACTTGAATCAAGAAGAGCCTTGCATGGCTCATTTCTAATAATCTACAAGTAGATGAAGGGACTTTTAGGATTAGCTCTTCTCCAGGGAAGGTTGCCAACCTTGATCCAATTGGATACAACATGGGTTAACATGAGTGTGTGGATCTTGGAAGGCATTTGGTTTAAAGGATTCTCCAAGGAAATAGATGCATAGGATTAAGGAGACACAAGGCAACTAACTGCATGAGTTGGTGAGGGCTTTGTAGGGCTATTGGTTTAGAAGAATGGCCTTTTTTTGGGTCTGGATTTTGAAGCACTCAACAGAGGAACCAGTTGTAAGTTAATGGCCCTGTTAGCATTATGTTGCTGCAGCTATGCTAGAATCTCATCTTGCATGGATGGAGTAGGTGGTAATTAGGTTGAGGATGTAGGGACATGTGCAAAAAGATGATAAGGATATGGGGATTCCCCTCTAGGAGATGGAAAATGAGTATTATAATATTCCAGAGGGTAGTAGTGATGTTGAAAAGAAGCATCATTGGAAGAGTCATGCAGAGACATGGGTTTCTGAACATAGTATCCATATAGATTTAGCTACCTAGTAGGGTACTATTGCCTTAGTGGTGGCATCCCCCATGACTATGGATGCTGCCATTTCTGGCATTGCTCATATGGTTGTGGTGGAGCTCCACTTAGATAGTAATATTTTTGTTACTAGTGGAACTGCTTGGAATTGACTTGAGGATAAGGCAATCTTCTAGGTGTATGCCTTCTTGCTAGCCTAGGATTCAAAGCATACACCTCAGACCCTTATAAGTGTGACATAATAGGAAAAAATCCCTTAAGATGTTCATATTGGCAAATGTCACACCAACCATCATCATCTACTTTTGACTCCACAACCTCTTCTAGTACAGTAGCCTTGCCCTTACCCCTTTGGTAGGCACATTCAACTTTCTTTGTTCTTCTACAATCATGATCACTACTTTGCTCTTTGGATTCTTCTTCAATTTTGAAAGTAGTTTGGAATTTGTCATCCAAAGATTCCCACATCTTGTTCACCTTGGCTAAAATTTCAAAAATAGATTTTTGAATCAACAACATTTTTCACTGCACCACTTTATCAAGTAGTGCCTCCCCGTCACTATCATAGAATCGAACCTTCCTTTTTTTGATGGAAGGGTCCTGATTATATTCTTTAGCACTTTCCTATTTTCTCAACTCACCTTCTTCTTTTCCAACCTACTTAATTATCCTTTGAATCTAATGGGCTCAAATTTCTAACAATCTTCCTTGGGCATAGACCCCAAGGGTTCTTCTCATTTTTGATTGGAGCCTATTTATGATGTGGCAAAGTTGCTTCCATTGAGAATAACCATGGCCAAGACATCTATGCAAAAGGGAATAATACCTACCCATGGTTGGGTCCAAGGGTTCATGTGTTCCTTGTTGCTAGCCTTGAGTCTGCTTTTTTAAGTTGGACACTTGAGAGTACATCTGATGATTGTCATTAAATAGCTTGAGGATCATACTTTATCTTTGAATTGATTTCAGCTCCAAAGAGCGATATTGACTTTCTGCTTCTTTTGTGAGTGTCTAGGGAAACAACTTAAGTTTTTGTCAATCATTTTTTATGTTCTAAAAGGCACAAGCATCATGAAAGATGTGAAGATGGGTGTGTGGATTTGAATTATATCACTCCTCAAATCTGGGAATATTGTTCATATCCAACATCTTGATTCTACTATCTTTCACATGATTGGTTGGAATTTTGATTGCCTACATGATGTTCAACATGCTTCAAGTTGTAAGTAAAGGTTCATCATCATCATGATTTCAGTGATACCTATGATGCTACCCCTTCATTCATGGTGGTGCCTATGATCATTATTATCCCGTCATTCGCCTCCATCATGGTTTCGTCCTCTACGGTTTCGATCAGATTCAGAGGAGGAAGAAGATGCAGATGAAGAGGAAGAAGAAGGAAGAGGATTTCCACCACCATGATGTCTACCACCTCCTCTCTGCTTGTCATGACCACGATCATCAAGTTTTTCATCATCACGATGCTTGTTCGAGCCCTTACCTTAACTCCCATTTTTTCCTGAACTTGGATTGTTGATAGTGAACTATAAGTTCAGGTTCAAGTACTCTTCACTGAAGTCAAAGAGTGGAGAATCTTCATGTTGAGAACTCCCAAAGGGAGGATCCTCATTGTCTTTTGGTTCAATAAGAACAAGGGGTTATTGAATTGTTTCCCCTTCGTAGCTTAATGGCACTTCTCCTAGTTTTGATCTCTTTTACGTTGTGTTTCAGTGGGATGGTAGTCCCAATAGTCATGATCTTGCACAACATACTCTTCATGAAGATCCTGAATGTCCAACCTCTAAAGGGTTTGGACTAGCATCCTAGGAATAGATTGGTTGAGCAACAATACAATGTTGCCCTCCATGTCTCTCCACCATAGTTGTTCATCCTGATGTAAGATGAAGGTGAAATTGGGTACAAACTCATTTGGATGAGTGTACACCACTTTGAATTCTTGGGGCACTAGCGATTTTGGTTCATTATGCCTATGAAAAGAAGAAATTTTGGATTAGAAGAAAAATTTAGTGTGCTTTAATTATGATTATTATTTTTATTTTTCAAATGATTGCAACTTTAGGATTTGTTCCAACAATCTTAAATAATTTTCACTAAGTCCTAGATAGTGCACATATCAAACTACAAATCCCTGACAATGGCGTCAATGATGAGCGACGAGTAGGCCCTACGTCCAACCATACAAATCACTAAGCATTCACATGTGATCTAGTTGAATTCCATGGACTTATAGCCTTCTAAGTACACTGGTCTCTAGGAAGTGAAACTAACCATTGCAATCATTGTCTTCCCAATTACACTTGTGAAATGCAAAGGTATGGTTAAGTTCAACTGAGGCATATGATTTTTATCATTTTTATGTTTTATGTTTTATGTTCTAAGTCACCTAAAAATAAAGAATAATGAATACAAATATTTAATTGCTAATTTAATCTAACTAGCTAACACTTAACTAATCCTAACATAAGCATTTGTTCATACTTTCTATACACATCCTAAATACGTTTAATGCTACTAGGTTACCAAACATTAAGTGTTATTAGGATTACCAAGTGCGTAGCATATGCTCAAAGTGGTCGTACTTATGTGTTTAATTAATCACTATTTAACCTATCTTAATCTAGCTTAATTTAGCTTAATTTAATTACTTTAGTTACTTAAAGCATTAAAGGAAATTGCTCAAAATATTAAATGCATAAAGGAAATAATTAATCTATTTCAAAGTGTTGTAAGGTTTATTAGAAAACTCATCTTTATTGCTACACACACTGCAGTGCTCAAGTATAATAGTGCTCAAATAAAGATCCGTATACTCTTTGACTCCTACTACAGGCACTTAGAAAATATTCTAATTTCTGAATGTAAAAGCTGCTAGAGCTTCACTACAAATTATGAAAGGAATGCCATAAATGTAGCGGAAGGTGCACATTTATAGGCGAAACAAGGTGCCCTGTTGATGGGTACATGTCAACAGGTCAAACCCTATGTCAACGGGGTCGAGTCAATGACATCCTATCGATGCGGCCAACCATGATGCTTCATCAAAGGCTATTATCTCTAAGCTAACTCCTAACTATTTATTATGTTGTGAACATAATTAAAAATGTCCAACATTCCCATTTTTATTCTACTCTTATTAAAAACTCATTATCAATGTTTTATGTAATTAAATTTTAAAGTAGTCAATCAAAACCATAAATAATCATCAACTGAAACTGAAATTTTTACTTACATCCACGAAAACCCTTTTGATCTATTGGAATAGATAATGGCTATTTATTTTGTTGTTCACGAGCACCCTTTTTACTTATATAACCCAAGTTGTTCACGAGCACAACCAACCAACCCCCACTATCTTTTTCCGAATTGACACACGTGTTTTACGGAGAAGCATTTTGGAATAAAATGGTTAATTTTTAAATGATGAAGTTATGTTAGCAAGTTGGCTAGCTAGACTAGGTCTTGACAAATTCCACGGGGAAATTTCAAATTGCACTTCGATATTAAACAACTCACCATTTGACTCGAGGCATGATAACTTCGCCCAACTTCAAAACTCGATATCGAAATGCTGCAAGAAAATCAATTTCAAGGTACTTACAGGGTGTTAAGGAAGGCATTTTAAACGAGTTTTCCTACGTGGAAAGGGGCGTTCCAAATGTACCTGTGTATCTTCTTTATTTTATAATTGAATCCCAAGACAAGATTTTGAATCAAGCTAAACAACATCATGGGTAGCTGGGTGTCCAGCCTAGTCCTTGCCAACCTCCATGAGAGAAGTGCATGATGCTGCTTCAATTCAGGCCAACATAGCTGTCAAATTCCATGCTTGATTCCGTAGTCCAACGCACAAGCACGAACTCCCTGAAATTCAGTTGTTTTATCAGTCTTTCGTTTGTTTGTTTGTTAGCTTGGCAAGCAAGGACTGTTGCCAATGCCAATATCCCAATGCTGTGCAGAACTGCAGATATCTACTGTCTCCCAGACAGACAGATCCGAAAGCTGTTAACTCACAATTTTCTTCATCACACACTGTTTCTGCAAACTCCGACTTCTGACAGGCAGCCCCTGTTTAAAAAAGTCAGGTTTTGCAAAATAAAAATAAGGCCATGGATGAATCCTGTGGGCAGTTATGCACTGGAACCAATGTGGGCCTGGGCTGCGTGGCGCATTGTTTGTGTGTGATTGGAAATCCGAAATGGACAAAACACAGAGAGAAAGAAAAGCATCATCATCATCAGATTAGCAGGCACGGCAGCCATGACTCTCTGGATTTCATATTTTTTTGCCAAGTTGCTCAAATTGGGAGGAGCGTTTCATGGAGCAGAAAAAGGCGGATGGTATTGGTATGGTAGCCCAAGCCACTAAAAAGAATTAATAAAGCACCAAACCCACATCAATCACTGTAGCCAAAAAAGTGAATCTGAAAAATTTGTTGGAGAAGTCTACACGCATGATGAGAGCAGAATTGGGACAGGCAGAGGCCAGCATTTAAGGGGGTGGGGAAGAAGAAGAAGAAGCAACCAGCAGTAAGCAGCGAAATACCCACAAAAGTTGAAAAAGAAAAAGAAAAATGAAAATGGTCAATGCATATAATGCAATGGATTGTCCAGTTGTTACGTCGATTTTTGGCCGCTGCGCATGATTCCCGTGTTCTTCGCAATGGATGACCTGCACAGTCCCTTCATGGCCCCACTGTGTCTGCATATGGCCTACACTCTACACGTGAACTTCAGGCTTCCAGGCATGCCTAGTGAGCTATTTTCCTCATAACTCTTCAAGAAATTCAACCAATAAGCAAGAGAGCAAATGGATTTTTAAGTGTTTTTTCTTTTGTGTTGTTGTCCCCCCTGATTTTGCCTTATGGGTTGTGGGTTTTATTACGTTTGGCAAGATTTTTGACACCTCTGGCTTAATCATGCTTTGCCGCAATTTGCTCTGTCGGCTCCCTGTTGTTACCCTTTTTCTAGATTTTGCAGCGTTGAATGGCGTTTAATTCCTCTTTGTTGCGTGTCCGTCATTTGTTCTAATGTCTATTCTCCTTTTTTTAATGCACACTGGCGGGTCCTCATTCCTTTTATTTTTTCTGGTGGGTTACGTTCTGTTTACCGCAGTCTTGTTGCTCATGATTTGTTCTGTATTAATTTATTTTTCTTTTAACCTGGATTCCTTTTCCTTTTTCATGTATTTATGGCTTCAACTGCTGTTATCTATTGTTTACTTGTGTGGGTTCTGTTCTCTTCCGATTTTTGGGGACTCTGTTGTCTGTACTGGTGAGATTCCTCAGTCTCTTGCCATACTCCAAAAGCTTGGAGAGTTGAATTTTTATCAAAATCAGTTGGGAGGACAAGCTCCTTCTTGTTTAGGAGCACTGAACAGGCTTGAAGAGCTTTATCTTGCGAGAACAACATTCAGGGTGTCGTTCTTGCTGACCTACGCAATCTATCTTCATCCTTGACGTTGACCAAAAACTAGTTCACGGGTTTTATTCCAAGCTCACTTGCCAGTCTCTTCCGTGTCACTGAATTGTACTTTCAGCAAAACAATCTGACTGGAACCATTCCCCCTGTTTAGAGAACCTCAGGGCTCTTACACAATTCGATTCAAGTGGTAACAATTTGCAACGTGATCTTCCTTAACAAATTGCAGGAGTTGGGTTTATTTAGCAATGGATTCATGGAGAACATTGCACCGTCGTGCAGAAATCTCTTGCACCTCCAGTTTCTTGACTTGTTTAATAAGTCATTAGTAATAACAGATTGCCAGTCAAATTTTAAACTGGTGTGTCACAAGATTTTTATTCTTGGTTTTCTTATATGTATCTTCAGTCAAAGCTTGGAAGATCTTCCTTTTTCATATTATTTTCTTTATTTGGAAATGCAGACCAAATTCCTGGTATCAAAACATAAGCTATACTGAGTTTGACAATAATATGAAGTACTCTGCTCTCAGCATAGTTCAACTTCAATGTCACGTGGCAGACTTTAAAAACAATATTAAGTTTTTTTAAAAGAGTGTAATGTCAAAAGTTTGATTTTATTTTATTAGCAATCGTCGTCCCTGAGGGTGCCATTTGCCTTTGTTTAAAAACAAGCCACAGGAAACCACTTTCTAACTTATGAGCTCTGTTAAAGTTTTCAGTTGTGTGTTTTTTTCAGTTTGTTGTTCACCTTAACTAACTCATTGCTCTATCCAATTGCTCCTCACTAACTCATTTGAGTATCTGTCATAACCATTTAACGGGAACGCTGCCGCCTACCTTCGAAAGCGCCTTGCCAAATCTTCGGTATTTGTACCAGTCTAGTGTCTAATAACGTGATCTCTGGCAACATCCCTCCCTGCTTAGGAAATTTATCATCTGTTTTTCTTCTGAATCTTCGTGACGATGTATTAAGCGGCACCATTCCTCTTTGAATTGCAAATCTGAAGTCACTGCAAAGCATCAGTCTCCGAGGAAACAAATTACAGGCAGCATTTCGACTGAGGTACCACTCTTAAACAAGTCATTTGTCTGAAAATATGTTATCAGGTTCCATCTGTCCGGTCGAAACCATCTGTCGGGTAAAATTCCTTCACAGATGGAAAACTGCCCTGTTCTTGTCTTCTTGAAGACCCTGTACTTCTGGCAAACAATCTGTCTAACCCAATACCACAGAAGTTCCGGGTATCCAAAGCTTTGGATTTAATTTTGATTTGTCAGCAAATGCTTTGATAGGAGAACTGCCACTCCAAATAGCAGGAATGCAGATCAAACAGTTTACAAATCTCTCAAGAAATCAACTTTTTGAAACCAGTGTATCTTAATTCTTACATGGAGAGCTGGTTAGATGCCGGCCAAATCAATCTCTCTCTCAATAATTTCAGTGGCAACCTTTTCAAATCAATCGGGATTAAGCTCACCCAGCTACAGAGCATAGATCTGTCTGGTAATAGCTTTACCGGATCTATGCCTGCATCTCTGTTACATCACTTGGCTCTCCATTTTTTAAACTTCTCCCACTACCTTGATGGAGAGGTCCCGGGTCTGCACAGCGACTTCAAAAAGGTAAGATTAACGAGATGGTCGTTCCTTGGAAATTCAAATTTATGCAAATAACCTCAAAGCAAAAACAATATTCTGAAAATTGTGTTTGGCATTCTAGGTTGTCTTTTGTTGCTTATTGTTGCAGGGATCATATTGGTTGAGAAGTCAAAACAACCAAAAGGCAAACTCCAAAAAATAAGTTAAATATTATTATTGTTATTATTATTATTATTGAAGTTTCATTAGTTCAGAAGATTCATAGGATATAATGGGCAGATATTACATTTTCATGAAAAATAAAGACACTACAAATTGACCAAACACCAATGGGAGCATCAAAAACAAATTATAGAAGCTTTTTTGCTATAGCATTATAACACTCTATCAAATGAGTAGTCATAGCACATGAAAAAAACACATGTAACTCATCTTCATGGGGTTCTTGATATGCACAACCAACAAATGTGCTCTTCTTGAGGTAATTGAATCCTACTTCCATTTTTAATTCTACAAGAATGAGAACTTAAGCAAAGCTTGCTAATAGCATTCCAATACTTGATGGGAATGGTAGCTAAAAGATAGTGAGCTTTTACATCTAGTTTATTATATCTAATGTGGTGTAAATAATATTGTCTCTTGCCTTCCACATTAGTTTGCTTGCCTAATTAGTGAATATGCTTAGGATTTTGCTGCATGTTCTCTCAAGAGATATTCCATATTTTCAACCATTGTATCCTTTGAAAATACCAACCATCATCTCTTGCAAATCTTAAGAACTTTTTTAGAAATTGTCTCACCTTAAGATATGCAAGTTTTGGGTCTATGAAAATGAACTGGCACAAGGCTTCTACTTCTAAAAGCAATAAATCACATTCACATAATAACATTAAGTAAGGTGTTTGCAGTCATAGAAAGGTCTACAAAAGTGTCTTAACCTCTGAAATGATAGTTTCTGTGAAATGTTTCTCTTCTACAAATCAAAGTGAAACTCATGAAAGCTTCAAAAAGGAATGTCATGCATTAGGGAAAATGAGATATCGTAACATTCTAATGATTATTATTGTGGTTTGGTCCAATGAATTAAAAGCCCTCATAATGCCATTCATGAGTAATGGCAATCTCCGTTCTCTTCTTCACAGCAAAGAAAATAGCCTATTGATCCCATTAAAGTTGCCCGTCAAATTGAAAATATTAACCAAGTTAGCAAGGGGATTTGCCTATTTGCATCATGATTGTAATTTTCCAGTCCTATTATTGGATGATGATATAACTGTGAACCTCTTTGATTTCCAAATACCTTGTCTCATGGGAGATCTTGATTGTCCAACAACATCATCATCTCTAACCATGAAAGGCTCTGTTGGTTATATTGCTCCAGGTATGGTTTTCCTATTTTCACCTTCTTTTAAAATTTAAATAGAATTTCTGACTTCAAAAATCTAAGTAAAATTTTCTTTAAATGAAGAATATATGCTAAATGGTTTTTGGGAGTATGGGATTGGAGAAAGAACATTTGTCAAAGGTGATGTATACAGCTTTGGAATGGTTACCTTAGAAGTCGTTACAAGATTGAAGCCCAAATTTAAGAGGATCTTACATTGCCATTGTGGATCTGTATGGCCTTGGAAAGGAAATAAAAGGAGAAAGAAGAGAAATCATTAAAAGTATTATAAATACAGTAGATGAAGTCAGAGGAGGAATTGAAGTAGACAAACATGAATAAATATCAACATTTTGATGTTAGGTCTTAGATGCACTCGCCAAAATGGTTCCATGAGGCCTAGTATGAAGGAAGTTGTGTCGTTTCTGCAATCAATTGATCTTGTAAATCCATAGAATTGAAAGATAATACCAAGAAACTTGGAAGAAGTTATCACTGTTATGGAATCACAACCCCATCTCCACCACAAAAGGGTGAAAGTTGATAGTTCAACTTTTACTTTTTCTAAGTAGTGATTTCAAGTAATTCTTTTCCTAAGAAATAAAGTTACATTGATAGTCCAACTTCTTCTTATTATTAGGGATTCCATGTAAGTATTGTCCTAAGAAATGAAGTTATTAGCTTTTCCTTATGATTTCTTCATTTATGTAATTCATTTATTGTTAGTAAAATGATACTTTTCATATGAAATACTTGTGACTATAAGCATTTGCTTCATATTGCAATTGTGGAACACACCATTTTTGCTGATACACTAAGCTGTTGCTCTTTGAGAAACTAAGCTTGCAACTCTACTCTATGTTTAGCCTAAGTTTAGCAGAGGCCAAATCATAACTTTATAATCTAACATTGTTCATCAACATCAAACCATAACTTAGAACTTCTAAATAAAGAATTTGACCACCAGGTCGACCTATCACTGTTAATCATGTTTAGATAAATTTGATCCATGCTTCTCGTTCTTTATACTTGACTCAACAACTACTTAACCATTTCTTCTAATGATCTAATATACAATTTATGTTTTAAAAATTATAAACATACAGTGTTGACAAAATTTAAAGTCAATGTTAAAGATATGGAAGCACAAGGATAGTGCCCTTAGCAACACCATATTGGAAAACACTTACACCTGTAAGTTAATTCTTTTTACAAGAGATTTATGATAATACTTGTATTTGTGGTATATGAGTGGTGGTTTTTCTTGGGCCTAATCAATTTTTGGTTTTTCTCTCTTATATTAAAATTGAAGCTTTATTAAGACGCATAGAATTTATTGAAAAGATATTATATTTTCATTTAAAAAAAATGAGACTTTACAAATTGATGATAAAATTGTGGTTATTGTGATGCTTTAGCCTTCCCTTTCTGAGACAAGTAAGTGTTAGTTACTTTAACTTACTGCATAAGTACATGCACATTGTTTGCTTTTTTTTGTCGGTAGTTATGAAAAACAGCTGATTCCACTCTGCGTCCACACGTGTAAACTTTCCAATTTGCCAACGGTTTTTGGTGAGTCGATGTTGATTGGGTT